>VXBN01012572.1:540787-570510 GCA_013397395.1 Sinosuthora webbiana
CGCCTCACCCCTCACTACCTCCGCAAGGCGGCCGCCTACGCCCGCGCGCGGGCGGACCAGGGCTGCTTCCCGCGGCTGCGCTGGCCCTCCTGGCGGCACATCGCCTGCGGGAAGCTGCAGCTCAGCCGCGAGATCGCCTGGCTCTACTTCGAGCTCTTCCGCGGCCTCCCGGGGCTCGCCCCGCCGCTCCGCCTGCGCTGGGCCGACGCTGAGGCGGCCTGCGCCAGCGCCGAGGAGCTGGAGCGGGAGCGGAGCAAGGCAAGAGCCCGGGCCCGGCCTAAGGCAGGGGGAACCCGACCCCGCTTGAAGGGGAGCCCGGCCCGGCCTGACCCTTCTCTGTCTCTCCCGTGCTCTCCAGCTCTCCGTGGACACTCTGCAGTTCCTGCTTTTCCTGTACGTGCAGCAGCTCCACAAGGTTTCCCTGCGGCGGTCTCTGCTCGGGGACGAGTGGCCCAGCCCCAGGACCAAGTCTCCCAGCCTGGGGGCCGGGAAATCGGCCGGCGGGAACAAGGTACTCGTGCCTGTGGGCTTCTCCCCCTGCAGGAGCCGCTCCTCTGTGGGGAGCTGCCTTGGGAGGGGTTGGAAAGGCGCTGGTTGGTCCCTGGGAGGGTTTCACCTGTAGCCAAGTGTGAGCACGGGTCCAGCTGCAGAATTCCTGTTCCGTAGTAAATTAAGTGAGGTTGTGATTGCTACAGTTTATAAAAAGTTTTTTTTAAGTGTTCCCTGAAGCTTTCCCCGACTGAATATTCCTTAAGGGTCTTGGCAGGTGTCCTTTCAAAGAAGCAACAGCCCTTTTGCTTTATTCGTCAAGCAGGAAGCTCTCTTCATGCTCATGGTGCCTTTCCCAGGATCCAGTGTGGAGTTTGGGATCCCGGGGGGTTCCCTGGCGTCACATTCTGTTTCTGAGAGGGGATTTGGTTGTTCAGCTGTGGGTCATCCACGTAGAAACACTGTTTCCTTTTAAAATGCTGCCGGGTATTTAGGGAGGAGGGAGTTGCCCGTGTCCATTGGCAGCTCTAGGTGGGAGAATGAATTACAATTTGTAACTCTGTGTAAGGCCATGCAAAGCTCCGGAATTCTGGCGCAGTCCTGCTGCTGTGGGCAGGATGAGCTGGTCAAATGTAGCTTGGGGCAAGCTGGAATCGTTAAAAATAGGGGCTGGGTGACTTTATCCTGAAATATTGAACAGAAGTGGTGAGGACAAGGTGTAATCACAGCCATGTGTTCCTTCAGCTTTATGAAGCTCGGCCAGAATTCCAGCTTTTTTTTGGGCTGGAGCCCTTTAAAATATGAAATGAGGATTCTTTCAGAGGTTTTGGTTTATTGGTGCACTCACAGGAGAGAAATTACCTTCTGCTTTTTATCCTGGAAGGCAGCACTGAATCCTAGCTGCAGGTCTGGCCCAGCTGCAGGGATTTTCCAATGGAGCAGCTCCAAGACCTTGAATGTCAATTATTGATTTGTTTCCTCCCTTCAAATGCCAGCAGCAGTGGCCTGGGTTTGTGTAGGACTCTAGAAGAGCCTGGTGCTGCTCTCTAGAAGGAAATGCTTGAGTTGGAATGAAATGTTTTATTTTGAGTTTTTGTGGGGAGGTGCCTTTGCAGGTTTGGGAGAGCAGAGCAGCAGGAGGGAGCAGGAATGAGCAGTGTGTGTCTGGCTGGGTTTCCCTCCTCTAGAAGGATTCTAAGCAAGGATTTGTATATATGATGTCCACGGAGCGTCTCAGCTTGGAGAACTCACCCCCTTTTGTGTTTCCCTCCAGAACTGGAACGACCAGGAGCACCTTGCCTTCGTGCAGAGCCACCTGTTGGACATGCTGGAGCTGCTGCTGGAGCCAGAGCAGCTCTCAGCCTCCTCCCATTCCAGCTGCAGCAGCCTGGTGTCCCTTGAAGCCGTGTGTGCCCTCAGCTTCCTGCTGGAGGGCACCGTCAGCAGCTCCGGCGCCGTCCGGCCCCTCCACGAGCTGGCCCTCAGGCAGTCCTGCCACGGCCACAATGGCTATTCCAAGGTGTCCAGAACCTTCTCCCTGCCCAAGCTGGAGAGCTGGCTGCGCTCCTCCCTCACTGCTAATCCCCTGGGAATGTCTGTCTGCCTCAAGGCTGGGAAAAAGCTGGCGTGGGCACAGCAAGGTGGGGAAAAAAAAAAAAAAACCTGCTGGGGAGTCGTTGTTAGAAAGACAGAAAAATAAGACAGAATTTCTGTCTTGGAAAGATAGAAATATGGAGGGGGAGCAGAAATTGGGAATGTGGGGGGAAATAGGAATATGTGGGCAAAATAGAGGTATGTAGGAACATACATAAATGTGGCAAATAGAAATATGGAAAAATAGAAGCAGACGTATATGGAAATATACTTGGAAATATATATATATTTCTCTATATATCAATATATACATATATTTATATAAATATACATATATATACAATAACATATACATATTTTTATATATGGAAATATATAGAAATATACAGAAATAGAAGTACGAAAGTGTAGAGAAATCAGAAAATAGAAATGTAGTAAATTAGGAATGCAGAAATAATTTTAGAGATACAGAAAAATAAATATAGATAAATAGTATAAATAAAATTTAGGGGAAAATAAGCACAGAAATGGGAACTTGTCTCCTGTTGCTTGCCAGGGATCTGGCAGTGGTGTGGGACCTGATCTAGGTTTCCTTGTCTCCAGTCCAGCCCCTCTCCTTCAGGGACATGGCAGTGCAGCCAAGGCACTTTCCCCCTTAGGATAAGGAATTCAACTCAATGCTTTGTTTCCCTGACTGCAGGATCCCAAGAGGGGTAGTGGGTTAGTGAGGATAGGGAAGGGCTTAAGGATTGTGTCCTAGAGGGAGCATTTCCCTTTCTAAAACACACAATTCCTGCTTAAAACCTGCCCTCAGGACCTTCCTGTTAAGCTGAGTCTTGTGTTCAGGAACAGGCTTGTGGAGCTGGAGATTCTTTGCTCAGGGCTGGCTGGAGCTTGTGGGAAGCTTTGGCTGCTCCTAAGTAATCTTGAAGTGGTTTTGATCCTTCAGTGTCTCTCAGTTTCTGAAATTTCTGGTGCCTCGAGCTGCTGACGTGCCCAGGAGGCATCAGGGATGGTGTGACTGGTGTGGGAAGTACCATCCTTGAACTTGGGGGCCGATTATTTTCCTGAGGGATTGCTGGACCCAGAACTGTTGTGGGCTTTGTTTTGCAGTGGAAGGAACAACCAGGAGAGCCAAGATTGCCTGCAGTGCCCGAGTGGTGCCAGAGGTGTCCCCCATGGTGATCATGAGCCAGGTGTACAGGCAGACCCTGGCCAAGAGCTCGGACACTCTGGTGGGGGCTCACGTCAGAATCCATCGCTGCAACGAGTCCTTCATCTACCTCCTGTCCCCTCTGCGGTGAGTTTGGCTTCTCCTGGGACACTGCTGGACTCCTGGCTGACCAGGAGTGTGTCCTGGGGGCCAGGAGCCCAATGGGATCCTGGGGGGCATTAGGGAGAGCATTCCCAGTAGGTCAGGGAGTGATCCTGCCCTCTGCTCAGCCCTGTGAGGCACAGCTGGGGTGCTGTGTTCAGGTCTGGGCTCCTTAGGGGGGACAAGGAGCTCCTGAGAGGATCCAGTGGATGTTATGGAGGTGACGAAGGGAGTGGAGCATGTCCCTGACAGGGAAAGGCTGAGGGAGCTGGGCTTGGATAGTCTGGAGAAGACCAGACTGAGAGAGGATCCCATCAATCCATACAGAGATCTCCAGGGGGTGCCAGAGGGTGGTGCCAGGCTGTGCTCAGAGGTGCCAGTGACAGGACAAGGAGCAATGACCATAAACTAAAGCACAACAAGTTTCACCTCAACATGAGGAAGAACTTCTTTCCACTGAGGGTGGCAGAGCACTGCAGCAGCTGCCCAGGGAGGACGTGGAGTCTCCCTCTCTGGGGACATTCCAAACACACCTGGACGCATTCCTGTGTCACCTGCTGCAGGTGACCCTGCCTTGGATTAGATGGAGCGTCCTTCCAGCCCTGATGGTTCTGTATTTCTTGGGCAGATCTGTGACCATTGAGAAGTGCAGGAACAGCACCTTTGTCCTGGGCCCCGTGGAGACGTCGGTCCACGTCCAGAGCTGTGACAACGTCAAGGTCATCGTGGTTTGCCATCGCTTGTCCCTTTCGTCCACCAGCGGCTGTACTTTCCACACCCTCACGCCCACGCAGCCCCTCATCCTCTCGGGGAACCAGGCAGTCAGCTTTGCCCCTTTCCACACCCATTATCCTATGCTGGAAGACCACATGGCTCGGGTGGGCTTGGCCACTCTGCCCAACTACTGGGACAGCCCCATGCTGGTGTGCAGGGACAGCGGTGACACGGGCGT
Source organism: Sinosuthora webbiana (assembly GCA_013397395.1). Taxonomy (NCBI): domain Eukaryota; kingdom Metazoa; phylum Chordata; class Aves; order Passeriformes; family Sylviidae; genus Sinosuthora; species Sinosuthora webbiana. Next base: position 545,137 of record VXBN01012572.1, read on the forward strand.
CTTCCGGCTCCTGCCCCCCTCAGACTTCTACACCTTTGTGATTCCCTTTGAGATGGAAGGAGACACCACAGAGACCCCAGGGGGGCTTCCCCAGGAGTACCAGGAGGCTCTGAGGCAGCGGGAGCAGGAGGTCCAGGTGTGGCAGCGCATGGTGAAGGAGGCAGGGCTGACCAGGTGAGTGTCCCCAGGAAGGGCAGAGCTCGGCCACAAGGACAGAGGGTTGTTTGATGGGGCTCCACAGAAATCCCTGAGGGATGGGTTGGGTTCTGTGAGCCATGTCTTGCAGGCCAGTCCTAGAGCATTTGTAATTAGCAATCTTGGGATTCTGCTTGGTAAGGTGGGAAGAGTAATGCTCACAGGCACAGCTCAGAGTTGTAGAATCCTCAGATGCTTTGGGTTGGAAGGGACCTTAAAGCTCATCCTGTTCCACCCCCTGCTGTGGAGCACTTTCCACTAGCCCAAGTTGCTCCAAGCCATGTCCAACCTCACCTTGAACAGTTCAGGGATGGGGCAGCCACAGCTTCTCTGAGCAACCTGTGCCAGGGCCTCACCACCCTCACAGTGAGGAATTCCTTCCCCAAATCCCATCTAATGCTGCCCTCTGACAGTGGGAAGCCATTCCCCTATGTCCTGTCATTCCAGTCCCTTCTCCAAAGTCCCTCTCCAGCTCTCTTGGAGTCCTTGTAGGCACTGGAATGGCTCTGAGGTCTCCCTGGAGCCTTTTCTTCTCCAGGTGAACACCCCCAGCTCTCGCAGCCTGTCTCAAGAGCAGAGGGGCTCCAGCCCCTGGCACACCTCCGTGGCCTCCTCTGGATTCCAGCAGCAGCACATCCTTGCCATGCTGGGTATCCCAGAGCTGAGGGCAGCTCTGCAGGTGGGGCCCCACCGAGTGGAGTGAAGGGGGACCAATCCCCCCCTTGCCCACGCTGCTCCTAAGGAGGTGCTTTCTCATGGCTGCATTTTCCCAGCCTGTGAGACTCCAGGAAAAGCATTCCCAGATACTGCTGAGATGAGGGATCCACCCTGGCAGTGGATTGGGCCAGGGCTGGGTGTGCACCCTGAGCTCCCTGGGGTCCCTCTCAGCCCAACCTTCACCTTGGGATTGAAGCTGTAAATGACTGTCCCAGCCCTTGGTGAGGTGAGCTGGGAATGTGCATGTGGATCATTTGCAGCAGATCACCTTGTGGGCAGTAGCTTTTAAATTCCTCCGGAGCAGATCAATCCTCTGCTCAGCTTCCTGGGCAAGCACAGAATGGGGATAAAACCCCATTTCAAACATCTGTTGTTCTCCCAGGGCTGCTGCTTCCCACCACAGTTTTGGGAAGGTGTTTGGCCTGTCAAAACCTTCCTGTGAAAGGAGTGTGAGGAAATAGGGATGATGTGCTTAGATTTGCCATCGTCTGCTGCAGTCACAGGAGGCAAGAGCTCGCTGCTTATTCCATGAAAGGGGGGAAACTCTGGTAAGTTTAGAAGCTTATTGCAAAGAAACTGGGCAGCTGACAGTGGAAAATGTCTGTTGTCTCCTGCAGGCAGGGAAACAAGAAGGGAGACAAGTAGGAAGCTTAGAGCAAACAGGATATCAGGCTTGTAGAAAGAAAAAAGCTGCTGTGCTCAAGCGGGGAGGTGAAAGAGAGTGTTAGAAATAAGAAGACATCTTTCAAGAAGTTGAAGTTGTCTGATTGAGGAAAGTGGGGCAAAAAAAGAATGTAAATCCTGCCAGGCTGAAAGTAAAACCTCCCTAAGACAGGACCAAGAAGACAGCTTGTGGAACAACTTGCAAAAGCATAAAATCCTGTTTATTCATTTTCCGAGCGTATCAGACAGAAAGTCTTTCAGGGTCAGTAGCAGATCAAGGTAGAGAAAAAGCTCTTGGAGAAGATAAATCCACAAGGGAAGAAAGAAGTGTCTGCCTTTGTGTTCACTGGGGAGGAATTTGGGTTAGTTTGTGTCCCAGAACCCTGCTTTTTGGGTAATGGCTCAAATGGAAGAGAATGTACAGACAGCAGCCTTAACTTGAAAAAAGGATGTGGATACATAGAGCCTGTCTGAGGCTGAGTGGGACAAAACTGAATAGAATGGCCTGAATTGGAAGGGACCTTAAAAACTCAACCAGGTTCTACTCCCTTCCATGGCAGGGACACCCTCCGCTATCCCAGGTTGCTCCAATCCTTTTCCAGCCTGGCCTTGGACACTTCCAGGGATCCATGGGCAGCCACAGCTTCTCTGGGTACCTTGTGCCAGGGCTTCCTCACCGTCACAGGGAACAATTCCTTCCCAATATCCCATCTGACCCTGCTCTGGCAGGGGAAGCCATTTCCCCTTGTGCTGTCACTTCAGACTCTTGGAAGGAGTCTCTCTCTGTTTTTCTTGTAGCTCCTTCAGGCACTGGAAGGCCATAATGATTTCACCCTGAAGCTTCTCTTCTCCCAAATCTCCCAGCTGTTCCTTAGAGGAGGGGTGCTCCATCCCTCTGATCACCTTTGTGGTCTCCTCTGGAGCTGCTTTCCTGCTTTTCCCAGTATAGAATGGAGTCAGCACATCAAATTAGGAATGGGTTCAAAGCAAAATAACATAAAATCTCCAGGATATTGAAAAATGTTTATGTTTCATTATGTTTCATTTCATTCAGAAATTAATTATGTAGAGTGCTTGAAAAAGTCTGTCAGGAGCTACTCAACACCTGTGCCACCTTTGGCTTAAGAAATTTCAGATGTGAGCTGATCCCAGAGGACTGGGATGCCGTTCTGGAGATGCTTTTGGACATCTGACCAGTGCCAGTTAGCCTGAGCTGAGTGGCCCACCCTCTTACTCTTGGGCTTGACAAAAACACCCCAAAAGTTTATAATGAGCAGCAGGAATGATGTGAGCTGTGTTTATAGGTGCAATTTTTCCCTGATCTCCATCCTCTCCAGCGCTGTCAGAACAGGATTTTGTGTCCTTAGTGCTGAAGGACTGGTTGCTAAACTTAGTTTTCTCCCTTTCCAGACAGTTTTCCAGCTGTGCCCTAAGGGGGAAGTGGAGGCAGCCCTGGAGCAGGGTGGTTGTGGTGATGGGATGGGGAATTTGTATGACTTCAGCTCCACCAGGTTCTGCCTTTGGGGTTCATTATCATCACATTCACTTGGTAAAAACCTTTTCTGGTTGTCTCTGCAAGGTTCAGGAACCAAGCCTGGCTCTTCCTGATGCATCTGGAGGCTTGTTTGGATAGTGGAGATGTGGTAGAAGTATCATACTGTAAATAAATGTGATTTTTTCATATTTCCCCGCTGATGTTTCTGTTTCAGGGATCAGAGGAAACAGTTCCAGACGTTGGTAGAGAACAAATTCTATGAGTGGCTGGTTGAGACGGGGAATCGGCAGCAGCTGGACAGCCTGGTCCCTCCTGCTGTGGGCTCCAAGCAGGCAGCAGGATAACATCCCTGGGCAGGATAACACTCCTGGGCAGCAGAAGGAAAGGGAGGTGAGTAAAAGGCCTCCTCCTCTTGCTTCTTCTCTCCCCCCAAGAACTGTCCCATGTTTGTGTGCACAGCCAAGGCAGAGATGGAAAAGCAGGAGTCTGTTGGGTCAATGTTCTCACAAGAGCCTGGCGTTTGGGTTTAGTTCTGACTTTCCTGTCAAAACCCATTTCCAGCTGAAATCTGTGTCCTCAGCACTGCCTTGTGGTCAAGTTTGATTTGTTGGAGGCATCTGCAAGGCAGATGTATGTAATGTGATATAAAACTGATTGGAATAGCTGCTCTTTCAAAGAAACTCTGTGTATTGATGTCTGCCCATCTCACTTCCTGCTAAAAAAGAGTCGAGTGATACTTTTGGTCATTCTTTCAGTGAGACTTTGGGTAATTCTTACAAGGAGACTTTGGATAATTCTCACTTACTGTTCCCAGGCAGAAGTGGTTTAGGAGCTGGAGACTTGCCCTTATTGTGCTCTTCTGCTATTTCATGTTTCAAACCATTAGAAAATGCTTTTATTTTTGATTTAGCCTTTTGAATTCCTTTTTCTTTGCTGGTGTTAGAAGTAAAATTGTCTCCTTTTATTTTGTTCCAGAGCTCTGGGAACAGGCAGCGATCCTCTCAGCCCAGCTCTCATTAAGACTCTGTGGCCATCCTACCTGCAGCCACTGGATGTGACACCCAGCCCTGGTGTGGATTGGACTGCACTGCTGCCTTCCCAGGAATGTGCTGCAGCCATGCTGTTGGTGACTGGGGGAGGATGAAGTGTGCCTTGCTGCAGACCTGTCACCACAGTTTGTGTCCATGGTGAGCAGGTGTCCAGCACACCAGGTTTCCTGGGACAAAGCTGGATGCAGGCCCTGGGCATCACCTGCATCCTCATGGTACAAACCAGCTGTGCTGTTTTTATAAATGTGAAAAAGAAATGTCGAAATGTTTTTTATGGATGAAATCCAACAGGTTATTTTTTTTTTATATGAAGATGGCACTTTTGTGAAGATGAATTTTTGTATATGGTTGCGTTGTTTTCACAAACATCAATAAACCAGAGTTGGATAAACCTGGCACGTGTCCTAGGGAAGGGGTTTTACCTGTACAATTGGTCTTAGAGGGGCACAGCATCTTTTATCTTGATGAAATGTGAACCTGTCAGAGAGAAACTGCTAATTTATGAGGAAAGTGGGGCAAAAAAAGAATTTAAGTCCTGTGAGGCTGAAAGTAAAACTCCTGTAAAGTTCAGCCATGGAGCTGAATGCTGCCCTGGCACGAGGTTTTGGTACAAGCCCTATTCCTCTCTCTCATAATTTTCATAAAGATTATCAGCTTGAATAAGCACCATTCTCTTGTGCTGGTGGGATGTGTTTTGGGGAGATGTGCTCATAGCTGAGCACTTAAATAAGCTTGGAAAATAGGCAAAGGCATTGCATGGATGAGTGGAGGCAGCAGATGGTGGTGCCTTGGGAAGAGCTATCCAAGCTCAGAGTGAGGAGAAGGCACAGTGCTCTGGACTGCACAACCTCAGAAGTCCTCTGAAGGTCTCCCTTGGCTCCTGGGCAGGCAGTTGAGGTGAGTTTATTATATTTATTTATGTAAGATGAGTTTATTCTATTTAACCAACCTCTAAAGGAGGGATGTGCGAAGTGACCACAGCTTTGAGCTGTGGACCTGCTGGCAGAACCCAGCTTGTGCTTGAACTCTGATCTTCAGGAATTAAAAACTAAATCAATCCAAGTGGCCTCAGTGAGGGCAGCAGCTCTGGGTGATTCAAGGCTCCTAAAATGGGAAGAGGAGCAGCTGCTGATTGTGTGTGCCCCGGGCTCTCCCATCTGCCTGCTTTTACAGAGCTGCTGTTGCGAGAGTGCTTGTCCTGACAGATTTGAAAGAGGGGCTGCGTGTTTCGGGCGCTGCTGTGCCAAATTCATGTCCCTTTGTCTCACTAAGCCTTTGGGCTGGGGCTCTGAATAGCTGCAGAGGTGGTTTTTCATAATGCACTGGCGGGGGGGCGGTGGCTGTGGAAGCCACTGATCCTCAGCCTCCCCCCGCTGAGGGCTGGAGGGAAAACTCTTCTCCGACCCCAGGTGCTGGCCTGAGAGTTGGGAGTTGGATTTGTGACACTTGCAGGGACAACCAGAAATCTGGGCATCGTTTGATGTGTGAAATCACTCACTTTGTGGGGTGTGGGGAGGTAGCCACATGTCCTACTTTCCCTCTATGTCAGGAGGTGTTTGGAGCAGTATGGCTCCAGCTGAGGGTGTCCCAGGAAAATCTGCAGCCTCTTTGCTGCACAGATGTTTCGACTGAGGGTGTTCAATGCAGAGCTGGTCTTTGCAAGCCCCTGGTGTTTGCTCTGAGAACTTTTTTATCGTTCTTTAACTGCACCCTTCACTGCACAGGCACATGCCCTGATGAATATCATGTGCCCTCCTTACAAATGGGGTGGGTCTCTAAGAGCCAACGAGGATTCCTTCTTGTTTAACAAGCTTGGAAGGGAGGGAGCAGCCAAATTACCACCCGTCCTCCTGGACTTGGCAGGGGGCTGCGTGTTTTGAGTGCATTTGGCAGAGTTTTGGTGTTCTGACTCAGCAAATGGTAACAAAGGGAGGATGGCGAAGCCTTCCTTTATTCCATAATCCTGTTTGCTTTTCTGGAAATCGGCTATAGCCTCAGAATCACTGACTCAATTTTTGGATCCTATTCTCATGACAAAGCGGCTGTCTGGTTTAAAACAAGCCCGTTATAAAAAGGGCACCTCGGATCCTGGCTCTTTGTAACAGCTGCTGACGTTCCTCCGGCACAGGGGAGCTTGGCTGGAACGGAAAATGTCCAGAGCTGGAACCAAGGTAAGTTTATTTGCAGTGTATTCGTGATTTTGGCTAAAAGTGCAGGATTTCACAGGGATGAATTGTGGAGAAACTTTGTTTTCTTTGTTCTGGTGACAGCTTCCCACTCTGTCAGCCTGTGGGCAGGGGGAGATGCTTGAAATCCCTCTTCACGTGGAGGGAAGCTGGAGCTGAGCCCTCCCAAGTATTTTCCCAGATTTTGGCTTGTTCCTCTAGGTGTGGCTCTGCCAGAGGATGGAGTCAAGCACAGTGACTGGTGAGGAGGCATTTTGAAATGGTTCTAAATCAGCAGGATCTGATGCCTTGTAAATTGGGGGTGGAGGGGGCTGTGCCAGCCGGGAATCACTGCGCTTGCACAGCAGGGTCTCATGGAGGGCTCCCTTGGAGCCTTGGGAGAGCCTGACTCCCAGCACCAGCAGAGCTGCCACATCCCTTTTCCATGGTGGAGCAGAGGGTGTGCTGTGGCAGAAGGACTCCTGTATGATGGCTGTGGCACTGAAGGGAATAGTCTTCCCTAAGGGATGCACAGTGGCCTTGGGATTCTGGTGCAATCGGCAGGGGTGAACTGGAATTGGAGAAGGAGGTAGGTTGGGAAGCTCAGCTGCAGCTGGACTGACATCTCTGGACATCAGCTCCTCTGGCTTGGTTTTAGCAGAGCTGAGCTGGCTGATCCCACAGAACTTGTACTGGGTCTGGGACTGTACTGGTGCAGGGAGAAAGAGCTGGGAAAGGAAAGGAGGGCGAGGACTTGGGCTTGGGACTTGGGACTTTGACTTCCCCTATGGAAGGTCAAACGCTGTTAGGAGGCTGAGGGAAGAGCTTCATCTGAGTTTAGCCTTTGGGCTGGATTCCTTCTAGCCTGTGGAGGCTGTGAGACCTGAGGGGCTTTGGAAGCACAGTGGGTTTGGAGGCTCTGGGCAATGCCATGGAAGATCCCGTCTTGGCCTTTCCGTGTCCTTCAGCTGTGTGGCTCTCAAGGGTTGGGCTGTTGGTACGGGAAGCCGAGGAGGGTGTGCCAGTGGCTCTCGGATCCTGGGGTTCAAACCTTCTGTATCTGAGCCTAAAGAAGGTGCTGGGGAATTGCAACTGCTCCATCCTTGAGTCTCCTGTCACCCTGGAAAGCTTTGAGCACATTCTGCCTTTCCCCTGCTGAAAGCCATGTCCCCTCAGAGGGTACCACAGGAAATTAATGGAATGTGTGCTGCTGAGGGGCAGCAAGATGGCCAGGAGGAGTTATCTCCTATTTCTCTATACTCTGCTCTTGTTTAGCACATTCCAGGGACAAGAAAAGGGCAAAGTAGGGAATTAAACACCATTTCTCACAACCCTGGTGATTGATCTGCCCTGGAAAGGGATCACTGCTGACAGAGGAGGCACTACTGGATATTTTTTATGAGTTTTCTTCTAGCTAACCTACTGTTGAAAAGAAATATGTGGTAACTCAGGTGAGGTGACCAAAGCGAGAGTTTTACATTCCTGCAAGGAAGTTCTGCTGTGGCAAATGTGGTATGTGCCTGGTAACCCCCAAAAGACAAGGTTTGGGCAGGGAGGGGTTTACAGGGGAGTGCTGGGAGCAGAGCTCCTGGAGCGTTTGGCTGAAGGAAGGCGATTTCTCTGTGAGTGAGAGGGCACAGAAACAAAGCTGCAAATCTGGAGCTGGAATCTGTAATTCGCCTGTAATTATTCTATGGGTGAAAACATCAACCTGCTCTGTTGGTGCCTGAATCCATGCAGGAAAGCTGGGAAGCAAAGGTCTGAAACAAGCTGAGGGTGTGTCTGAAGGGCCGTGCCGGAGAACGGGTGGGCAGGATCCCTTAAAGTTTGAGATTAAACCAAGGAGCAGGTTTAAACCAAGGTTGGACAGCTCTGTATGAACAGCCGTATCCTTAACGTGCCTTTGGATTTCTTTGGCTTTGTGGTTTTTTAAGTACAGGGAAAATGTCCCCCTGAAAACATCAGGAAGCTTTGCCAGGCTCCAGTTTCACTGCGTTAGGCTGGGTGGGGAAGGAACATCACTGAGTCCTGGAATGGTTTGGGTTGGAAAGGACCTTAAAGCCCATCCAGTTCCACCCCCTTCCATGGGCAGAGACACCTTCCACTATCTCAGGTTGCTCCAATCCCAGTCCAACCTGGCCTTGGACACTTCCAGGTTCCGTCTGTCCAGAAGGCAGATCCACATTGGGCAGAGTTCATCATTAACCGTGTTGGACACTCACCACATGGACAGGAGTGGGACAGGATCAGAGCTTGGGGACAGATGTTGGAGAGAGGAATCAGCCACCCCAGCAGAGGATAATGCTGAATGGAAATAAATGAATCCCTGCAGAGGGTTTTCCAGGGATGCTGTGGCTTCCTTGACCACTGGCTTCAAGAAGAGGGTGGCTGGTGATGCATGACTGCCAAACCCAGTGAGCAGAGCTTTCAGTGTTGCTTTTGGCAGATTTTTTGGGTGATACCTTTATGAATGATCCAGAAGTAGGATCTGAAAAAGGCAGCGGGCTGTGGCCAGGAAGACCTGGCCAGCATGGTAACTGCCCAAGAGTGAGAAAACAGGAACTGGGCATTTCAGTGCTTTCCTTTCACAGCCCTTATTCACTGCTGGAAAGATCAGAGTGATTCCCAGCTCTCCGTTGAAGGCGGGAAGAACTTGCTCAGGATGTTAGGAGACAGGTTGTTTCGTGTGCACCAACTGCTTCGTGATGGCAGATCAGTCCTTGAAATGAAGAGGAAAATAGCATTATCCTAATAAATGTCCAGTAACAGGCCACAAAATTAAGAGCATGAATCCTCTGGCATGATCACTCTGACTCCTCAGATCCCTTGGTCAGGCTGGTGGGACATGCTGACCAACCACCTCCAGGAAAACTCCGGCTAATTTAATTTTTAGCACAAAACAAATTATTAAAAAATAAAAAGCAAGCGAGGATTGTCCTGGATTTGGGTTGCCACACTGACAAGGAATGATTTTTAAGAGCAGGGCGGTTACATTGATACCAGTGGCCAAAGCACTGTAGGTGAAGTACAGCAGGTGGGGGTGTATCTTACTCAAACTACGGAAAAAAACCCCATGGGATAAATGGATTGTGGAACACTGCATGTTGGATGTGGCAGAAAGATTCTCTCTAGACCATCTGGTGTCGTGAACAAGCAACGGATGTAGTCAAGATAGACGTGATGGTTTGGGAATCCTCTCGGAGAATAGCAACGTTTGACGAGTAATTGTCACCTGGGAGGATCTGAAAATGGGTCTGGAGAAAGGACTGGTCTGGTCTAGAGCTTGACAATATTTCCATGAAGGGATTTTTGAGGAAAACTGGGCCTCCTCTCCAGGGCTGGCTGGGAGGGTGATGCCTCGGGTGGGCGGAATGGGATTCGCTCATCAGCTCCCAAGATAATTTGAAGCCAGGTTGTGACCAAGGATAAAGTGCTCCAGGATAAAGTGCTTTGGGGTCAGCAGCCTGGCTATAGAGCAGCTCCTGGGAAAGAAATATGGGGATGGATTGTGAATTTGTCAGAGGTTTTGTGGACTTGCAGCAACCAAAGCAGAACAAACCAACTGCAAAGATAATCCTTGGATATTTATAAACTGCTACCCACCATGCACACGGAATGCTCCCTTAGTTTCTCCTGGCATGGGCAAGGCTTACGTGATGTCCAGCTTTGGGCCGTGAGCTTTGAGAAAGGACGTTTTGGGTTGTTCAAGTGGGAACAAGGAAGGGCTGGAAGAAATAACCTGGGAGAAAAGAGACTTCTCCACCCCCTCCTCAGTAAAGATCTCGCTGCAAACACTCAGTAAGCCAATATAAAAGAAATTGAGGCTGGAAAAACCCTCTAAAAGTAACAAGTCCAACTGCTAACCCAGTTCTGCCACACCCACCCATGCCCCAAAAACCCACTTTGTATATTCCATTGACTTCTCCTAGCTCTCCGGCCATAACTCAGTAACTCCTGAACTAGAGAAGGAGGGAGGGAATTGTTTTGGTAGTGTTTTGCTGGAAAAAGGACTGGGACTTCTCTGTGGGAGTGTTGGGTGGGGCTGGGACAGAACAAAGGCCTGAGAAGGGCAGAACACTGGTGGCAGGTGGAGGTGTTGGGGTCAGACAGGTGAATTAGTCTGACTGACTGCAGCTCAACAGGTCCCATTCCATGGCTGGGCCTGGTGGTTTCTGATATCCTGAGGGCTCTGCTTTCAGATATTTCCTGCCATGATGTGGCTGGAACATGGAGATGCGCTGGGTGAGGAACCACCCCACTTTTCCCCCCTCTGCTCGTTTCAGGTCACCTTCTATGAAGACAAGAACTTCCTCGGCCGTTACTACGAGTGCGACAGCGACTGCCCCGACTTCCACACCTACCTGAGCCGCTGCAACTCCATCCGTGTGGATGGAGGCACCTGGGTGGCCTACGAGAGGCCCAACTATGCTGGGAACATGTACGTGCTGACCCACGGGGAGTATCCCGACTACCACCACTGGATGGGCCTCAACGACCGCCTGGGCTCCTGCAAGTACATCCAGATCGTAGGTGTCACCCCTCCCCAGGGGATGCTGCTGTTAACACCTCTGGTGGAAGGGCTTCATGTGGGGAAATGTGGTGCCCACCTTCCTGGGGAGCCATAGAGGGGGTGGCTGCAGGGGATTTGCTCCCATGGTCCTGCTCTGGGAGTAGCAAGGTGGTTTGGTGGGGGGGAGAAGGGGAATCTGTCCCACTCTGGATTGCAGTGGGGAAAGGCAGATCCCTTTAAATATGGGTGAGTTCCCATAGGAACAGCAGTGTAGTTTCATCAGCTTGTTCCTTTAGGGATTTCAGCGTCCAGGCAGGTTGCCTCTCACCTGAGTTTTCCTCTCACCTTTTCCCTGGTGTGTAACCAACTGATCCAACAGGCTCAAGGCCTGTAACAGTGGAATGTAGATTTTGCAGGAACATTTGGAGTGAGGGGCAGTTTTGTCTCTAGCAAGCCACACTCCCTTCTGACACAGGGAACTGAATCCGTGTCACCGAACCCCTCTGGGCATGGAGAGACCAAGCCCAGCCCTGGAGTGCCCAGAAACGGGAGGGATGCCTGGAGCCCTCCTTGGCCATGCTTGGAGCAACCTGGTGCCTTCTGGTATTAGGAGACCACAGGAGGTGTGCTCAGCCCCTCCTGACTGATGATGGGGAGAAAGGAACAGAGGGAATGATCCTTTTGGGAAGCCTTTGGGGAGGAGCATCCTTTAAAACTGGGATTGTGGATGAAGTGTGGATTGGTGCTGCTGCTGCTGAGGTTTTGCCAGTAGTGGGGCAGACACTGGTGATCCATGGGTATTCTGACTTGGAGCATGGCTGTGAATTCCCACTGCATGGAACAGATCTCACAACTGAGAACAGGTTTTGCTTTTCTGCCTGGGAGTCTAACCCCTCTCTGAGCCTATTCTGGCTTTGAGCTGGGTCTAAATCCCTTTTCGTGGGGCAGGGAGGGGTTCCATCTGATTCAGAGCACTGATCTGGCTTAAGACATGGAGCCAAAACATGTGCGAGATGTAACAGCAGCACAGCTTCCTCCACCAGGTGAAATGTGGGAGCCTTATCCTGCCTATCCACCTGGTACCTGTCTTTCTCTCCTGCCCTGGGGAGACCCCGAGACCCCGCAGAGCTCGGCTGGGGCTGGCAAGGAGGGAGCGGGCTGGGGAGGCGGGGGAAGAGGTGTCCGGGCAGCTGCCGATTAGACGCTGCCGCGGTGCCCTCGGGCGAGGAGCGCTTCCATTCCTGGTGGGAACCAGCGCTGCCTCCGCAGCAAGGCGGCCCCACTGGGGTCAGCAGCTCATTAAACTCCTCTCCGCCCGGGGGAGAAGGGACTGGAGGGGGTCTGGCTCTCTGATGCTAACGTGGAGCACTGAGGGGTTCAGGGCTGCCCTGGAATAGCGAGACCGGCACTGCTGACTCAGCCTTATCCCTGGAGCTGCTCTGCCCGGGATACTCTGTTAAAATTTACCCCGGCTGCTTCTCCCTGTGATTTTGGAGGCTGACGTGACATTTCAGCCCCGTCCTGGTGTGCTGGGGGTGGTTGGTACCTGATTTGAGCCTGGCTGTGTCCAAACTCTGCCCCCTGGGACTTGTCAGTGCCTCCACCCGATGCTCTGATAGCCAGTGAAGTCACCCAGAGAAGCTGTGGCTGCCCCATCCCTGGAAGTGTCCAAGGCCAGGTTGGATGAGGCTTGGAGGAACCTGGGAGTGGGAGATAGAACTGGATGATTTTTAAATCCCTCCCAACCCAAACCATTCCACGGCTCTATGATTTTCTCTCCTTTTTTTTTTTTTTTTTTTTTTTTTTTTTTTTTTTTTTTTTTTTTTTTTTTTCTCTTTCTCATTGGGGGGGCAAGTGGAGGCCGAGGCCACATCCAGGTGTTTGAGAAGGGAGATTTTGGCGGGCAGATGTTCGAAGCCACCGAAGACTGCCCCTCCATCATGGAGGAGTGGCACATGCGGGAGGTGCACGCCTGCAGGGTGCTGGAGGGCGTCTGGGTGTTCTACGAGCATCCCAACTACCGGGGCCGGCAGTACGTGCTGCCCAAGGGGGAGTACCGCAAGCCCGTGGAGTGGGGCGCGGCCAGCCCCGCCGTCCAGTCCTTCCGCAGCATCACCGAGTGAGCCAGCCCCGTGACCGGGCTGCCACACCCCCCCAATAAAGCAACTGTGTCGCTCAGCTCCGCCTTGTCCTGGTTATTCTCGGGGTTTGCGGGCGAGGTGTCCTGCCTCGGGGGAGCTGGGGTGGAGCGGAGCCTTCTCTGAGCGAAACACCCCGCGCCAGCCCCGGCTGCCTCATTGTCACCCCCTTCCCCATCCCCTGCCCTCTGTCCCACTGCTCCTTTAGGAAAAAGCCAGCCCCAGTGTGTCAGATACAGGATGTCCCCTGTAGGTGTGAGCCAAGGGATTCAGCTGCTTGTACTGGGGTGGGCACCGCATGGAGCCGGGAGCGGGAAGCAGGAGAGCAGGCTGGATGTGGGATAGAGGCAGTGAGTGCCTCTGGGAGCTGCCCTGGCTGGGGAGGTGGCTGCTGAGTGGTCCTGAAGGGTAGCAAGAGCCCCCTGGACACCTGAGATGTGCGGGGAGCAGAGGGGGCTCCCACTTAGCCCAGTTTGCCCCCAGGAACGTCCCATTTTGCCCGGTGCTGCCGAGGAGAGGCAGGTCCCAGGCACAGCTTCCCGGGCAGAAATGACTGATGGCTGGGCACTGTTCCCCTGGGAGCCCCGGGGACCTGCAGCCTGTGAGCCCACGGAGCCGAGGGGCTGTGGGACAATGCACGGAGGTGGGAGCAGAGCCCTCCCAGCCGTGCTCTGCAGTCTCTTCCCGTTGATATATGAGGTTATTACGGAGCAGGGAGCCAGGATATGCTTGTCAAGCCACGGGGCTGCCACCTCCCGGGAAAGCTGCTGCCGGTGGGGAATGGGAAGGAGCTGTCAAGAGGGGCAGATCCAGCCCCCTGGACTTCCCCCAGCAAAAAGACGAGCTGAAGAGTTGACTTCCCCTCCTTCCTCTTCCTCCTCTCCCTGCTGTCACCCCTCTGCCTTATCCCCCTGCCCCATTCCAGCCTTTCCCTGCAAATGGTGATGCATCTTCACCCACTTCCATCCCTCCTCCGCTCCTCTCCATCATGGATCAGCAGGATGCAGATCATCCAGTTGAGTTTCATTGTATTTTTGCCCCATTTTATTTCTCCAGGACCAATCAGCCCTCAGCTCCAGCTCCTCTTTTCCCCCTGGCTCCTGGCAAAGCTCTCTGAGGACAGCAGCTTGAGCACAGTCTGGCTCCTGGTTTTTTTTGACAGTGAGCCTGTTGCTGTCCTGTTGTGGATGGAAAATCTCCTGTAGGTAGGTGAGCTCCACCCAGTGCATTTCCAGCCATCTCCCACTCTGATTTTGGGGAATGTCCCCCTGTCCCCATCCCACATGCCCTGCACTGGGTGGATTTGCGATGCTCCAGCTCTGTGGTGTGCATCCACCCCGGAGCACTGGAAGAGCCAGACCTGGATCTGGTTTGCCCTTAAGGTAACGTTCTCCCATATCCTTCCCTTTCACCACTGATCTCTCCACTTTTAAAACCCAGTTATCCCAAGCCTTCCCCCCTTCTCCTTGTCCTCCAGGCTCTTGCCCTTGGGTGAACGTTGTGTCCTCAACATTTGCAACCGACACAAATAACAATAAACTTCTACTTGGGTGGGTTTTTTTATTAGTTTTTATTTTATTGTTATTCAGGATGACTTTTCCCGTTTTTCCCTTGCCACGGAGCAGGGCGCCTGTGGAGATGAGCGGGGAGCGCAGCAGCCCAAGCCCAGCCGTGCTGATGCCGGTTTTTCCTTGACAGCTAATTTCCATTTCCCAGTATCAGGGGGTCTGCTCCAGTAATTGGCATGCAGATTGTGTCCGGTGGGCCTGTTAGACACGAGCAAAGGCTCTGCTGCTTGGAATGAGCCCACCCCAGGCTGATGGATGTGGTGTAAGGAGGTCACGGGGAGAGAGAATATCCAGATGCCCGTGTGCGCACACCTATGAAATTTCCCATTCCATGCCCTCCCCCCAATCCCTACTTTCTTTATCCGGCAAACTCTAATCTATCATATTTCATTGAGACAAATCCTGCTCCATTTCTCTCTCTTTCCCTTTTTCCCTCTAAGGGAAATGTGATGGAACCTGCTCCTGGATTTAATGAGAGGATGGTGTGGCGTAGCAGGAATTAAAGTGGTGCCATGCTTCATTACCAGTTGGGGATCACATGGAGCAGGCCCAGATGTTAATTACACTTTGGGAATTAATTGGTATAAGGCATTCGTCTCTTCCATCATCCGTAATCCGGTGGGTGTGTGAGGACTTCTGGAAGCAGAGAGCTCCAGACAGGTGTCTGTCTGTCTGTCTGTCTGTCTGTCTGTCCCTCCTCCTCAGCCTGCCCAGCACCAGCTGTGACTGAGGGGCACCGGCTGGTTTGGAAAATTTGAAGTCACCTTCATTTCCACCCCCTTGGTGACCAAGGACCTGCTGTTATTTTCCCCTCTTTTCCTTCCTGTGCCACTCTCCTCCAAAATTTTTCTCCAGCTGCTGGAGAAAGCAGGTCTGGATGGGATGGGGCAATGGTGGGAGATAGCACTGTGTTGAAAGAGGGAAAAACATCCACCTCAGAGCTAGTCATCCCCAGTGGACACCAGGACATCCTGGTTCTTTCTCCTGCTCCTTGACCTGTCCTTGCTGGCCCATCCCCTCCATCCAGCTCTGGAGGCAGACAGGGGAGCCCAAATCTGCCCCCACAGCACCTCTGCTGCTGAAATCTCCCCAGTTCTTCAAGGCCAGTGGTCTCCAGTTTCTTCCTTTTTCCCCATTGGGTTCAGCCTGATGAAATGCAAAAGCTGCTCAAAAGGAAGGGGAGGCTGGGGGGGGGGGCATTATTTTGCTGGAGGACAGAAATTATATGCTTGGAAATGAAGAATATTCCTCTGAATGCTGCCAATTTGTTCCTTTCCTGAGCTGGCTGGTGGTGGCCCAGTGTGAGGCATGGATGTCACTGCAAAGGAGCAGCATGTCTGTGGGATCTGGCCTGGAATTTGCTGCACAGCCCTAGTAGGACACTCAAACTCAGCTCTGCCCCCCCACAAATTTCCCCAGGCCCTGATGGTGGGACACAGCCACCACAACCAGCCCAAACCCCCATTTTCCCTCCTCTTCCCAAGGTCCTCAGGGCTTTGTGGGTCTTCCCTTGGCATTGCTGATGCTCCTTGGTCTCAAGGTATCAGCACCTTGATGCATCTTTGTTCTGCCAGCAAAGATCACTCCTGAGTGAGAACCTCTGTCCCTTCTCTCCCATCCCTGGGAGGGCTCAAAAAGTGTGTGGATATGGCTCTTAGGGACAGAGATGTGGCAAACCAGAGCAATTCAAGGCACTTTGGTAGGAGTTAAAGAAAAACAATGTTCTCAAAACTCCAAATTTAATTGTTTTGGGGTTGGATGGAGAAAGAAGAGGAGATGTTTAATCCTTTTGTTTAAACTTCCTTGATTTTAGGTCTTAATTTTCAGTTCAGGGGTGGGCTTGGCAGGGCTGGGGGGACAATTGGTGAATTTAGGGGACTTTTCCAACCTAAACAATTCTATAATTCTGTGATTTCACAATTCCATGATTCTATGATTCCACGATTTGATGGTCTGATTCAATGATTCCATGCTTCCATGATTCTGTGACTCAGGGCAGCGCTTCTTTGACTCCTGGTTCCCTTGGAGCCCTGCCACTTCAGATCCTGCATTTCCCACCATTTCCCAAGTTCCTAAATCAGGGATTCAGCCTCCACCTCAGCCCCTGCCTGGGCAGTCTGAAGGTTCTCCCCAGTGACTGCAGCCCCCACTTTGGTTTTGGCAAAACCACTTTCCAGGTGTTGTTATTTCCTCTGTTTTATGTGTGGCCCACCCTGTGCATTCCCTGTTGGCCCCATCTGAGCTGTGGTTTCAGGGTGCTCCTTTCATCCTGTTCTGAGCATGTGGGGAAAGTCTGGCCCAAATCTGGGCGGGGAGAGATGGAGCTGGTTTGTCTCTCTTACACACAGATGTTCTGGAGGCTCCGTCAGTGTCTGGCCACTGTCACACGTGTCCTGTCACCCGGAGGTGCCGGGCTGGCCATGTCCAGAGCCGTGGGAAGACGCTGCCTCTCCAGGATGTGTGTACGGGTCTGAGGGATGCTGGCACCCCAGATGAGGCCCTGAGGTCCCCTAGAATTGCAGAGGGAAAGGAGAGGAGAGGGCAGGAGAGGAGAGAAAGAGACAGAGGGCACTTCCCAGGGCGCCATCCTTCCCTTTCCCAGAGCCCAGCAGAGGGCAATAGAAGCAAATGGAAGAGACGAGACCTTGCGAGGGATGTGCGACACGAGCAGATTCCGAGGCAGAGCGACCTGGAAGCGGAGGGATGTGCAGGAGGATGTACAGGCAGAGGGATGTGCAAGAGCGGGGAACGGCGCGCCCGGAGCGCTGTGCAGGGAGCAGGGCTGGGGGGCGTGCTGGAGGAGGTGGGAGCAAAACAGAAATTCAAGGTTATTTTGGTAGGAGTGAAAGCAAACCGATGTTTTTCTAATTCCTAAATTCATCGCTTTGGGAATGATGGAAAAGAAAAGAGAAATATTTAACCCTTTTGTTTAAATCTTCTGTATTTTAGGTCAGTTTTTATGAAAAGCGCTGCATGACTGATCACATCCAGTGGATGATGCTGGGAGGAAAGGCTCCGAGAATTCCCAGCCCCGATTGTATTCCAGCTGGGTGACTGTGTGACTGAGCCCAGCTTAGTTTCTGGATCTCTTGGAAATCAAACTCCACATGTACCTGGAGCCTTTTGGTTCTGCCAGAGCCGTGGCAGGAGGGATGTGCTGGGCTTGGGGCTGGCACTTCCCACGGGCTTCCTTCCTCCCTGCAGAGGGAAAAGCACGGCAGCCTGTGGGGGGAAGCAGCAGGGAAGAGCTGGGAACAGCATCCCCTTTCCACCTTCCTGCTGCTGGACCACCTGGGACTGAGCTTGGGCAGGAGCCTCCTCTCCTGCTCTCTATTACTGCTCCCTGCACACTCCTGCCTGACTAGGCAGGTATTCCCAGCTGGATTTCCTACATATCCGGGTCACTTCCCTGTGGTTTTTAAGCTTTTTAAATTTAATTTTATATTTTATTTTTAATTTTTCCCCCCCAAACTCTTTGGAGTCGCACAGGGACATTTAACAAGAAAAATGTTCCATGGCAGGAGCGTGATCCTGTAGCTGCCCTCACAGCCGGGACAGGGCATCTGCAGAGACACAGCGGGGAAGTCTCTCCTGGCAGATTCCCGCTTGAGACCTTGTCTTTTTTTTGGGGAAAACAACAATTATTTCAAATGGAAGGGTCAAATCCCTGTGGCTGGGAGCTGCAGGTGGCCGGGAACAGGCAGGATCCTGCCTGGACACCCCAGGAAGCAGCTGGCGGGGGTGTTATTTGGGCAGAGCCCCACCACGGCGCTGCTGCTGCTGCGGGGTGCGACCTTGGGGAAAAAAAAAAAAAAAAAAAAAGAAGATGATTTTTGGGAGTCTGGCGTAGGCTTTTTGTTGAGCTGCTGCTGCTTGGAGAGAGCACCACTGGGCTTTGGTCTTAGAGGAGAAGGAAGGGTCGTCCCCACCTTCCTCTGCGGAGCCCCCCAGCCGCCTCATTAAACCCGTCCTTGCCGAGACGAGCGCGGCGCGATCTGCCCATCTCCGCGTTATCTCCCGATCTGCCTCCTCTCCTGCCACGCTTCCAGATGCTCCTTATCTCCCCTCACCTTCCCGGAGAGCCAGCGTGCTGGGGGCAGGGCCGGCTGCCCAGACTCCCCACCTGTGATCTCCCCGGCTCTTATCAGGCTCCCTGAGTCCCCATCGAGCCCCTGTCTCAAAGTCAAAAGGATTTTCTGGCGGGGCGAGCGCGCCCAAGGTCGGGCGGTGGCGGGGAGGCTGCGGGCGCCCCGCTCTCCCCCTGCGCCCCGATCGAGCCCATTCCCCAGGTAGCGCCTCTCCCCGTTTATTCTCCAACATTATCAATTACATTTGGATTATTATTCCTCATTGAAGCCCAAGTGAGCCGCAGACAGCTATTTCCTAATGGGGAAACGTTACAGGCAACTTATTAACGAACAATGCGTCATTAAGGGGGGAGAGCTTCAAAGGCTCCTAAACGCATTTCAAAGGACACAATGCGGAGCGGATCCTGCCGCCGCATATCTGGGGGACATGGGCAAAATTTGTGACAAGGAATAGACCGGGCCCAATGTAATTAACTAATTCTCGATCAAAGGGGTTTTAGAGCTGAATGGTCAGGGAATTCAATTATGGGTTTCCTAATGAACCACTCTGTGCCAAGGCAGGGGGATGTTTTCCTCTGGAAAAGCAGGGGTGAAGATCAGGGCTAGGATTTCTATGGACGTTTGGGAGAGAAGCACCAGAGGGCTCCTCCCGGGTGGATTTGGTGCAGGGGGACAGAGCCCATCGATTCATGGAATCCCAGAGTGGTTTGGGTTGGAAGGGACCTCAAAGCTCATCTCATTCCAACGTGCCACGGGCAGGGGCACCTTCCACTAGGCCGGGTTGCTGCGAGCTCCATCTGCCACCATCCAGGCGCTCTCTGATGGCCGTCTGTCCTGGACATGTCCCTGTGGTGGGACGTGTTCCCCCTCCCTATGAGTCTGGGCAGATCCACAGCTCTTTGGAGCCAGAGCTGCTGGTAGGGGCTGTGGGATGCAGCAGGATGGCTGTGCCAGGGCTGGCATCTCCTGATCCCCTCCCTGGAAAACCTGGGCAAGGGAGATTTCCTCCTCTGCTGCCTGAATCCAGCCTCTGGCAAAAATAGCATGGTTTTCTGCTCATGAAAGGAGCATCTTCTAGTCCTCCACTAGTTTTCTCTTATTATAGAAAGTTGATTTGCTCACTTTACAAAGGGAAATGTATTATGAATTTTCCCTTCATTCTCCTCCTTTTTTTTTGCCCCGTTTAACAACCGATTTGTGTGTTGCATGAAAGTTACACAGTTCTTTAGATGCGTTTGCTATTTTATTTTCTTTCATTCAAAAATATGTCAGTAATCTTTTTGTTAACATGAAAGATAAAGGATTAGTAATGCAAGATGCAGTTTTCTTGTAACCTTCTTGAAAGCAGACTATAGTTTCTTATCTGGCTCTAACATTCATTTTCCTGAAATGAAAAAAAAAAAAAAAAAAGAAAAAGGACTTCTTAAAATGAAATAAACTATATTCGATTCAGACGAGCAGCGCCAGCAAAGGAATTTATTGCAGCTGGCAGAATGGAGCAGCTGCACTGATGTTGTTCTGCCGCAGCACTGGGGACCTTCCCCGGGAACAGCACACACGGATCATCAGGAGCCTGGGAAATGCTGCAGCAAAGAGAAACCACTGGAGAATCATGGAATGATGGAAAGGTTTAGCTTGGAAAAGGCCAGTAAAGATCACTGAGTCCAGCTGCTCCCCCAGCACTCCCCAGGCTGCCTTCAACCCATGTCCCCAAGTGCCACATCCACACGGCTTTTAAGTCCCTCCAGGGTTGGAGACTCCACCACTGCCCTGGGCAGCTGTGCCAGGGCTGGGCAGCCCTTTCCTTGAAGAACCTTTCCCAATATCCCGAACCCCCCCTGATTCAACCTGAAACTATTTCTTCTCTTCCTATCAAGAGCAAACCTTGTGTTGACATCATGACATCTCCCAGGATGTGCCTGTCCAGTTGACTTTGGAAGCCACCCTGTTTTCCTTGGGGATATCCAGGATGTCCCAAGCTAGAGATGGGCCACCATTTCCTGGGCTTGGCGCTCACTGCAGATGCACAGAGAAGCCGCCAGGGAAGTGGTGGTTGCCTCATCTCCAGAAGTGTCTCAGGCCATGTTGGATGGGGCTTGGAGGAACCTGGGATAGCAGGCAGGGAGGTAGAAATGGGTGATCTTTAAATCCCTCCCAACCCAAACCATTCTGCGACTGTGATTCCACGATCTTCCACTCATGGCTCATGAGCAGACAGGGATTTGCAGGACTTCCAGCTCCTGGGAATTTATTTGAGCAGCGTTGGGTCTCCAGGAGGTCCCACCTTGCATCACCCTGCCACCAACCTGACAGCTCCTCAGGGGTTAAATCCTTTTATAAACTGCTGGATGTGGGTGGCAATCAGCTAATAGGTGCTCAGCATCTAAACAAGGTATTTTTCCCCCCATCAGGTGGATTTGGTTATTATTGAGTTGGCCTGACAAGGAGCCAGCGTCTACAACTTTGTTTATAACCTGGTTTGCAGGGAATATTTTGTTTTGCTCCAGAGAAACTTGATATTTTCTCTTGTGGAGGGGAATGCTGATTTCTGTCCCACACGATGTGGATTGCAGGGCTTAATAATGAAATAAAACAAAGAAAAGCATCATCCTGTGGGCTCAAATCTTTGCCTCCAGTGTTTAATGGGGCTCTTGTCCTGCGCTAAAAGATCCGTGGTTTCATTTGAGGGAAAAGTGTGTTTTCATATCAAAGGAGCCCCCCTGCACTGACCCAGCCTTCCCTTCCCCCTCTCTGCCCTGGCACACATGCTATTTTAATATTTCATATATTTCATAAGCTTTTATGCTTCTAAAAGAGAAGTGAATTTGTGGAGAGTTGAGCTCTCCAGAGCTGTACTTCAGAGCTGGGAAGTAATTCAGGGTGAAGCCTGTATTAATCTCAGGTGAGAGAGATATTTAAATTCAGGCTACCAGTGTGAATATAAAATGGGGATCTCTTTACAAAAATTTCAAATTGTAATATGCAAAGCTTAAAGAAAAGAAACCCCAAGGGAACAGCTTTCTTCTAGAACATTTTGTTCCAACCATCATCTCTTTACCTTTATTTTTTTATTTAAAAAACCCTCCCTTTGCCATTTTGTATTTTTAAATTAAATCTTTCAGTTTTTAAAATGAAATTCTTTATTGCTGGGAGATGGTGTTGGGGAAGGGGGAGCAGAATGTAAGTGCCTGGCTGTGAAAAAATGGTGCATGGACCCAAATTTTAGCTGGCACAGAAAGAATAGTGACCAGTGGGAAAATAAATCTCTGTTTGGTTAGTCCAAAGGGTGTGGGGCCACCTCCCCACTTGGGGGATGCTGCCTGAATCCTGTTTTTGGAGAGAAATGTATGTTTGGAGGGAGGAGAGAGGCAGCACAACCATGTCCTTGCATCCTCCTCTGCCAGTGCTGGGGAGCACCGGGATGAGCTGGTCCATCCCATCAGCCTTCTCCACAGGTAAACTTCAGGATGGAATTATGATCCTGGCCAGTCGCCACATTCTGTGAGTGCATTTTGGTAGGATGGGGATCCCCTACAGGTGTCTGTGCTGAGTGTAATGAGCCAGAATATCCCAAATCCCATGGTACCATTCCTGGGAGAGCCCTGTATTTGCATCCGTGGCAAACACCTCTGGCTGCAATCAGCTCCCAGGTCAGGAGAACTGGTGACAGATGACATGCTATTATCAGCTCTGTCAATTAATTAAATTATGCATTATGGTTATGAGGGTGATATACTGAGCCACTCTAGATTAAGTGTCGCAATTAAGTCTTTAATTTTTATTTAATAAGTAAGTTATTATATGTTAATAAAAGATCAATTAGTTGCTAACAGAGCATTGATCCA
Organism: Sinosuthora webbiana; assembly: GCA_013397395.1. NCBI lineage: Eukaryota > Metazoa > Chordata > Aves > Passeriformes > Sylviidae > Sinosuthora > Sinosuthora webbiana. The sequence goes on from VXBN01012572.1 coordinate 567,570, forward strand.
GGTACAATGAGTGTGTCAGGGAAGCATCAGGGCTGACACAAAAGGGGCTGGGGGATTTTGTGCACGACATGTGTACAATTAGGATTTTAATAAAGACAAGCTGGAGTGGGCAGGGGGCATCCAGGTGGGCTTGAGATATTGCTCCATATATGAAACCTGCTCTTCCCAGGCTGGCAGGGCTGGGACAGCCAGGACAGACCCAGTCATAGGATCCCAGAATGGTTTGGGTTGAGACATTAAACCTTCCCATTCCATGTTCTGCCATGGGCAGGGACACCTTCCACTATCCCAGGTTGCTCCAAACCCCATCCAACCTGGCCTTGGACGCTTCCAGGGGTGGGGCAGCCACAGCTTCTCTGGACAACCTTTTCCAGGGTCTCCCCACCCTAACAGCTAGGAGTTCCTTCCCCATATCCCATCTAAGCCTAGCGTCTGGCAGTGGGAAGCCATTCCCCTTTGTCCTGTCACTCCAGGCCCCTGTCCAATATCCCACTCCAGCTCCCCTGGAGCCTTTAGGCCCTGGAATGGGCTCTAAGGTCTCCTTGGAATCTTCTCTTCTCCAGGTGAACGCCCCCAGCTCTTTCTCCTGCGATGTCACTGACAGCAGGTGGTTCTCCTGTGTTGGATGACCCCAAGGAAGGACCTTCCACCAGAATGGCCTCCAAACCAGGTGTTTTTACTGCTTCCTGCTCTATTATCTGTACACCACGGCATCTTTCCATGTGCCTGATGCACCTCCCGCAAGGACCCCCTTCCTCCCCTGTCCCCATCCCCATCCCAGCCCGCTCACTCCCACTGGGAAATTCCAGGTGAGCGCGGAGCAGTGGGGAGCCTGCGGCTGAGCTTCCAGCGGGAGAGGAGGGAAGCGCTGGAGCTCCAGCGGCGCCAAGATTCCAGCTGAATATGGATGACATCATTATACGGGTGATCCTTTCAGCAACAGCGAGCCGGGTTTTAAAGTAGCGACCTACAGCATACAAATGATGGGTTTAAAGGAAATAAAAAAAGAGATGATTTGAATAGCAGACATTTAGAGAAGAAAAGCTTCCCCCCCTCCCCGTTTCCCTCTTTCTAATATCTTCCGACGGGGCAGGCGCTGCGCATTCGAAAAGAAATTAAAACACTCCTCCTAAATACACTCCAGGCAGTAACAATGGCAAAGTTAAGAAGGTTACGAGACTTAGTTGTCCCAGCAACATGTCATCAAGTTGGAATGAGCAGGGAACACAGATAACGGGGAGAAGGAGGAGGGGGGGAGGAGAGGAATAAAACCACAGGAGGAAAAATGCCAAGAGATTGAGGAAGAAAAGGGAAACCCCTTTTTATTTGCTGTTTCGTTAGGATGAATCTGATTTTATAGTCCCTAAAAGAGGCTAAAATATAATCTCCTTTTGTGTAATGCGAGTGTTAGGAAAATGTGTCATCAGCAATTCTTCTGTACACTCCAGCAATAGTCAGAAAATTAGCAGAGATATTCAGGGCGGGCTACAAAGAAAAACAAACAGGAGACTCACATTTACCGCCCGAGCTGTCATTTAAGAGCGTTTCCAACTTTTTATTCACCTTTTTGATTGTCCCTTATGGTTTGTCTCCTCTGCAGCAGCAGAACTTGGGGTTTCCAAAGGAAGATAAAGCAGAAGCGGAGGTTTGGGATGTGGCTGTAGCTGCCTGCAGAGCCCAGGGCTCTCCCAGTACTGAGGGCTTTTGTGCTCAGTGCTGTACATGGGTGTAGGAAGAAAACACATGTGGTGCAACACCTGGCAGAGGACAGAGAAATGGAGCAGAAAAAGAAATAGGAGGCTAATCTGAGCCATAACCCAAATCTGGTCACACACGGGCCAGTTATCCTTATTCCAGGTGCCAACCTGGTGCTGAGGCTGTGTGGCACATCCACCCCAGCTGGCTTCCATACAGGTGCAATCCCAAGTGTCACGGGAGCCCACAGCTTTTGGTGGATGTGTCTCCAAAGCCTCATGGTGCCCATCAGTGCCCACCACTGCCAGGTGGGTTGGTTTTGGGCTCCCCAGAAGGACACCTGTTCACTTCAGGTCAGCATCTCCCCTTGGAAATGTTCCAGGACAGGCTGGACAGGGCTTGGAGCAACCTGGGATAATGAAAGTTGTCCCTGCCCATGACAGGGGGTGGAATGAGATGGTCTTCAATGTTCCTTCCAAACCATTCCATGATTCTTTGATTCCATGATATTGATATTTGATTCCTGTCTAGGGTTACAAGGCAAAACTTTAATTAAAACAGTGATTAATCATTCAGCCTGTGGTTGCAGCAGGAGTTTTGGGTGCTGCTTCCTCTACTCCCAGACAGAGAGCACTGGAGTGGTTGGTGGCTCATTTGGTTCCAAGGGGATGAAGATACTGGGAGAAATGGGGCTGAACTGGAAGAAACTTCAGCTGGCTGCAGGAATCAGCTCCAGGGGGCCTGGGGAGGAGCCCTCCCCAGAGAGGAGCGAGGTTAGTGCTGACATGGGGAGTGAGGAGAGGATGAAACAACAGGATGACAGAGGATGGGCTTGATATGCTCAGAGAATTATTTCAGCTCTGTGTCCCTAAACTGGACTGAGAACCCCAATTTTATGCACTACTTTTTTGTGTATGTTGCTGTTGGGGGTTGAGCTTGTTCCTTCTTTTCTCTAAAGAATTTTTTCACCCATAAGTTACCAAGGAGACCAAGTATTGGATACTTAAGGGCAATTAACTGAAACAAAGGAGACAGTTTGAAGAATGTATGTGTGGGGCGGGGATTGTCCTGTCTTCGGCGTTCGGAGAGGGAGAGAGCGGCTGGGCTGCGGTTTCGCGGGAGGAGTTTTTTTTTTCGGTGCGGCCGAAGAGATCCAGTCCTGGGATATCTGCTACCATCGGTTCGGCCTGAATCCGGAGCCTTCTCAGCCACCCGCGGGAGCTGCGCCAGCCCTACCTCGCCTTCG
>VXBN01012572.1:570556-593056 GCA_013397395.1 Sinosuthora webbiana
TGTTGTCTTTGGTTATTAATGCTGTAGTTGGTTGGGTTTGGTTTTTTTTTTTTTTTGTTGTTGATGTTGTTGTTTGTTTGTTTGGTTGTTTTTGTCTGGTTGTTTTGTAATACATACTAGTAAAGAACTGCTATTTCCTATTCCCAAAAATCTTTGCCTAAGAGCCTCTGATTGTAAGTTTATAATTGAAAAAAAAAAGGGAAGGGGGGGGCGTGGCTTACACTTCTCATTCCAAAGCAAACTCCAGCTTTTATCTGGCAGATACCTGTCTTCCCAAACCAAGACAGTTGCCCCAAAACCCATGACACCCCGAAGTCCCTCAGTTACATCTGAAACCTCACCCTGTGCCTTGGCTTGCTCCACGCTGAGATATTTTTGGTGCTTGCATGTGACATACAACCACCCAAAATGATACTGATCTCTGACAAAAATCCCTCCTCTCTCCTTCCCATCAGTTTCTTCCACAAATATTTATTTGTTGTGCCTTTAAAAAAAAATTAATTCTCTCTTGCTGTGGCTTCTTGTAGTGGATTATATTTTACAGCAAGCCTTGGTTTAGTTAATTGATGGGAAGCTTTGCCTGTGAGGATTCTGTAATCCTTGGCATTTTATCTTTGCAATAATTGCTGTGTTTGTGATTATTTCAAAGGACTCAGGGAAAGCAGACAACAAGAAAACAGCTCATCCACTCCTCTCTTGCAGCTTGTCCAGGCACCTGGGTGGGCTCCTCCTCTGCAAGTTGTTCCCTGTGAAGACCTGGGGACCTGGAGCAGACACAGCAATGTCATGAGTTGCTGAGGGCCATGGTGACATGGTGGCACTGGGGACTGGGAGTCATCTTTCATCATAAAAAGCTGCCTTTTCGATAAAAATGGTTTCATTGGGGTGTTGATCTCTTCTCCCAGAAAAAAAGTGACAGGAAAAGAGGAAAAGGCCTCAGGTTGCACCAGGGGAGGTTTGAATTGGTTAGCTGGGAAAAATTCATCACCAGAAGTGTTGTCCAGCCCTGGCACATTAGCACAGGGCAGTGGTGGAATTCCCATCCCTGGAGGGATTTAAAAGCTGTGTGGATGTGGCACTTAGGGACCCGGGTCTGTGGTGGCTTTGGCAGTGCTGAAGGAACAGTTGGACACGATGATCTCAGAGGACTTTTCCAACCTCAGTGATTCAATGATTCAATGATGGATGCTTTCTGGCTTTGGGCCAGCTGTGAGCCCCTGTGGGCTTGAATCTGACAGGAGGGATGGAGGGGGTGTGCCCTGGAGGACACAGGGTGCACAGCCATGCCTGTGTTTGCAGTGGGACTTGGGGTGCGAGGCTGTGTTGGTGTTTGCTGTGGGATGCCAGGAACAGGGCCGCACTGGTGTTCACCAGGGAATGTTGGACACAAGGCCACACTGGAATTCACCATGGGGCGCTGGGGATGAAACCACGCTGGTGTTTGGTGTGTGATGCCACGTGTGAGGCCACACTGATGCTGGCTGTGGGTGACCAGACCCAAGGCCACACTGGCATTTTCATGGGATGCTGGACATGAGACCATGGTGGCGATGGCTGTGGGACATCAGGCATGAGGCCACACTGGCATTGGCTATGGGACATTGGACATGAGGCCACAGTGGTGCTGGCTGTGGGACACTGGACACAAGGCCACATTGGTTTTGGCCGTGGGACCTCGGACATGAGTGTTGGTGTGAGGCCACACCGGTCTTTGCTCTGAGACAGCTGGACACAAGGCTACAGTGGTGTTGGCTGTGGGGCCTTGAGGATGAAACCATGCCGGCCATGCGGCCACACTGGTGGTGGCCGTGGGACACTGGACATGAGGCCACACTGGTGATGGCCGTGGGATATTGGACACAAGGCCACACTGGTGGTGGCTGTGGGACATTGGCCATGAGGCCTCACTGGTGATGGCTGTGGGACATTGGACACAAGGCCGCAGTGGTGCTGGCCATGAGACCCTGGGGATGAAACCACGCTGGTGCTGGGACACTGGCCATGAGGCCTCGCTGGCATTAGTGTGGAACACTGGCCAGGTTGCCAGGCTGGTGTTGTTTGCCAGGTGGCCACTGGAGGCTGCTGCTGTCTTTGTAGTCACCGGCAGCTGCCTGCAGTCCCGGAGCGCCCACGGAGCTCTGCCCGGCCAGCACGGCTGGACAGAAGGCTGAGGCTCCTGGTTCCCCAGCAGCCCGAGGCTGAGCTGGGAAACATTCTCCTCCCTTGTCTTCCTATCCTTCATAGCAAGGAAGGGAAGAAGCTGGGTAGGGATCCTGGGCTCCTGGGGAGGAAGAGGCATTTCTGTGGCACACTTTGAAGCAGGATCATCTTACAACCTCTCAGTGCCCAGGTGTGTTTTTTTATAAGAAATAGAGACTTATCAATGCTCTCTGTGCATTTTCATAGATTTAGAAGCTTTTAAAAGGGAGCCCTGGTATTTTGGACAGCCCTGGCATAAAGCCAGAGCCCTGAGTGTGCTGATGCCTCTCGACTGCCCTGAGCAGGTTCACCTGGGGCCCTGCCCCACACACCTAGCTGCCCATGGGCTTAGAAACTCAATTTAAACCCAGACTTGGGTGTTTTCTCCTGGCACAGGCCCTGCTGCAAGTGTGCTTGTCTTGCTTGTCTCCAGTCTTGCCTTTCTCCTGGGTAGGGTTGGAATGTATGTTGGGTTTAGCTTGTCTTTGCCTCATTTTTTGAGGAGTCTCTTGGGATGGGCCTTAGACTGGTCCAGCCCCTCGTTGTGTAAGGGCCTGTTGGTGGAGTTCATTGTCAGCACTGGGTGGGCTCCGTGGTGCTGAGGGGCTGTGCCATGGTTGGTGAGGGCATTGCTTCTGCTGGGATCATCCTTGGCTCTCAGCTCATCCCACCTTGGGCAGTAGTGGAGCTTCCTGCTGTGTGGTACAGATGCAACTTCATTGGAATGACCCTGCTCTGTGTGACTCGCTGGTTGTCAAACTAAGGGCTTTCCACTACTTTGAAATTAATGGATGAAAAACATAATCCAGATGGGACATGCTCTGAATGCAACGAAATTTAAAGCTTGGGTGTGAAGCAAATTCTGAGTTGGACATCCAGCCATAAAATCATGGAATGGTTTGGGTTGGAAGGGACCTTAAAAATCATCCCGTTCTGTTCCACCCTCTGCCATGGGCAGGGACACCTCCAACTATCCCAGGTCCAACTATCCCAACCCTCCAGTCCGGCCTTGGACACTTCCAGGGATCCAGGGGGAGCTGCAGCTTCTCTGGGCAACCTGTGCCAGGGAATTTCTTCCTAATATCCAATCCAAATATCTCCTATTTAGTTTAAAACATGGAGAGACCTGACTTCTCCCATGGACATGGCATCACTCGTGCTTTCATGATCCAGCTGCTTTTTGTGAATGCATCATGCAAAATGTGATACTTCTGGTGACATCCCCTGGGGAACAGAGGCCATTTGAGTTCTGTGGTGTTGTCTGGAGAAGGATGAAGGGAATGATGTGCTGTTTTTTAAGAGCTTCCAAGGATTTGGTAAGTGCAGAGGAGGCAAAAAATAAAATTCACAGGATGTGTTTCAGCCATGGAGGAAAAATGGTCCTGAAAAGATTCTGTAGTTTCTCAGGCTTCTGGGAATGTGCATTTACCTGCTTGGCTCTTGGGATAGTGGGAGGCACAGTTTCCCTGAAAGATGGCAGTACACACACTACATTTAAGAAAAATGCTTCCATACTTCTCTCTGCTATAACTGGAGTTTTGGTGACTTCATTTGAATCAGTTCTCTGGGCTTTTTTTGCCTGTTATAATTTGCTCAAGCCCTTGGGATACACAGGAAAGCTCCTGAAGTTACACAGGTCTCACTACTCACAATAAAATGCTTTCAGTGTATGGGGTCTCCCATACTCCAGCAATCACAGGTGACATTTCTCACCTTCTCTTGGTGTCCTGACTGTCCTCTCAAGCTCAGCCTCTGCATCGTCTTGGTGTGATGTGCATCAGCTCTGTCGTGCCCTCATCTGGGTGTGGGGCTGGCTGTGCTGGGAGCAGGAGGAGCAGTGGGATATGGAGTCTCTCCCAGGCCCTCTGTGAGGCAGAACTGTGCAGGATTGAGAGCTCAGGGCACAGGAGGGGGCCTTCATCAGCCCGAGGAGACTGGATTAGCTCCTGGAGATGCCTAGGGGGTCATTGCTCTCCTGCTGCTGCTTCATAAACATGTTCCTGGTGCTAAATCCAGGGAAGTGTCATGATTGCAGGAGCGGAGCTCAGCTTGATCACTTTCCAAGCCTGGTTGCTGAATTCCTGTGATTTTCTAAACCTGTACGGGCTGGAATTGCTCCTGACACTCCTGAGTTTAACACCTGCCCAACACCTGGGCAGCCGTGCATTAAAATCAGCTTGTGTCCCTGGAAGAAAGGAATATCAGGGTTATCTTTGGGACCTAATCCTCAGGATCACCTCCCCGTAATGTTGGCACCAGGGAAAGAGGCTGAGTCAACTGCTGGGCACAGATCCTACAGCTCCATATGAGACCAACAGACACAGACCCACAGAGATTGGAAACCCCCTCTAACATGATTGAATCCAGCCATTGGCTCTGGGAAACAAAACTGGGCTTGCTTGAGGTTCCAGGATGCCTCAGTCCAGAGTATTGTCAACATACTCTAGGAATCAACCTCCACAGCCCAGGCATTTGGGTACTGAAGGGTAGAAATGGGTGCTGGAATACAGACGCTGGATTTGGGAGAAAAGCAGTTGTTTTCCTCATGAAGAAGGCTGATTTGAAGGGAGTGGAGCACCTTGGAAAGTAAATACACAGGGAAAGTGGGAGAACATCTGATGAGGAACTGCAGGGTCTGAGGTCATGCTCTTGGCACACAGGAATGGCTGCACATTGCCTCTCCAGCTCCTCAACTCATAGATCCCATGTGATGAGCAGAGGTCTCCAAGGTCATTGATTCCAGTTCCTCCTGCTCAACTGCAGGTGAATCCCAGAGGCCACTGTGGCCTCTCTCATGTCCTCAGAGTTGTTTCCAATACCTGTAGCAAATCTGTGATGCCCTGAGGTCTCTGTGCACTGATGGTGACTTCCCGAGATTCTGGCTTTTCTCCCAGAGCTGATCCTGTCTTGGAGGTGACCGGGGAGGGATTTTATGAGTAAAAATAAAATAGGCTGGTGCAATCAGTTCTGGGAAAGACTAATTGTAACCCAGAGGTTGTGTAGGCTCATGTGGCAGCTCTAGCAAGGTCATGGGACTCGCCCCATTCCCTGCCAATAACACCATAACAGAACCACTCCCCATAAGGAAAACCTGGCATTTGAGGCAGCTTCTTTTCTGGCAGAGCAGAGGTGTTTTTTATTCCACAGGGGGAGAAATTTATATGCAAAATGATGGATACAATTGACTCCCTGCCTTTAGGCATGTAGGGGAAGAGCTAAAAGAGGTTGAGAATGCAGAGGGAGGAAGGCGTGGAGAGCTGTGGCCAAAGTGAGACAGCACTGCAGGAGCAGGTTTACAACATCTTTGTATCCCAGAGGTAGGGGAATTTGGGATCCCTGCCAATGCAAGGAGACTCTAAAACGGGAAAAGACTGACAGTGGATAGCAGGATGTGTTCCTTTGTGTGTATTTGAGCTGCTGGCTCTAATGGCCCTGGATGGTCATCTCAGGTCTGTGCTGGGTCTTCTGGGTAGATTTCTGGGCTACCTTTGTGAGCTACAGTTCTGCTAAGCCAGGCGTGAGGGGATGGCCTCTACTAAATCCCGACAGTATTCTGAGCATCCCTCAAATCCCTTTTGTCTTCGACCATAAAGGGGAAAATGCAATACATTCCCTGGAAAAGCCTTGCTCTGCCAGCCCTGTCCCTGACCCCGCTCTTTGTATGCAGAACTTGCTGCTGGGAGTCCTTAATGTTTGTGCTGCTTCATCTTCCCGGGGTTTGGATCTGGCACGAGGGGCGTGAGCCATTGCCTGAGAGCCTCAAGCGTTTGGGCAGCATTTCCATCCTCTGGCTGCCAAGGTTTTCCTCCTGCCTGGGGAAGCAGCAGAAGCACTCTAGAAATGATGGAGACGGGAACGCTGCAGTTTGGAAGCAGCAGCACTGAGGGAAGAAACTGTCCTTCCCTTCATCCACAGAGTCAATCCTAGATCACCTCCTGTTTTTCATATGCTGGCGAAGGCAGGGAGCAGGGAGGGAAATCTCATTAAAGACCTTGCTGTTGGGAATGGCTGGATAGCTCATTAGAGTGGGCAAAATGACTCGTTTCCTCTCTGCAGGTTTTTTTTTTTTTTTTTTTTTTTTTTTTTCCCAGGAACTCCGTGGAGGGAAGGAGTTCATTTAAAAACAAATATTCGCAGCAGCGTGCCTGCAGGACACACTGCTCCAGCACGGGATTCAATCCCAGCACCCAGAGAAGAGCTCAGCGCTCGTTTCCGAGAGGAAAACCTCATTAGGCGCGTTTGGCTTTTTTTGGGTGCTGCTGGATTTGCCACATCTTGGATTGTGGGGATGGGTCTCCAAATGTGCTGGAAATCGTGGAAAACAAGAGGAGGGAGAGGTGGAGTGGGGGGTGACCGTCCTTCCCCGGCACCCCACCCCACGCCTGGCGCACACTTGCACACGCGGCCGCCGCCGTAGCGCTGTGCTCCTGCCAAGAGAAACTTGGGAAGGGGGGAGAGCCAGGCAGAGACAGCAAGCACACTTATCAAGTGGCTTGGACCGTAGCCGATTTGAAATATTACTAACCTTGCATTTTCAAATTTGATGCACAACAACCAAGATGCTAATACTTTCCTTAGTTTAGAAAAAAAAATCCTTTCACCCATCTCTTCTAGCCGAAGATTAGGAGAGAAGCTTTAAGAAGATTTAAAAAAAAAAAAAATCAACTTCTGAGCAGCGGAAAAAATGGTTTGTGATTCAGGGGCTCCGGGCAATTCATCATGGAAATTGGGTTTCTTAGCCGACATCATGTGAATCCTTTCGGCCCTGTCAACTTTTTAATACATTACATTGAGAATGTAAATCGTGTTGGTGAGGGGGAAAGAAGAGGGGAAAAAAAAAAAAAAAGAGAGAGAAAAAAGAGAGCTGCTTCATTTTGGGTTTAGAGGGGAGGCAGCTTGAGGCCTGTAATTCATATTAACTAAATAATAATACTAAAAAAAACCAAACCCTCTCTAAATCTACAGATATGGATATACACCTAGGGAGGGAGGGGGGAGGGAAGTGAACGAGACAGCCCAAAATTGAAACCATTTTATCCTTTTGAAGGGTGAGTATTTGAGAGGGGTTTGTTATGGATTTATTTTTATTTTCTTTATTTTTTTTTTATTTGGGTTTATTTTATCCCTTTCTCAGCTTGAGCTCATTCTTCCATCAAAGAGAAGAGCAAAATGAATGTTTTGGAGGTGGAGGAAGATGGAGGAAACAGAAAAGGGAAAAGCTGCAGCAATATCTGGGATCTTTCTGGAGTTTGGTGGATTTTTTTGCTCACATCCAGGTGATTTGGATTAACTCTTTCATGGGTGGTGGAAGCTCATGCTAAATTTTTGACTCTTTAGAGGGTGTGAAAATAAAGCTCTGGATGGGGAGTAGCAGGTAGTGCTGTGGGATCCCTGAGACTGAGCTTCATGGAATTGCAAACACGAACCTCTCGGTGCATTTACTCCCTGAAAATGTCCTTTGGGAGGTTCACTGTGAGCTAAATGGAGCACAAAGGCTCCACATAAACCCCTGGATAGGGCTTAGCTGCTGCATGGGCTCCCAGCTGGCTGGGAAGTGGGGAAGCTTCACCAGGCATGTTCTCGTTATAGCTGGTGGCTTCTCCTGTGCCTTGAAATGCTCCTGGCATTAGAAAAGGGGGATTGATCATCAAATAGAGGCAGGGAAAACACAGAGTCTCTGACCTTGCAGGGAAAATACCTTTATTTTTTCTTGTTGGATGGTGCTACATGGAGATTGAGACTTATTTAATAGCAGTCATAAAATAATTCAGAGTGCAAGAGACTTCTGTGGGGCTGGACGTGGGGGTCCTGCTCAGAGCTGGGCTGGCTTCTGCATCCCAAACGTCTCTGCTTAAGGGCAACTCAGGAACCAGACAGGACAAGAGGTGGAAGGACATGTCAGGAGGGATTATAACAAATAGGACAAAGAGTTGATTGGTTTCAACACAAATCGAGCATTGATGTAACTGAATGAGAGTCGAGTTATGAAGAAGGCTCCTTCCATACCCTCAGAGAGGGGAAAATGGCTCGAAGTGGGAACTGTAGCTGGGGCACATCTAGAAAAATCACGGAGTCGAGCTTGTTTGGGCTGCTAAAGACTTCTTGGAAAGCATCTGGACAGTTTAAACCCCTGTCAGAAAAGCCAGAAGGACGCCCTCCCTCTGGAATGCTGCTGCCAGTTTTGGATGCCTGCCACAGGTAGAGGGTGGTGGAGAATGGAAAGAGCTGGAGCACGAGGGCCAAACTCCTGGCTGGGGGATCTGAGAGTGGCTTCGAGCTGATAACACAATGTGCTTCTGCCAGCAGTGTCTGCTCTGCAACACTCCAGTGGGGTGTTGGAGCAGTCACCAGCGTGGTACACGAAGCACTGGGCTGGGAACATTATCCCTTGGGGTTGGGAAGATCCAGCACATAAAAAGTCTGTCACCCAACTGCTGTGTGGGGAGGCAGCTCCTTTAAAAGGGTCCTTAGTGGCTGTTTGGGGGGGATTAATCAAGCAAGTCCAACTCTTCCCAACGACCCACATCCAACATCCCTCTTCCTCTTTTTCCCAGCTGTAACACCGAGGACTGGGAACTTCCCACCTCTCCCATGGGACAACTGGTTTATCACTGGTGGCTTCCTTGCTTGGCATCAGTGAAAGTCCTGAAAGAATGATGTAAAGCTCCCTTTATTTGTGGCTTATTAACTGCAGTTTAACTATTTAAATAGCGTTGTAAAAACAAATGTAAACCCTGAATGCTTCTGTTAGGGTTAATATTCCCCAGTTTTATTCCTCTTTTGACTGCTGGATTTGGGTGCTGCTCCTCACTCCAGACTGACAGCAGATACTGATCCTGCCGTTTTCCTGGAGACATTTGCAGGTGAATTGGTGGACGCACACACGTGGACTGTGCAGTTATGCAAATCAAGGGGGTTGATATTAATAATGCACAAGGAAGAGGTTGGGTGTTATTTTTATGCATAGGAATATTCCTGTGTGTGACTTTGAATTCCACAGTCAAGCAGTTGATGTCATCAATGTATTATTTAGTCCGAGGCTGGGTACAGCATTTCCAGAGGGGTTTTTGGGCCTGGTGTCCTTCAGAAATCATTAATTTCCCATTTTTTCTGCTTCCAGGTCTGCACAGCTGCTGTTGGAAAACAGCTCTTCTCCTATCTTGTTTCCATTTAGGCATTGCACCCATGGCCAGGACCTAATCCTGGACGTCTCCAACTCCTGCCAAGAGCCTGGACTGCTCCAACTTTAAAAGGTTCTGGAAGAGTGAAACCAACACTCTTTGGGAGTAGACTCCATAACACTGGAGTTCATTCATATGATGATGTCCAAGAACTTTTGGATCTACTTCCCTGTGAGGGGAGGCCCTGGCACAGGGTGCCCAGAGAAGCTGTGGCCGCCCCTGGATCCCTGGATGTGTCCAAGGCCAGGCTGGATGGGGCTCGGAGCAACCTGGGGTAGTAGAAGATGTCTCTGCCCATGGCAGGGGGTGGAATGGGATGAGCTGTAAGGTCCCTTCCAATCCAGGCCATACTAGGATGAAAATTCCATTGGTGATGTCTCCTCTGAGGGTCTGAAGAAAGGATTTTTCACCTTCCTTTCTGGGTCAGGAGGGACAAATCTCAGGCAATGAGAGACCCTTATCAATTGATCAAGGTTGTGTGGGCAATTCCCCACTCAAGCTTGGACACATCATCCCCTTATTCTGCACAACCTGGGTGCCTCCGACCTCAACACCTGCAATCCTACAGGAATCTCCCTCGAGAGGAGCCTCCAGAGCCTTTGCACTCTCACAGATGAATGTACACATTCCCAAGTCCTTCTAGGAAAGCCTTAGTCAGGTTGCTTGGATGGGTTTTTTTCCCCTCTGGTGCTTCAATCCTCAATTGCCACTTGCTGGGACGGTGGAATGAGTTGTTGAGGCTGTCAGGGCTGTGCAGCACATAATGAAGTGCACACACGTACATCTATACATTCATACGTGGGCAGGCTTATGTTGTGATGCTGTAATACAGCTTAATTAGGACATCACTCAGGCATCTGGGACTATGCCTAAGCTGGAGAGGTTTTTTTTTTTTTTTATTTTGGTTTTCTCATTTAGGTTCTAGTCAGATTCCCAAGTGAAATAAACAAAAGGCTAATTGCTTTTGGATTTTAATTACCACTGCAATACCTGGGTTTATTATATGAATTGTGTTTTATAGGTGGTGTAAGGACACCGCCAGCGAGTGACAGATTCTCAGCTGACAACAGCTCTGTTCAAACCAAAGGAATTCTTTGCAGTGGGATCCAAAGGACAGCACATTCATTTGCTAAACTCCTAATTTTTTTTGTTGTGGAATGTAACTTCAAGACTTGGCTGACTTTTAAACATGATATAATTAAGCACGCCTGAAAATGCATTTATAAAAAAAAAAGAGACACAGAAGTAGAAGTACTTTATAATCCACAGTGTTAAGTCTCTTCAAAATTCCTTGGATAGTTACACTGCTGCTTTAGTTGGGGTGACACAGCACAGTCTTGATACCTAATCCCAAGTGACTCTTCACACAATGACTCAGTTACCACTTCCTATCTGGTTATCTTTAATACCTTGATCCATACATCTCCTGTCTGCTTTGCCAGGAGGGTTATTCCACTGATTTTCAAGACTACAAAACAGGCAAATCCTCATTCTACATCTATTTATTAATCCTAAAAATATTTGACATTTTTTTCAACCCAGCTGTATGTATTTCCTTGTCCATGGTGTCCTGATTGAACAATTACAGAAGAAAAATTATCTTTCCTTGAACTGCTTCTAAGTTTGTTTTTGACAGGTTGGAAACTCCATTTTCATTGGTGGCCAAAGGAAATAGCAGCAGTCATTTAATGTATTTCAAGTGTATTTTTTCCAAATATGTCTATTTGGGAGTAAGGTTGAGTCTTACATAAATTTTTATATAACAACCCTTGCACATCTGTAAAACCAAGGAAACTCATCTGAATAACTTTCAGCTTTGTCTTTCAGAGTACGAAGAAATAAGAAGTGAAGAGTGAATTCATAATTGAATGAACCATCAGATCCTGGGAGCCCTTGGGCAGAAGCAGAGTGTGGATTTGATAAGAATCCTGATTTTTTTGAACCTATGGGCGGGAGCTGTGTGGAAGGACAAAGCATCTTCTGTGTTGAGACCTCTTTGGACGTGTCCCCAGAGGTAAGTTAATTATAATTTTGGAAAGATTTAAGGTTCATCTGTAGGGAATTCAGTAAAAGGGCCATACAGGTTTGAAGCATGGTGGTTGCTTTCAGCAGAAGTCTAAAAGGAAGTTTTGCAAACCAAATTTTCTTCAAAATCATGGGATGTAAAAATTAAAATTAAACTCTGTTTCTTTGGAAGTCCTGTGCTGAAAGTATAATGAGTTACTGGTTTGGGTTGGAAGGGCTCTTAAGACCATCCCATTCCATCCCCTGCCATGGGCAGGGACACCTTTCACTATCCCAGGGTGCTCCAAGCCCTGTCCAACCTGGCCTTGGACACTTCCAGGGATGGGGCAGCCACAGCTTCTCTGGGCAACCTGTGCCAGGGCCTCACATCCCTCACAGGGAACAATTTCCTTCCCAGTATCCCATCCAACCCTGCCCTCTGGCAGTGAGAAGCCATTCCCCCTTGTCCTGGAAGTCCATCTCTTGGAAAGGGTCTCTCTCCATGTTTCCTGTTGGCTCCTTCAAGCACTGGAAGGCCACAATTAGGTCATCCTGAAGCTTCTCTTCTCCAGGCAGAACAATCCCAACTCTCCCAGCCTTTCACATGGTTTTATTTCAAGACTGGAGATGAGAGCACACTCAGGCCTGTTCAGAGAAGGGTTTGCTCACACCATTGTGCAGCTCCAGCTGGTGCCTTTCTCTTTCAGCTCAGGGTTTTAACTCTTTGAGAGAGGCTGTAGAAATCTCCTTCATCTTTGTTGCCTTGACTGTTTGTCCCTGAAAAGGGGACAAACCTTGGTTGTCCCAGTGTCCTGGGTTAGGGCCCCACATCAGAAGGAATTTCTGCATGGAAAAGCTTGTCAGGCACTGGAAGGGGCTGCCCAGGGAGTGGTGGAGCAGCCCTGGAAGTGTCCAAGGAATGCCTGGATGTGACGTTCAGTGCTCTGGGCTGGTGACAAGGTGGGAATTGGTCACAGGTTGCACTCAATGGTCTTGGAAGTCTTTTCCAACCTCAGGGAGAAATCACTTCACAGTGATTTTGTGATGGGAAAGGAAGGATTTGCATTTTGCTGTGATTATTAAAACTGAGTGGGATTTATAATTATTGCTCAATTTTTATCCTGAGGACATGACCCAAAGCCTGGGTTGATCTTGGCTCTGCTGTGTCAGGAGTGGGATGTTTCTTCCCATCTCTTCTCCCTCATCTCTCCCAGTGCACCCAGCAATGGTGCTGTGCCCCATCAGGAACCTTGGTGGATTTCACTAATTCCTAAATGATGCCATGATTACCACATGGTGAGGTTTATTCCTTTGGGAAAATGGCTCTTTTATGACATCAGAGTCTGGATTCTCTCTGACCAAGGGAAATGGGAGAGCTGGCACAGTCTGTGCCAAGTGGATGAACTCTGAGACTAAAACACCCTTGAGATAAAGAGTCTTGGATAAGTGGGAACAATGGAGTGGGATGTTCTAAGCAGGAATGATGGAGTGGGATGTTTTGGAGCTACTTGGGGAATTGAGAAGGAAAACCAATGACTGTAAGTGCTGTTAATTAAATCACAAGGAAACAGAGAGTGGAATTTCAGGAGTTGAGGACAAAATGAAACACCAGTTATTTTTTGTTGAGGATTTACCTCAACAGGGATGGAGCTTGTTCTGAGAATTAAAAATAATTTTGAACTGTTGAAAACGTCACTGAACCAAGTGTTCCAGTTTCAGCAGAGCTTAAGTGAAGGCTAAAAGGATCTAAGTTTTACTTGACAAGACAAAGATTGTTGCTGTCAATAAAGATGCAATGCATTTACAGTTTTCTTATACTGGTAAATGTATGGGCTGGTAGAGGCCACTGAGACCAATCCAAATCATATCTCAAAGACTTTTTGTATTCCTGTATGGAATTTTTAACAAAAAGGAAACATTACTATGGGGAAAAAAGGTCTCCCCCAAAAACCATTTAGAGAAATCGTCTTGTAATTTAGAGAAAGAGAAGATGTTTGAATGGGAAGATTGGGACCTGCTGGGTTGCTGCTGTGGGCCTTTCTGCTTGGAGAGAAAATAATGGGTTAATAGAATTCATCTAGGCTATATGAATTGATAAAATGTATTGATTGATCCAAAGTGACCCAAAGCAAACAATGTACTTTTCAATGCCATCAAATGCAGGATCAAGTAGCAAGAAAGATTAGGAAGCACTGATGGGCTCCAGGAAGTTATAATTTAGATGTATCTTTCTAAGAGGAGGCAGTGAATTTGAAGGGATTTTTGAATTTGAAGGGATTTTTTTGTGTCCTTCCTTTTGCTGTCCCCAGACATGGAGAGTTTTGTGACACCTGGCAGAGTCATTTGGAGCAAATAAGGGATATTACCTCCACTAATGGAGCTGGGATGATCCTTGGGAGGCAGGACTCAGGCGTGGTCTACACACACTGTAAGGAGGCATAAGAGCATCAAAAGCTGTGGGTTCAGCAAATACCTGCAAATGAGATGGAGTGAGGAGACCACAAGGAAGCTCTAGAGGGTAATTTGACTGTGGTATCTCAATGTCAACCCCTGCACCAGTTACTAGAGGTATCTTTGCTCTAATAGACCCAGCACTTCCCACTGAACTCCTAGAACAGAGAGCTCCTAATGGGAGCACTTGATTGGGCTGAAGTATGATAAATTCCCAAGGAAAATAAGATGCTGACAGTGAGAGCAATTAACTGCTGGAGCTGCCTCTCCTGAATCCCTCAGGACTGTTTGCATCTTAATTCACAAGGAAAGGGCTCTCTGAAAGGTTCCCTCCCTCAGCCACTGCCATGGAACAGGCTCCAAGTCTCTGAAGGAAGTGGAAATCCTGCTGCTGCTACACTTGGGAATTGATCTGTGATCCTCATGGCCAGCACAGCCTTCTCCAGGCTTGGCTCCCACTCATTCCAGGTAATGCATTCAGGCACAAACCCGTGCTCCTCTTCACAAATGCCTTTGGCACAGCTGCTTCCCTGAAACTGGGAAGGAAAATCTTATGAAGCCACTGTGATTTATTGCAAAAGGATTTCCCAGATCCCAGACCCACCAGAATTCCTGGGTACAAGATGCCCCTGTTGCATTTTAAAATAGGTATGACACAAGGGGGCTTTAATGCCTGACTGGCCCTGAGAGTGTGAACACCCTGGGTTGCTTATTGGGATTGGAAACTCGTCTCCAGCCAGGAGAAGATACATCCAGCCATGGGAAGCCATACTCTTCCAACACCACTGTTACACTCACTGTGCCTCAGCCTGGCTTTCAGACAAGTGTTTTAAGTTCCTTTAATAAAATTGGAGGGGTTTTCCTCCCTTTGGGATGAATTCTGCTGAAGATAATAAAAGAAGATTTCACTTTCTCACCTTAATCCATCGGTCTTGTCCTGGCAGCTGGAGAAGGTTGTACCCAGGAGCTGGCAGAAGGAACCCTTGGCTGTGACAAAACAGGCACAAGGTGTAAAGGTGCTAAGAATGAGGTCTAAAGGTCTATATACGATAACAACTTGTTAGTACTGGATTTACAATTATTTCATTCCCATTTTCGCCTCACTCATTTCCTCTTTTACATTTATTTTGCTTTTTCTCTTTCTGCTTTTCTCTCCCAGTCTTGTTTTCCCTTCTCTCTATTCTGTCTTGCATGCATCAGCCTTTCCTGCCACAAATCAACCCTATTAGAAGCTCCAAAGGGATCCTTTCCAATGGCCTCCCTTTGTGAACTCTGCCTTTTTTTTTTCTTTTTAATCTGCAGTGTTCCACATTACATTGCCATTGATTTAATAGACCACCATGAATTTTACTGCCTGTCAAACAACAGCACAATTATTTTGAATTCTATTGTGGCAGAGCTTGACACCCAGCTCTGGATCACCTTACACTTTTCACCCTTGCTAGAGTGCACTTGAAAATCCAGGCTGATGTTATGTGTGAATCCAGGATGGCATTTTGCAGCATTGTTTTAATTCAGCATTTTAGGGATGGAATGATTTGGCAGCCGATGGATAAAGACTCCCACTTAACTGAATCTGGAAATGACACATGGAATGTGGAAGTTATTACAGGGTGTTAAAAACCCAGACCAGTTCTGTTCTTCCCTCTCACTGCTCCCAGCCCTGGATAAACGAGATGGGAAGAAGACCCATCGTAACTCTCGGTTCATTGTGCATGGGCTGATCCCAAAAGCTTCCCAAACACGATGCTTAGTCCTCTCTTGCTGGGCATTAATGGGTTGCTCTGTGTGGGAAAGAGGCTGGATCCATGTGCCTGGAGGCACATTCCCCATGGAGAGACAGAAACTGTTGAGTACTTTGAGAGCTGATGTTGGCACTTACCAGTGTACAGCAGATTTCTGACATAGAATGAGTGGATTACAGCTGTATCCAAATAAAGAAAGGATTGGTTCATTCAGGATGAATCAACTCTTTGTATCCCTGTTTAAAGAGCTCTTTCTATTGTCTTGCATGCCCAGGATAAATTGTTTTCCCGATGACAGGGATAACAGGTTGGGTCTGTGTTGTCCCAGGGGCTGCACATGCAGAAAAGCTCCCACTCTGACACTGAATGTACTGAGGAATTATATCCTGTGAATATATTAAGGAACAGAAACAGGTTTGGACTTGGTAGAAGTTTGGATTCAGAAGAATAAATGACTTATCAAGGGCAAGAGTGTGTCTGAGTTGCCCCTGGGGCCTGTTTCCACTGTCCTAAAGTTTCATTCCAAGATGTTTTCCTATCCCTGCTGAACATGGTCCTTCCCACAAAGAAATGCTCTCCTTAGGGTCTGAGGCAGGTGGATTTGGATTGTGAGTGATCACAGAAAGCTCTTTTGATAATCCAGATTGATTATGGGCTTTTCCCTTTACAGAACTTCCCTCTTCCCAGGAGAGCTCCTGGTTGTGTTAAGGGTGTAATGTCAGTGCTTGTGGGTGCTCTTCCCTGCCCATCCCTGAGCTAGGGCTTTGGGAGTGGTTTGCTCCACCTGTTCTCTGCAGGGGAGAGGGTTTATTGTCTCCTCTCAGGAAGCTGGTGGATGATACACACATCTCGCTGGTCTCCATCATATACAGGGCTCGAATTTGACCTGTTATGGACAAAATTTGTTCTGTTTTTGGTTCACGGTGGGAAATTCATGGGCTGAATAAATCTCCCAGGGAACTCGTGCAAGATGTGGTGGCTCTGCAGTGCATATGCTGGGAACCTGGCAGAGCAGGCAGGTCTCTATGCTTTATGGCCTGGGTAGAAGTAGGATTGAGCCCAGGTCCCAAAAATTTAAAGTGTAAAAGGGCCAGTGCCCTCCTTCCCCAGCGTTGTGACAAATATGCCTTGTGATCCATTGTGGAGATCCCAGTCAGCCAGAATAATTAGGTGGCAACTCAATTTATTGCCTGCAGCCCTCTAAAGCTCAGGAAGTGCTCTTTCAGCCCTCAGCTGGTATTTAATCAAGATATCATAACTTTCATTAAGCCTAAATGCAATGCTCCTGAGATACTAAATTTAAAGTGCTCCTGAAAACCAGGGCTGCTTTTATTTGATTTACATATCACAGCATCATGCAGAATGGGACCAGGGTGACAAGGACCCTGCATTACAGGCTCAGGAGGCTCCAGAGTCTTGTCCTGCTCTGACACCTCTGGTACATCACCAGGTACCAAGAAGGTGGGAGAGGGGTTGGAACCTTTTTGAGGCTGTTAATTACAGATGAAGAAATTGAGTTGCAGTGACAGCGGCTTCACCTGAGCATCAAAGGGCACCCCTGGGTCCTGGCAGAGGTGTCTCCTGCATGTCCACAGGCAAGGAAAAAAAGCTCACACCCTTCCCAGGAAGAAAAAAAGAAATGCTGTGTCTATAAGCCCTCCTGGGCATCCCATTACTCCTCCCTGGGAACATTGTCCAGGGCCATGGTGAAGTCCCCATCCCTGGAGGGACTGGAAAGCCATGTGGATGTGGCACTTGGGGACATGGATCAGTGGGGCCTTGGCAGTGCTGGGGGAACAGTTGGACTCTGATCCTGGAGGCCTTTTCCAACCCAAAGAATTCCACAGTTTGGCCATCTCCTTTGCCCTCCCACATCCTGGTCCGGTCTTCCCGGTGCTCTTCAAAGAGCCCTCCACCCCTCAGTTCCTTGCACCTGCACATGTGCAGAGAAGCTCTGCTGGTGCCTCCCTGGTGAGCTGCCTTTGCCAGCTTCTGAGCTGGGCAATTCCAGAGGCATCCAAATGCCCAGGACAGGTGGTTGTAGTTTGGCTTGGCCAATTTGTGGCCAAATCACACCGGTTGCTGCGTTGGCCAAAAACCCCTCTGTAACTGGTGCCACAAACTTCCCTGGGCTGAGCAATGGGACACCCATGTCCAGCTGGGATGGATGGGGAGCGTGAGGGAGAGAGAATCACACCCTGGTTTCCGACTCTACAAGATTCCCAGGAGGTTTGCCAGGAACTGTAAAACTTTGGCAAGTGTTGGAGATTGGCTTAAAGCGCCAAAGACAATGTTTAAATCCCATGGAAATTCTAAAACAAGGGTGTTATTAAAGTGGAATTAAGGACAAAGGAGTTGCTAATATCTACAAGAAAAGGGAGAATTAAGAATGTTTGGGTTTTAAATAGTATTAGAATATTAGTTGAAACCTAGAAATAAGGTTTATCTGTAAAACATTGTCTTTGAGAAGGTTTCAATTCATGGAAGAGATAATAATTTGATTTCAGACATCTCATAACACGTTCTCTTGTTCCAGGGCCATCCTGGAGCTGGGAGGGCAGGGTGCTGTGTGTTAGTCTAAATTATAAGAGCCACTCAAATGGCAAGGGACAGGATTAAATCCCGGCATAAATACCCTTTGGAAAGAATATGAACCCCTGTGCCTCAAGGGAAAAGCCAAATTCAAGCGAGAATAGGAAACCTTTGAAAGGAAAAGCTCCATTTTGAATAGGGATTTTTTAACCATGGTAAAACTTTGTTATTGCCTGGCTGGTTTCTAACCAGGGAAGGCATAGAGGAACTATTTTTTTAATCCCAAAAATTAAAGATTTTCAAAGCATAGTATTCCCTACTCACTGTGTTCTGAATATGAGTTAGGTATGAATGTTTTTGCAGTTATCAAAGACTTCCCCCCCCCCTTTTTTTTTTAACACTGATGTAGTGGTAAAATTAGGAACTTGAGCAGGATAGGGTTGTATTCTAGGCCTGCCTGCAGGCTGATGTCCTCACATACAGGTCTGGCCCTTGGCCATAATTTAGTTTTTAAGGCACAAAAGCTGTGGGTCCCAGGACCTTGCCATGGCCAGCAGGTCAAGAGAAGGGACATTTCTTCAACAGTGTGAGGACACATCTGGAATACTGCCGGCAGTTTGGGGACCCCAGTACAAAAGATGATGCCAAACTGGAGCAAGACCAGTGGAGACCAATAAAATGGTTGTGGGGTTGAAGCCCAGAACAAATGGAGGGTGCTGGGACAGGGACAGATGTCTGGGAGGATTTCATTCTTTGGAGACATTCACCATTTGGCATTTTCCTCTTTGAGGTTCATAGAATCCCAGAATGGGTTGGAAGGCTTAAATCCTTAAAGCTCATCCACCCATGGACAGGGACACCTTCCATTATCCCAGGTTGCTCCAAGCCCTGTCCAACCCGACCTGGAACACTTCCAGGGATGGGACAGAGCCACAGCTTTTCTGGGCAACCTGTGCCTCACCTCCCTCACAGGGAAGAATTTCTCCCCAGTATCTAATCTACAACTGCCTCATTCAGGTACCTCCAGATGGTGAGAACTCCAAGGTGATTTCAGTGCCTCACATGGCTCTGTGGTTTTCAGGCTGAGGTTGCTGAGGTGGCTGGTGGAGACCCTCTTGCATCATCAGAATTAGCAGAGTTGCCTTCCAGGGTCTGGTGCTCCATGAATCAGGAGACACCTGGCTGCTGGGAAAGCCGTGAGGAGACAGGCAGGGGCAGGTTCAGCTCTCAGCCAGAGCCTTCCAGTGGGAGAATGGTTGTCATGTGCAGAAACCACCAATGTTTGGACGGAGCTTTGGATGGAATTTGTGTACACACAGAAAATTTCTTGTGTCTGAAGCTCTACTGGAAGGCTGTGGAGCAGAGAGGGACTGTGTTGTTTACCTGCCCTGAATCCATTGCAGAAGATTCAAGAGACTTCTCAGAATCTTAATGAAGATTCAAGGGACTTTCTTGCTGGTTGTCCATGGGGAATATAGGCATGACCTTATATATGAAGATACGATGTTCTCCCTCTGCCTGAGGCAGGTTAGAGACGGAAGGGAACCAAAGCATCCTTGAGGCTTGTCTAAAATACCCCATGGAGCACCTCCCTGTGGGCTCAGGCAGAAGGTCTGGAGGCAAACAGGCAGTGCAAGGTCATTCCTGCATCCCATGGCTGTCTCCTAGTCGGCTGGAAGTTGAATATCACTGGCAAATGCTCTCGTCTTTAAATATATTCTTTAGCACACAGATGATTGCTAAACTAAGCTATAATTATTGGTGGAGCTGGCAGTGGTGCCTGCAATTCAGGTTGCCAAACATTTCCCATTAAAAGATTCTCTTTTCCAATGCTAAATCCTTGCCAACATGGAACAGTTCAGGCTGAAATTTTCAGTTGCAGGCCGTTGGCTCGGGCTGGGCTTTGTGTATGTGAATATGTGTGTGTGTGGGGAAGCAGGAGGGAAATAGAGTTTAACCAGATCCAAGAGTGTGATATGAGTAAAAAGGCATTGTTTTACAGTTATTTAAGGGAAAAAAAAAATCCGACACCCACATCGTTCAGAAATTCTGTCGCTTTCATGCTTTATTTTTATTTTCACAGAAATTTTCACTTGAAATTTGGCTTTGGGACTGATCTGGGACTTCTAACTCCTTCAAACTCCCTGGTTTTGAGCAAGTCAGACGCCTCTGCAGACGTGCTGAGAAGACAAGGTTTGCCCTGAAGTTTTTCTGGAATTTGTGGAGTCCAAGGCTTCAGGAAGGAAGGAGGATTCCTCCTTCCCAGGGCAGGTTGGCAACCTGGTATGTGGTTAGGCCCTGGAATATTGAGAACGCATCATGGATTTCCTACACCCAAAGAATTTCTCACATGATATGGAGGCAAACACACTGATAGGGTGGGATAAGAGATTTCTGAGCAGGGGTGGGAGGGGGACACAGACTGGGTCATCTAAGGAGATGAATGGGGAAAGGGTGACTGTCTATATAGGGAGGTGTGTAAATCCTTGGAAAATCTTAGAGCTTTCAGTCTGCTTACCCCAGCTGGTTGCAGGAGCAGTCTGTAGCCCTTTGTGCCCACATCTCCTTCCCTGGGATCAGAGGTGGGTTGAGGTGAGAGTCCTGAGAGTGGGAACTTTGAAAGCATCATTTTTACCCTATCTCCAAGGCTGGGGAGATCTTCCCTCTGAATCTTTTCTGTCCCAAAGCCCATCAAGTCATGCGAAATTTGCTGAGCTGTTTTGGCTGTACTGTCAAAAACTGTTCCCAGCTAGAACACCTGGTTTAGGTGGTTTGGTTTGGTTCAGCTCTGCAAACAAAGGCACCTCACTGGAAATGATTTGGGTTAGACAGTGCAGGATCTGAACACAGTGCAAGGACAGATGATGCACTTGTGATGCAGCTAAAACTTAGAGGAATATCCAGGAGCTGCTGATGGAAGGAGCAGTGTTGAGTGTGCTGAGTGAGGCACAGACCCCCTGCAAAAAACTATTTGTATCTAGGCCAGGAGCATCAGGTACATGAAGAGAGGAAATGAAATCAAGCTTTATGAGCATCTCTAACTCTTTAGAGCATCCATTTGTCTCCACCTCACCTTGTTTATGTGTGTAATCCTACCTATGCTCTGTGCATCCATATGGAGATTAATGCTGGTAGGTAATTGCAGGATGCTTGAGAGTTCCCTGGTGGAAGGGTTCCATATGGGGAACACACTTTGGTGTGTGTAGGTTTGCAGCTCCTTCGGTTCTGATTTATAGCAATTTCAGATCCCGCTCCCTACTCCACCCTCATGAGACTCCACCTTGAGCACTGTGTCCAGGTCTGGGGTACTCAGCACTGAAAAGACATGGAGCTGTTGGAGCAAGTACAGGGGAGGCCATGAAGACGCTCCAGGGGCTGGAGCAGCTCTGGAGCCAGGCTGGGAGAGCTGGGGGTGTCCAGCCTAGAAAAGAGAGGGCTCTGGGGAGATCTTAGAGCCCCTTCCAGGGCCTAAAGGGGCTTATAAAAACTAGGTATAATGTCTTTTCACATGGGCAGATTTCAGCAGGACAATGGGGAATGGTTTTAAACTCAGAGAGAAGAAAATTAGATCAGATGTTAGGAAGGAATTCTTCCCTGTGAGGGTGGAGAGACCCTGGCACACAGGTTGCCCAGAGAAGCTGTGGCTGCCCTGTCCCTGGAAGTGTCCAAGTTATTTAAAGACATTGTTTTTTAATTTTTTTCCCCTACTTTGCCCCTAGTTTTGACTGGACAAATTTAAGGATGTATGACCATCAAATTTAGATAATTTCATAGGAATTTTTATATTGCAAATCTGATGAATTCCTTATTTGCCAGAAGTGGGGTAAAAGTATCAGAAACACAGTGTCAGGGTAGTAGTAAGTTCCATGAGGGCCTGATGCTCAGCTGGCATAAATTGTGTTGACTTCATGGGTATGATGACAATTAATACCACCTGAGGGTTTGGACTTATCCTTTTATAATGAGATCCTGGGATCTAGAGTAGATCATTTCACCCTTCTGAGTGAGCAGCCTATCGGTGTCTGCATCTCAGCTGCTCCCTTTGCACCCTCTATTTATAGTCCATGGAGATGGAACCAAAATATTCAGTGGTGTCTCAGGAATGACTCCTTTCACCAGATGTTTGTTGGAGAAGGTCTCACCAGATGTTTGTCTGGTTATGGCTGAGATGTATCACTGGGCTGGTGTGGTTGGGAGCCTGTGAAGGAGATTACCCTGATGGAGAAGACAAGGAACCCCCTGAGATGTCTGCAGTGAATCCTCCATGATTTTGAACTCATGGAGAGCAGAGCTGCCCCATGTGGGATGCTTTGCCCTCAGCTGATGTTTTGGTTCCCCCCATTTCTTGTTGCAGATGTGCCAGAATCCACCTGTGCTGAGCACAGCAG
>VXBN01012572.1:595556-601393 GCA_013397395.1 Sinosuthora webbiana
CTGAGGCTGGAAAAATGTCCAAGATCATCGAGTCCAACCTGTGGCTGATCTGTACCTCATCACCCAGCCCAGAGCACTGAGTGCCACTGTCCAGGCGTTCCTTGGACACCTCCAGGGATGGGGATTCCTGGAGCAGCTCATTCCAATGCCTGACTACCCTTTTCATGAAGAATTTCCACCTCACCTCCAACCTGAAGATCCTGACACAGCTTGAGGCCATTTCCTCTCACCCTGTTCCCTGTTCCCTGGGAGAAGAGCCTGACCCCCACCCTGCTGCACCCTCCTGTCAGGGAGTTGTGGAGAGTGTGAGAAAGTCCCCCCTGAACCTCCTTTTCTCCAGGCTTCCTGGTTATTCAGGTTTTAGCCATTCCCAAACAACCCCAGCTTTGGACTGGGGGTCATTCATGTTCCCTCAGGGCTGAATTTCCAGCTGGGTTATTCCTGTGCACAAAAGGTTTGTTTGCTGCTGTAGTCCTGTGGCTGGAGAGGGTTTTGTGGGTGACAAGGACCATGACAATCCCTCAGCCTGACCTCCTGCCCACTGCCAATCACGTGCCAACCATTGTGGCTTGCTCCCACCTTTCAACATTTCATATGTGGACTCTTCCCTGGTTGGATCACAGGAATGAAGCAAGAAAATTGGAAATGGGTCATCCTCCTATCAAGATCAGTATTATCTTCATTGATAGATTTTTCCAGTTTTTTAAGGGTTAAAATTAATTTAGGCACAAATCTTCTTTTCCTTCTCTTATGAGGTTTTTCCAGATGATTCCAGGACACTTTTCCTGAAAAGCAGCCTTACTTCTTCCTGCTTGAGCTGCATCCAGACAAAAACTTTGTTCTTCCTTCTTTTGCAAACCCATTTTTCAAACATTTAGAATGCACGTTTACAGCCTCCTGAAGTCATCACTAAACCAAATTGTGTGTATTTTGCTTTTCATGGATCAGTCCTCAAGGAACAAATCATTTTTGTCACTCTTCTCTGAACTGCCTCCAGTTTGTCACTATCTTTGTAAAAGCAGTGTGCCCAGAGCTGAGCGCATATTGTCAGCTCATGCTCACCATTCTCTTCCCCTCTGAATGAGCAAATTGATCTTTTTGTGAGTGCATGGAGATGACAAAGTGCATCAACAATTGAAAAAAAATTTTAGAAAGGGTTTGCAAAGCTGATTTGGATGTGGGGAGGTTGCTGGCCTTCGTGGCCTGTCCTTGTAGGAACAGATAACGGCAGCTTACAAGAGCAACATCCTGTTTTGTGATGTGCCATTATCAGCTGCTATTTCCCAGGGGGTTCTGATGGGATCATGATTATTATGGTTTTTTTACTGGATGATGGAACATGAAAGAGTCTTGACCCTCTTCATAGATTCAGTTTGTTGGGTGAATAATTCTTCTTGGCTCCAATTAATTTTGACACCAGAGTAAATCTGTCAACAGTGGAAACATCTGCAGGAGTAGTGATGGAGCCAGGTTTTCAAATGAAGGGGACACCTGCAAGAGGTCTCTGTTGCCTTCAGGATTCCTTTCCCTGCGTGGAGCAGGCATGAAATAGGCTGCATGTCCTTATTATGGAAATGAATCCATAACACGGAGTCAAGAGAGTGGTGCATTTAATGTCTGCTTCTCATGTGGTGGAAATTAGGGCTTCCTTTCAGCTCTTTCCTCTTATTTGAGCACAATTCCTCTTCTCCTCTTCTCCACTGACTTTCCATCTTTTGGGCATTGTGGTTAAAAGGTTGGACTTTATAATCCTGGAGGTCTTTCCAACCTTAAGGATTCCATGATTCTACACTTGTGCTGAAAGCCTCCACCCACAATGAGGAGATTTTTCACATATTTTGGCGACTTGAGGGCATTGCCTTGATCCCACTGGTGTCAGTGAACACCTTGGCACTAGGACATGAGTTTGTGCTTCACTTTGACTCATCTGCAATGCCTGAAAGCAGAAAGTGGAGCTCTGCAATGACTTTGTTGGTTGATCACTAGCCAGGTAAAGATGGGCTTGAGTATCTCAGCTGAGACTTCGTATTTACCGTCATGGAGGCGTCGACCAAAAGTGGATCCCCCTGATCCCACCCTTAGGTCATATCAGAGTCTTTGACACCCCCCTGGCTTGTGTCAGCTTTGAAGACGCCAGATTCCCTTTTGCTGCTGGCATTCAGACATGGGACCATCAGAACTCTCTTCTTTCTGTGGCATCCCATAGGTTTCTGTCCCTGAAACCGACTTAGTGTTTGTGCCCTTGTGCAGACCTTGTTATGACAGGGTGTCCTTTGTGCACAACTGCAATGGCAGCAATTTCGGAGCTCTAATCCCAATAAGTTTTTATGCTCAGCACTGGCTTGATATTTCCTTTGGTCATCCTTGTAGAATTACTTTCCCCAAACTGTTGTCAACTTGGGTCATTTTGTGTTACTTGTTTGAACTTGTCAAATTTCATTTCAGACATGGGTAGTACTTGACTCATATTTACTTCAAACTCCTCTTCCTGCAGTTCATTGCTTTCATTATTTATAGGTGTTCTTGAAAGCATATCTGCTAAGCTCCTTACTGGGCCTGTATTTCACATTTAATGAGTACTTTTGCAATTTCATTACATTTTTTTTCTCAAGTCCAGGTGGCTCATTGTACAATGGATTTTTCTCTGTGGCTCCTGGTGCTTTATGGTCTCTTTCAACCTTGATTGAATTCTTCCCATAAACATATTCATGAAAATACTCGTGACCTAAAACAATTGCCAGGATTCCAAGTGCAAGCTGAGGTTTTGTTGGGTTTTAGCCCACGGCTCGGATTGTTGTCTTGCCAGAGGGCCAGAGCCAAAGTGACCTTTCATCACTTTGGGTCTTACACTCCCAGGTAACCTCAGAATGTTCCAGTGTTGATGCTTCTATGACAGCTCTGCTTTACACCAAACCTTACTCTATTTGCAGTTATCTTGGGGTTGTTCTGCACTATCTGTGAGATCCAAGTGGCCCAGTGGGAAGGGACCTGGAGGTGACAGCAGCTGGACACGAGCCCAGGTGTGCCCAGGTGGGCAAGAGGCCAATGGCCCTGGGCTGTCCCAGCCATGCTGTGTCCAGCAGGCCCAGGGCAGTGACTGTCCCTCTGTGCTGGGACCTGTGAGGCACCTCCAGTCCTGGGGACAGCTCTGGGCCCTCACAGCGACAGGGACACTGAGGGGCTGGAGCGTGTCCAGGGAAGGGAACGGAGCTGGGGAAGGGGCTGGAGCACCAGGAGCGGCTGAGGGAGCTGGGAAAGGGGCTCAGCCTGGAGAAAAGGAGACTCAGGGGGAACCTTCTGGCTCTGCACGGCTCCCTGACAAGAGGGGACAGCCAGGTGGGGGTCAGGCTCTGCTCCCAGGGACAGGATGAGAAGAAACAGCCTCAAGCTGTGCCAAGGGAGGTTCAGGTAGGACATCAGGAGGAATTTCTTCATAGAAAGGATTGCAGCAACTCTTGCACAAAGAGTCTTGGTCAGGGAGTATCCCTCTATCATTGCAGTATTATTAACAGGAAAAACAGTGCCTGTGCTCTCATGCATTTCCAAAAAAACCTTCCTGGCCAGAGGTTACATAATCCCACCTGCCCTCACTTGGCTAACTGCAAAGCTCTGCTAAAGAACATAAACATTTCTGTGTTCTCAGTGCTCGTGGTTATCCTAAACATAAGATTTAGGATATGCTGCTGCTTCAGTCTCAATGGTAATCCTCTGAGATCTGGGCACGATATGTTAGTGCTGAGATTACCCCACAGAGATGTTTGCTTGCATCTCCTAAAAGAATTACTGAGCAGAAGTAGGAATCTATTCCATCAGCCTTACCCAGCCTCCTAATACAAAAATCCTCTGGAGTTTGGAAGTCTAGACTTGCACACATCAGACATGCCTGCAGGCTTCCTTCAGATGTTTCGTTGTGTTTTTTTTAATTTGTTCAAATCCTTATTTTGCTTGTTTTAATGAGAGTGACTATTTTCTCTTGGATACGTTGATTGGTTTCTGTATGCACTCAGTGTGTCCTGTTTTGTCACTCACTCAGATTCAGCTGTTTTGCCTTTTGGTGTCTGTGTGACTTCATGGGGTTCATTTGGAGAAAAGGGGGCTCAGGGGGAACCTTCTGGCTCTGTACAACTCCCTGACAGGAAGGGGCAGCAAGGTGGGGGTCAGGCTCTGCTCCAGGGAACAGGGACAGGATGAGAGGAAATGGCCTCAGGCTGTGCCAGGGGATCTTCAGGCTGGACATCAGGTGGAATTTCTTCCTGGAAGGGGTGGTCAGGCATGGAGGGGGCTGCCCAGGGAGTTCCCATCCCTGGAGGTGTCCAAGGAATGCCTGGATGTGGCCCTCAGTGCTCTGGGCTGGGTGACAAGATGAGGATTGGTCACCAGTCAGACTTGATGACCTTGGAGAGCTTTTCCAAAGTCTGATCCTGTGTTATGGTGCATAATAATGGAACTACAGCTGTAGCTGTCAGTGTTATGGCTGATGGCAAGACTTGGGTCCCCCTTTGTCACCAAAAGCATTGAGACCCTGAGCTACAGAGTTGGATATTTGTCAGTCTTCCTCCACCATGCTGGTCTCTGTGTGTCCATCAATCCAATTCTGCTCAAATCAGTCCCAGTCCGTAGCATTTTTGTTGGTCTGTGGAGCCACGTGTTTCAGGCTCCCAGCAGAACTCACAGGGATTCTGAAAGACTGGTTTTGTTTTAATTTTGAGGTGAGATTGTGTTCCAAAGGGAGGATCTCTGGGAAGTCATGCACACCAGAGCAGCAGAGGTGACACAGTGGCTCTTGCACAACCTCCCCCTTGAACTTCCAGGGAGAAGGGAAGGGTCTGCAGGACTGGAGCAGCTGGGTCTATGATTTGACCTTGGAGAGGGCAGGAGGAACTTGCCTGAAGGGCTGGGAATTCACCTGAGGTCTCAGAGTAGTCTGGAGCCTGGGCTGACACCAGAACACACCGAGAGCCTCTGGAGCTGCATAAATTCTCTCACTTTTGGGCAGCTCTTCACACCACATGGATTTGTTTGTTCTGTTGCTCCTCTTCCCTATGACCACATATGAGAGAAAGACTTTTCCAAGTCTCCCTCCCTCAAAATCTGTGTCACCCTCCCATGCCAAGCTCTTCCAAGCAGAAAAGCAGAGCCACCAAAACAAAGGTAAACCAGTTTGATGAAGATTTCTCCAGCAGGCAGCCTCCTCCCACAAAATCAGGATGCACCAAATAATGGAATGAACAAATACTTAAAAAAAGAAAAAAGTCCCTATGTGTATCCTGAGCATTTAAAATGGCTGGGAAATTCTTGCTTTTTGGGAGTGACCAGTTCATTGCTTTGCTAAGTATCTTTCTAAGCCACCTCTTGTCAGAAGAAGAGAATAAATGAAAAGAGAGAAAGAGAGAGAGAGAGAAAAAGACCTTTGCATAGCTTGAGCCTTTGTGCCGTGCATTCAGACTGATTTGTACCCTTTGTAGTCTTAATTATTTGTGAGAGCAGGATAACAGGAGTACCAAGCTCACCCATTATTTCCTGCATAAAAAAAGGCACACAGAAGCCGCTGATCGGTTTTGAATTAGCAAACATGA
Organism: Sinosuthora webbiana; assembly: GCA_013397395.1. Lineage (NCBI taxonomy): Eukaryota > Metazoa > Chordata > Aves > Passeriformes > Sylviidae > Sinosuthora > Sinosuthora webbiana. The sequence goes on from VXBN01012572.1 coordinate 601,133, forward strand.
TACTAAAAAAAAAAAAAAAAGGGGGGGGGGGGGGGGGGGGGGGGGGGGGGAGAGAGGAGAGAGAGTGCATAAAAAAAATTCATTAATATCATCAGGGATTAGGAGGCTGATTAAAGTGTAGCTGTTAGCGTATGCAAATGAGCGATAGGCATTTATCAGAGCCTGTGCAAGCTGTCTCAGAGCTGTAAAGCCCACGTATGTTTTTCAGCTGATTAAAACAGTTTTAAGTTCTGGAGGATTTTTTTTTTTTTTTTTTTTTTT
>VXBN01012572.1:601406-613035 GCA_013397395.1 Sinosuthora webbiana
AAAAAAAAAAAAAAAATTAAAAAAGCCACCATCATCTATCCTTTTCCTTTTGGCTAAATTCCTCTAAGTGCACTCCAACCATTTCCACTTGAATACACTCACTCTCTTTCTTTCTCTTTCGGGTAATGAGAGTTTGGGAAGGAAATGAATGCAAACGAAGCACGAGGCTTGCAACAGCCTCCTTGGCTTCCAAGGAACTTCCAGAATGAGGCCATTGGAGGCTGAGCCCCAGGAACACCTCTGGAACATGGACATGGTGCAGCCTGGCCAGGCTCAGGCCCTGGGGGGAAGAAATGGGCTGGTGGCTGTTCCTCCTCAGCTTCATCATGCTTGGGGGTCACATCTGGGGCCCTGCCTCCCTCTGGGATGGAACTGGGGTCTCCATCCAAGCCTCTCACAAGCCTGGCTCCCTGCCACAAAAGATTTGGTATTTCCACCCAGGCAATGTTTCTTCCTCGTTCTGGATGGGTTGGCCATGGGTGGAACAGCAATGGATAACCAGGGGTCTGCAGGGGGGTTATGGGATGGGATGCAGCCCCCGACCTGCTGGAGCACAAACCCTGTAACAAACCCTGTTCCAAACCCTACTACAAAGCTTGGAGGAGGGACATGTAAACCACAGCAGAGGAGCAATGGCAGAGAGAGCTGCAGCTTTTCCATGCAGACAGCTCCAGATTTCTTTTTCTGCATCCCACAGTCCATTGGATCTGCTCGGCCTGGCCAAGGTTTGTTGAAGAGACTGGGCTTGGCTTTATTCTGGAGTCCCCAAGGGAAATCCCCAGAGAGGAATTTTTCAGAAAACAGTGATGCTTTCTAGAATGGTTGTTTAACACAGACACACAAATCTGTGCTTTCCACTGGTTCAGTCCATCTGCATCTCCAGCACTTCCAAGGAGAAGCCACAGTAAAATACATGGAAATGTCCCTCTGTTATCACTAATATTAGGATTTTATGCACCCATTCATCAACACTACATTAAATTTCCCTTCCTTGGGGTATTGTTCAAAATCAAAACATTCTCTTTTTTTTTGTTATTTCTCAGAGATACTTTAGAGGATCTGAGCTCTTGTTACTCCTCTACATGTGGCTCAGTTGGGAAAGGAATTTCACAACCTTGGGAATCAACAAAAGTGGTTTTGGCAGACTGAAGTGAGGTGACTGGCTGAGGGGAGTGAACTCCTGGAGGAAATTCTGGAATTGTTCTAGGTCTGGGAAAATTATGTGGCAAGTGGATAAGGGTGGTTTTGTGTGGTTTATCACGTGAACCCAAAATTTATCACATGAACCCAAAATTTATCACGTGGCTCTTGAGCTTTTCCCATACGTGGAGTAAGCATCATGGTAAGCATTCCTTGGAGAGCACTCTCAGCTATGAGCCTGCCAGGTCTTCCATTATAAACCAACAATGGTATTTAAAGTGTTTATAACTTCCCTGTAAAATTTTGCTCTGTTGAAACTTGGCAAACGAGGGCCCTGCCCAACAGCAATTTTTTTTTTTTTTGTTGCTGTTGCATATTTGGAAGTAAATCAGCTTGGCCGTTTATGTTTTAAAAGATTATTTCTTTTGAGCCCCAGCCTCTCATTTCTCCGGCTGGCAAAGGCTCCCGGCGCTGCAGGGAAAATGCATCCAGCATGGAGGACGGGCTTTGTGCCTGTCATTGAACAGCGACCCCTTCCAATAATTGGGGAAGCACTCTGGCAGCTCCTGGACTGCATCCCATCCCATTTCCCCCTGCAGAAGCGTGGATATTCACTGCTGTTTCTTACCATTCATTACCAGCCCTTCCAAGGCCGGGGAGAAATATTGTGTCTGGGTGGAAAATCGAAGAGCAGTGGAAAGGGGCCAGGCCTGGAAGCAGCCTGTGAGTGACTCAGGAAACCACAGCGCTGGGAGCATGGCTGGGCTCGGGACGACTGGTGGAGCATCGACCGTGGTGGGTCCTTGTGGGAGCAGCTGGAGGGAACATGGCAAAGTCCAGCAGCAGGGACACGGGGATGTCTGTATGGCAGCATGGGCACAGCTGCCTCCAGCCCTGGGATCCCCAGCATGGGAAGGGCATCAACCTGCTGGAGTGAATCCAGAGCAGACCATGGAGGTGCTCCAAGGGCTGCAGCCCTTCTGCTCTGGAGCCAGGCTGGGAGAGCTGGGGATGTTCAGCTGGAGAAGAGAAGGCTCCAGGGAGACCTCAGAGCCCCTTCCAGTGCCTAAGGGGGCTCCAGGAGAGCTGGAGAAGGACCCTTGGACAAGATACGGATTGAGAGAACAAGGGCAAATTGCTTTAACTTGAAAGAGAGTAGGTTTAAATGGGAAATTGGGAAGAAATTTTTCCCTGTGAGGGTGGAGAGGCCCTGGCACAGGTTGCCCAGAGAAGCTGTGGTTGCCCCTGGATCCCTGGAAGTGTCCAAAGCCAGCGTGGACAGGGCTTGGAGCAACCTGGGCTAGTGGGAGGTGTCCCTGCCCATGGCAGGGGGTGGAATCTGGTTGGATTTTTACAGTCCCTTCCAATCCAGGCCATTCTATTACCTGTTTGCTTTATTCGCAGTTCCTTTTCCAATCACAAAAAGGAGCAACAAACGATGACTTGTTTAAACAAATAATTGGTGCTCAAACTGACATTTCTATGACCAAGTGTGGGCTCCCACCTTAAAGCTGGGGAGAAGTTCTGGTTGTGCCACATCCAAAATTAAACAAAGAAACAACAAAGGCTTAGAGATGATACAAAGACTTCCAAGTGTGGCTGGAGTGACAATATTGTCTGTTTTTTTTCCCAGGAAAGAATGACTAGAAAATTAAATGACTGCAATAAACGGTATAAAGGAGGTCAAGCAGGCAGTCAAATTTATTTTTTAGACAATTACAACAGTGTCTCATTCAAAGGGACACTGAATAAACTTGAAAGGCAACAGAACTGAAAACTGATAAAAAGACAGTTTTGTGAGCAATTCATCCATAGCCTCGGGCATTCATTGCCCCGAGATATTGCTGCAGCCAATTTCTCCTGTTATGCTACCCAGGAAAAAAGCTGTTAGAAAATACAGACACAGCCACATTCCAGGACTTACAGGAGGTTGTTCCAGAGCAGCCTGTCCTGGGATTTTCTGCATCTCCTCCTGGCATTGGTGGGGGTGCAATGACACTTGTCTGGGACACTGCTGCTGCTCTGAGCAGGTCCAGCTGTTTGTATCCCCCAACATCTGGAGATTTCCATATTGCACCTGGCCCCCTGAGAGATGGCACCGTGCACTGCTCTGGTGGGGCTGGCAGGAGAACAAGGAGAAGAAGCAGGAGAATGAAAAATTCTCATTTTGTATAAATGGGAAAACCGGGAATGTTGATTTCCCCTGAGGATGGAGGCACGTTTCAGGACAGAGTGCTCCACGTGGCTGTTCCCACACTGGGAAAGTAGGAGCATTGGGAGGTGATCTGTGAAGCAGAGTTGGAGATGGGAAGATCCATGTTTCTTCCCTCCTGTGGGAAGCTGTGGATAGACAGGACACACCTCTCCAAATGGGTGCCACAAGCAAACAGAGAACTTGGGTTCTTTCAGCTTGTCTTTCAAATTAAAGCAGGTGAAGCCTTAGCTCAGTGACAAGGATGGAGAATCCCACAGAGGGGCTCATGGAATGCCCTGCTCTGTGTAGCCAACTCAAATCCATGAGGAATGGCTGAAGTGGAGGAATTTCTGCTTTGGGAATGAGCTTTAAAGAGGATGAACACACCAACTGAAACCACCTTGCTGTTCCCAACACAGGCATCCCAAGTGCTGAGTGAAGCAGGGAAAATACCATAGAAATAGGGTGTCACAAGGCTCATGGGATCATTAGGCTGGAAAAGCCCTCTGAAGTCATTGAGTCCCTCCAGCTTTGCCAAGGTCACTGCTAATCGTGTCCCTAAATGCCACTGTCTGGGGGCTTTTGAATCCCGTGTCCTTCTCTCCAGCCTTGAGAAAACAATCACCCTGATTATGGCATTTAACAGCTCCTTGGTCTTCCACGTTATTATATTAAATTTTTTGGGGGTGTCTACCTACATGGAGTCTTCAGGTGAGAAGTCATCTGCAAATAGATTTATAATTCTCTGCAAAAGGTGGCCTCCCACAGGCTAGATCTCTGAAATTTTTGTGGTTTTACTCTAGACAAAAAGTTATAAAGCTGCAATATTCTTAAATAGCATAAATCAACCTATTCTGAAATGTGTCATTTTATGGAGCCTTTCGATAGGGAAGTCATGATCCAGCCAGGTAAAGATTTCATCGTTCATCTGCCGAGGATGATTCCTAAATTTCAGAAGAGATTTGGGGCAAGTTTTCCTCTGCTGCTCTCCTTGACAAGGCAGTTTGGAGACATGAGCAGCTGCCGAGACAGAGGAGCTGTACAAGAAGAAATACAGCCCGACTCCTAAGCATTTTTGGACCTCTCCGAAGGCTGGCTGCAGTCTCGTGGAGCTGGCAGATGAAATTGGAGTCCAAGATGTATTGCAGTAATTCTGCCAAGGAAGTGCTAACAACAGGAAACACAATGCAAATATAATCGAGGTCATCAGCCCCTTTTCCTTGCATAAGTACTTAAATATGTGCTGGTATTGCAGTTACTTAACTGTAATTGCTCAGGGCTTCACGGTCGCTGAGCTTGTATTCTTCCCTCAGGTGATGTATTGGTTTCTGACCCTCCTTGGGCACGCCCTGTAAATATTTACACACCTCCAGTCAACGGCTTTGTGTGTTTATTCAAAGAGGGGACAATTAACACGCAGGGGAAGGAGTTTTCCAGGCTCCTTACAGACGTGGTGCTGGGGACAAGGATGGATGTGAGAGGCACATCCAAAATGTCTCGCTTTTGGCAGGGTCCAGATCAAATTTTTTCTTTGCTTCAGGTGGGGAAAACCTTCATTGAGCAACTGCTCGAAGTGATGCTTGAATTGCCACCATTTAAAAGACACAGACTGCTCACAGATGCCACTAAACTTCCTCCCACACCGCTGCCAGAGGGTCTCCTTGGTCCCTCCAAACCCCCGAGCTCTTTCCAGCTGGTCCAGCTGGCTGGGGAATGTCCATGTGTGGCACTGACAGAGTTAACCAGGATGAGGAGATCATTTTCACAGCTGACTGCTCTGCAATGGGACCACGGAGATGCTAAAGAATATTTACTAAAAGGCAGAACATTTGTGAAAAAAACTAAGATATATCCAAGCACACATAATTACCACAGCATATCATGCTTTCATTTTTGCAGCTTTCTTGATAACTTCTGGCACAGCTCTCTGGCAGGGAGAGCGTGGGTTAGTGAACAAGCCATCCGTGCCTCCTTCCCTACCCTTGATGTGCCAAAGAATTGGATACAGCCCCAGCTGAAGCTTTAGTCTTGGTTTAATGTGCATTTCAAACTGGCATATTCATGTTTTGCCATCCAGACCAGGATAGAGGGACCTGGTACCAGAGGACAAGGTGGGGAAGACCTCCTTGGAGTAGATTATACCACTGCAAACCATGTTGTGCACCTTCCACCTCCCTTGCATATGCCTTGTTGGGAAGAGTTGCTCACCAGAGAAGAAAATTATGCCTGGGACAGGTAGGACACTCACTTTTCCAACCCAGAGTGGTGCACCTCAGTCAGAATGCTCTGAATGGTGCTAAATCCTTGTCCTTGCTCAATTTCCTTTGCCTTTTTAGATAGGAAGCTTGTTGAGAGGCATCCATGTCTCCTTCCCACAATTTCCTCAGTGGATTCTGCTTTATGTCTCCGGGTGCAGCTGAGGAAATCCTGTGGCCTGGCTCTGGGGCTGGACCATAGTGCACAAAGGGAACACCCAGTTCTGGAAGCTGCCCCCAGCACACCCATTCCTTGCCATTTCCCCTCTTTCTGGCACTGTTTTGCTGTGCAGGGTGATGTTGCAGGTGGCAACTCGTCACTGTGGGAGATACCATGGAGGGGACACTGGGTGCCTGAAGGATTCCTGTGGTCCCAGAAACACTGCAGAAGGGCATCCCCAGGCTCCAGGGTGGTCTGGGAGCAGGTGGGGGTTGGATGGGATGTCCTCTGTGTTCAATGCCCCAGAGAGATCATCTGGGTTGTGGCTGCTGAGTCCCTGGTGTGAGACATCCTTTTTCTCCAACCAATTAGAGCTCAGTTCACCATGTTTGGAGATGTGTGTTCATTTTTTAAATTGCAAAAGTATAAAATGACTTTCCATGAAGGATTTCTGATCCCACTGAGGGCTGCCTTCAGCAGTCTCTGAGCACTGTGGCTGCCTAAAGAATTTCTTTCAGAAATGGGACCATGTTCAGGAGAGTTTGCAGGATCTGCTCCCAGTGATGCCTTGGTGGTAGGGCTGGGGGTTGCAGGGGCAGCTTAACAAAGGTTTTCTACATTTTTGTCTTAAGTTTCTGTAATATCCTATCCAATTCTAATCATGTCATGTCACGTCATATCATATTAATCATATCTTATAATGATTTGTGTTGGGAGGGACCTTAAAGCCCAACTCATTCCATCCCCTGCCATGGTCAGGGACAACTTCCATCAACCCAGATTGCTCCAAGCCCTTTCCAACCTGGCCTGGAACACTTCCAGGGATCCAGGGGCAGCCACAGCTTCTCTGGGCACCCCGTGCCAGGGCCTCACCACCCTCACAGGGAAGAATTTCTTCCCAAGATCCCATCTAGCCCTGCCCTCTGGTAGTGTGCAGCCATTCCCATTTGTCCTGTAAGCCCCTCTCCAGCTCTCCTGGAGCCCCTTTAGGCACTGGAAGGGGCTCTAAGTTCTCCCTGGAGCCTTCTCTTCTCCAAGCTGAGCACCCCCAGCTCTCCCAGCCTGTTTCCAGAGCAGAGGGGCTCATGCCCTTGGAGCACCTCTGTGGTCTGCTCTGAAATTGTTCCAACAGCTCCATGTCCTTCTCGATCCCATCACAGCAGAGGAAACTGGATGTGAATTGTCATCCTGGTGGGAGTCAACACAACCCAGAAAAGCCTGGGAAAAGGCCCAGCCTTCCCCCCACTCACAGGGAGGCAGCACAGTCCCAAGGACGTGGTGGGAGCTGTGGGATTCCTGACTGGAGACAGGGAGCTGGGAAGCCTTTAGCGCCTCTCCCAGCAGATGAACCTCTCCTTTCCGCCTTGGAATGCCTCTCTCAGCTAATGGATGTTACAAGTAGTTTAGCTCTGGTTTTGCTGTTTGGCCTTTTGCAAATTCAATTACAGAGCCTCTTGTCTTGCCACAGTCGGAATTGTTCTCAGCCTAATATCATGTTCGCCAGGCTTTTGTTTTGTTCTCCTTGCAGCCCGAGATGTCCTTGTTGTGAGCCCGAGCATCACGGCCCTGCTACCTTTGCGTGCAACACTTCTGCTGCTCTAAAGATACCAAAAGGTTTTAATTACAATTAAGCCAAGTCATTTCTACAGTTTCCAGCTGTAAATAAACAGCCTGTTTTGGATAATGGAGGTAATGGTTTGCATTTCAACTCTACTTCTAACCTCTGATTTTTGCTTGTAATATTTTATGTGGTTAAATCAATTTTTTCTGCCATTGAATGTAGCTTTTCTTTCCCTTTTTTTTCCCCTTTTAAACCCAGTTGTAAAGCGTGTGTTTCATCACATCCTTGTTACCCTAGGACATGCCTGCTGCAGTTAAACTTGCCTGTAGTCATGCTCCTTTTCAGAGGGGTCTGGAATGGGGAGGAGGAATTTTTGTTGTTTTCTCCTATTGCTGACAAAGGAACCGAATGCTTTAGCTTATTAAATGTCAGGTAAAAATGCAGGCTGAAAATGGGATGTAGATGTATTTTCCAAATTCACAGTGTGGTTTATTGTATGGGGTGCTGGGCTTGGCACACACCTGGTTTGGGGTCACAACCCTTCTGCACGGCCTGAGTCAACCCCAGGCTGCAATCAGACTATCACTGCATGATTGTTAAACACACTCTTCATTTCCAGAGCTGCTAAACATGCTTTACGAGGGCAAAGCGACTTTTCCAGGCAGGGAATTAATGGTGATTATTTCAGTGGACAGGAAATATAATATGTATCATCAGTGCAAACTGACTTAAGCCAGCCAAGGAGTTATCGCTGGAGTATTTTCATCTAGGTCACTTAAAGCCTTCATTAATTAAATACTGCTGTGTATTTAAGTTTAATACTTTTCTAAAGTTTAATCTGGAAGGTGGATTTTTGATTAAAATACGGGCAATTTCAGCCAGCTCCTCACAGTGACCACACCGTGGTTTTACAGAGTCCTCAGATGTCACTGCTGTTGCCTTGGATGGTTCTTCATTGTGTGCTGCTGAAATTGCCCTTTGGATCCTGCCTCAGTCCCTTCCCCAGAACCCTGCACTTTTAAATGTAAACCCTCTGCTTCTGCTGGTCCTGCCTGCTGCCACACCCTCCTGACTGGTGGTGTTTTGTGCATGAGAAAAGTCACGTTTTGAGCCAGGGAAGAGGTGGGAGAAGGGGATGCTCTTCACCCAGTTTGGTGGTGGCATAGGAATTTCGGCCCAGAACTGCATTATATAATTTCTATGTGTCTGTATTGCTGGCAGGTCAAGGAGTCCCAGGATGGTTTGGGTTGGAAGGGATCTTAAATCTCATCCAGTTCCTGCCCCTGCCATGGGCAGGGACACCTTCCACTATCCCAGATTGCTCCAAATCCTATCCCACCAGGCCTTGGACACTTACAGGAATGGGGCATCTCCTGTTAACAAGTTCCTCAGACTTGTGTCCCTGCAGGGCCTTTAACTCCATAATGTTGGACCATCAGTTGCTTCTGGTAATCTCTGGGAACATTCAATTACTCCTGGGTCAGGTGGTAGCTGAGTGAAGCCTTTTTCCTCCAAGACTGGGCTGCCAGCTGCTCCATAAGCAGCATTTGCTGCTCCATGAAATACAGCTCCTTGGCCCCTGGATGGTTGCCAAACACGATGGTGGTCGGTGGCCCTTTTCCTATGGAGATGGCAGGGAACAAATGGCTTCTGCAGAGCTTTGCTTACGGGATGTTGGTGTTACCTTTCAGCTGCCTGGACTGTCCTCCTGAGCAGGAGGGAATACAAGGAGCAAAGAGGAGCAGGGAATAAGAGACACAGAGAATTCCTAAACACATTTTTTCAATTAAAACATTAAGTATTGTGTGTGTGCATCACTTTAAAGACCTGCCTAACCCCCTTCTCCAGACCACAACCATTAACTCTTTTTTTTTTAAAGCCAATAATCAATGTGGGTCTAATTTGTTACACTGACATTTTTGCTGGTTTCATCTGAAAGAATTAATTAACATCAAAATGTTTCCTTTCCAGGTGTAAGAGTGAGGGCTCTCAGCCGTCAGATAATTTTTGACCTTTGTTGAGAGAACATTTAAATGAGGTTAAGCCTTGGGTCTCCTTGATTGAAGATCTAGTGTCTGCACTGACAGATCTGGAAATACATTACCTGGGCCTTCCAGGCAGTCTGGGCCCAGTGGTCTTGGCAGGGCAACTGGAAAGTGGACAAAATGGGAAGTGGAGGATGTGAAAACAGAGCAAGCTCCACCCTGGATCCTCTTTCCCAGCTCCAAGGCATCCTTCTGTCTTATTCTCTGCAGCTGCATCTTGGCCAGGAGTCCCTGGGACCTGCACTCTGCTAATTGAAGTGCAGCTGGATCAAGGCTGTCTCAGCCTGAAGAGCAGCTTTTCTTTATGAAGCATCATCTCTAATGCACCTGTGTTGATTCCAGTGGGTGATAGGGCCCCAGGGAGAAGGGGAGAACAGGAATGTTATCCAGCTACACCTGGATCTACAGCACTTGTTTTAATTGCTTCTGGAGCTCTTCACCAGGGCCTCGTCAACAGGGCTAATACACAGGGGGACTCAATTTATTTCCCACAAGAGATGGTTGAGTTGTTTTCTCTTTGTTGTGAAGATTGATAAGAGCAATTGCATAAAGCCTGGGCTGCTACTTAACCACCTCAGATCTTCCTGGGACTGGGTGGAGCCTGGCTGCCAAGCTGGGAGGCTGCAGGTCATCCCAGGAGGGATGTGGGAACCTGGGGTTTTTCCTCCCGTGCTGCAGTGGCAGCACTGGAAACTTTAATCAGTGAAGTTAAGCTTTTACTGCTTATTTTGGAAAACATGCAATGCAAAATGTTCTACAGATTAGGATGGGAGCATGATGCAGAGATCTGCTGCCATTACAATGAGTCAAAGGAGAAGTATTAGGGTGCAGGTGTCCCCTGTGCTGCAAGGTCCTCCTCCTTCTCATTTACTCTATGATGTATCACTGACCCAAGAGACACAAACCCTTAGATTGGTAAAATAACCTTTTGGGGAACCTTCAGACCTCTGCCTGCCTGGCACAGCCCCTGACAGACGCCCCTGTAAGCACCACAATGCTCCATGACCAGCTCCAGGCCCAGCTTGCATCCTGCAAGCCTGGGTGCTCCATGTCCAGACATATCCCTGGTGGCAGCTTTCCTGTGGTGCCTCACTCATGGACCCATCATGGGCCTGAGGATCCAGCCCAGCCCAGGTGTCGCTCCACCTTGGCCTCTTTGCTGGATTGTTTTCCAAGAGAGGTGCCTGGAGCACAGTAATTGCAGTGTTTGGGGGGGTGTTGGGATGCATGCTGTCTGTTTTGTGGCAGATCCCACCTCTTCCTTGTTGTGTGCTCTTCTCTGTCCTCTCCTGAAGTCCTAACTAGTGCAACCTTGGTGAAAATTAATAATGGTATGCCTGAGAAAAAGAAAATGGGATCTTGTTATCCATATTCTGCCATGGTTTGGAGTAAAGGAGTTCAAAAATAGCTGGAATAGCAAAGCCCATTGGTTGTGTCCACCACAGGTGGGAGAAGTGACGTGGCGGATGTCTTGCACCCCAACTTCTGCCCTGGCAATTAGCAGGGAAGAGGCAGAATCCCTTTGGGTTTCGAAATTTAAATGTATCTGTTAAAGATAATCCATGCAGGGAGCACACTGGCTGCCACCTGCTGTGGCCGGTCAGGAGCTCTGGCAGACGATGACGCTGCTCCCAGAGGGATTGATCCCTGATTAGGGCAGTCATGTCCTCACTCTGGAGGGAGCAACAGCTGGTAACAAATCTGACCTTGTGCCTTGACCACAGCTGGTAACAGATCTGACCTTGTGCCTTGACCACCTGAGGGACATTTTTGGAAGTGTCCCCTGGTGCTGTCCCAATGAGGTGTTTGAGAGGACAGGTCACCTGCCCCAAGGGATGACTTGCAAATGGGAACATCCCCTCAACATTCCTGGCAATTGTGGAAGCCCGTGCCTCTCTGGGAATGCTGGAACTTCCAGATCAGCCTGGGGTGCCCCATTGCAAGTGCATTCAGCGTGAAGGCAGCTCCAAGTGCAGGGCTCTGCTGACACCACATTGCCACATCCATAGCAGAATCCACTCCAGCCGTGACCACAGAGCACACACAGACCTGGGGTCCTTCCCACACCCTCCAGCCAACCTCTCCTCTGAGGGAAACTGTCTTAGTTTGGAAAGACAGGTGTCTGCTGGGGAAAAGCCAGAGCTTCCCTTGGAACGGAGAATGTAAAACCCCTCCCTCTGAATTATTATAATTTTGAAATTAAGGGGCTTTCAGGCAAAGATATGGGAATAGGAATAACAGTTCTTTACTGGGAATGTTAAAAATGTAGTAGTA
>VXBN01012572.1:617669-723150 GCA_013397395.1 Sinosuthora webbiana
TTTTTGAGCTGAGACAATTTATTTCCCGGCTGTGGGCTCTATCAGCAGCTCCCGATTCCCTCCCGACTTCCAGACGAATTCAGCTTTTCCTTCCTCCCTTCAGGTGTACAGCACAAGGAGCTGCTGCTTCCCAAACCCACTCTGCTTCCCAGTGCTTTCCTATCAGGCACAACACTCTGCAGTGGGCCCCAGGGCGTGATATTTTATTTATTTTGATTTATATAATTAAAGGGATGTCTGTCCCTGAGTGGAGCCAGGCTGGCGCTGATGATGTGGTGAAAACGCCACTGGCGTGAAAATGATGGTTTATTTTAACCGGGACTCAGACGGGGAGTCGCTGACACCATTTAGCAGCTTGTCGTTGTCGCTGGCAGGGAAAACATCTCCAGATCTCGCAGAAATGGCAGTTTTCTCAGGAAAACTGTCTGGGGTGGGAGGGAACAAGTTCCCCGTGTGGCTGCAGGCTCCCAGCTCTGAGCAGCACCAGGGCTGGGCTGCTCTCGGCTCGAAAGGGAGGAGGTGCCGGGAGAATCCCCAAAAATCCCGTTCTGGGCCTGGCATCAGCTGTTTCCTCCTCCCTGCTGTATTTGTAGGCACAGAGGATGATTTGGGAAGACGTGCACCCTTCCATCTTTCCCTGTGACCGATCCGTGCTCAGTTTGCACATTCAGGGTTGGAATGAGATGAGCTTTAACGTCCCTTCCAACCCAAACCATCCTGTGGTTCTGCAATTCCATGACTCCATGATTCCCTTCTGTATTGTGGAAATCCTTCAGCCCCTCCCCACCCTGTTTCACCGTGCCCTTCGTGCACAGGACCTGTCAGAAATCCCTATTTTTGCAGGGAGGGGCGGCTCCTTGCAGGTGGAGCATCACCTGCAGAGCATCACCCGGCTCTGTGCTGGGGGGCTGCCCCCCATGAGACACCCCCCGGCGCGGCGAGTGGGAAAACAAGACTTTCTCAGGTTTCTGAGGATCGCATTCTATTGATAACCCCCGAAACCACCCCTCCCCAAACCCTGGGAGCAGGCAGCTCGGCTGGAGCATCTCCTGGCGGGCTGGCACATCCTCTGCTCCCGTTGATTGCTGCCCGCGGGGCGCCCGCTCCGTGCGCGGATGGCCGTGTACCTCTCTCTCTCTCTCTCTCTTTATTGCTCCCGATTCAAATTCAAGGCTTGTTTAATCAGCAGACATTAGCAACTCGACAGAAGTCTGGCTGGAAGGGAAAGAAGGGGGTGGGCAGGGAGCGGGACTTGGGAATGAGCTGCTCTGGGGCTGCCTCTCCCGCCTTGGATTCATTGGCCAGACGGGCAAGGGAGGAATTGGGGGTGGCGTTGGAGCGGCACCCTGGAAATCACCCAGGGAGAGGCGCTGGGAAGGACACAGGACCCAGGGGGTTGTGCTGAGCGCCTCCCAGCAGGGCTGTGGGACCAGGCTGCCGGCCCAGCACCTGCTCTCCTCCTCTGGGGTTCATGCTGTGGATTGCTGGGAATCTGGGGGGAACGATTTTCCCTTTTTGTTGCAAGATGTTGGTTTTCCCAGGTTGGCTTTTGTTCTCCCACACCCCTGGAGGACTTACATCCCTGGAGGACATCCATCCATCCATCCATCCATCCATCCATCCATCCATCCATCCATCCATCCAATGAGCTGCCTCCAAGTCCCTGCTCAGCATTCCAGCTCCTCTTTGCTGCGTGCACAGCCCTCTGGGGTGGGAGATCCTGGGAAACAGGGGCTGGGTTTGCCATAGGAGACCCCTTGGCAGGGTGAGATTGTGTTGGTCAGTGATTATGTTGATTGTGTTTATCACTTCCATGGGGTGATGCCGGGGTGGGCAGTGACCACCCATCCCTGGAGCGCCACTGGCTTCTGCCACTTGCAATTGCTCACTGGTAGGACATGGGATCCACTGGGAACGTGTTTGGAAGCAAATATCCTACAGCTAACTCCCCAGGTGCCTCTGCCAGGCAAAAATTCTGCATGAATTTGCAACAAAGAAATCATCAAGAGAGCTGCTTGCAGCTCAAAGGTGTCCCAGCAAAAGGGCAATACCTGTTGAAAACCATCCAGATTTCTCCCCAAATTCTCTCCCATTGCACTGGAAATGGGAGTCTTCCTGGAGCCCCCCAGTGACAACCTGGCCCCCTCCCATGGGACTGGGGCACATGGAAAGTGCCCCACAGGACACATATCTTCATTTTCTGTCCCTCATTAGCAGCCTAATTAGGAGGTTCTTTATGCCTTTCACATTCACTGCTTGCAGCAGAGCCATCTTCCTATTGATTGAGCTACAAAAGTGGATAAAACCCTCATAGTTCTGAAGGGAATGGCCAAATATTGATACTGGGAGAGAGCTGATGCCTTATAAATAGTGAATTATGCTTCTAATTATGTAGGCACTCCTTTTCTGGTGCTGTAGGTGATTCCCTTCAATGTTCCAGGTCAGATCTTCAGCTGGAATTTATTGTAAAGATGGAAAACAAGGCCAAAAAAAAAAAAAACAACCCACTTAGAAAAAACCTAAAGAATTAATTAAAACCCAAAAAAGTTCTGTTAAGAAGGGAAGTCCTGTGGGTGGGATCCATACCCTGTAACTTGAGCCACCCATGGTGACCCCCAGGTCCTCTGGCACAGCTTGTCCATCCCTGGATATGTTCCAGGTTGGATGGAGCATGGAACAGCCTGGGTTAGTGGAAGGGTGAAACAAGATGGTCTTTAAGGTCCCTTCCAAGCCAAACTTTTCCATGATTCCACGATTCTCCACTGCCCTCCTGCTGGTGGACAAGCCCAGGAGAGGGGGCCAGACAGGGCTCACCCAACTGTGTCCACCAGCTCAGAAAAAACCACATTTCTTAGTGAATAAAACCTGTTTAATTTTAATTTTCCTCTGATTCTCAGGGAATGCAATGGGTCTGCTCCCCCTTGGGGCTCCATTTTCCATCACCCTTGGTTTGGTTTCAGCACAGTGTCCTGTTGTATAAAAATAGACACAAAAATAGTTTGATATTTCTAAATTATTTTAATGATAGTTTGACTTACTGGCAGCATCTTCTCCTCACCCACGTCAAAGAATCTTTGTTAATAATGGCTTCACCTGCACTAGACCACTAAACCCATGAAGAGATCTTGCAGCAAAACAGAAGCAAAGTGATGGGTTTGAGTCAAACTAGGACTGATTTATTTTGGGATTGGCCAACAGTTATTTCCCTTTAACCCTCCAATGATAAACAAACCGTATCCTTGCAGTGGGCAGGGTTTCTACTGAGAGAAGCTGGAGATGCCTGGTTGTACCATCAGAGTGGTGGTGCCTCCTGGGCAGGAGGATGAGAACAAGCCTGCCCAGGACCTAAAAACCACCTGAGTCAAACACCTTCCTCCTCTCTGGTGCTTCTCCTCTCTTCGTTCAGCTTTGCTGGTTCCAAGAAGCACCAAAAATGAAGTGTATGGGTTTTGCCCCTTTCCTGTCATGGCCCTTAGAGGCTTGTCCCCCGCTTTGCTGAGCTTTTTCAAACTCAGTTTGCACAATTTCCAGGTATTCTCAAAGGCCTAAATTGGTTCTGACTCTGTGTTAGAGTTTCAAGACGGAGAAAAACATCCCCAGTGGGCTCCCGATAACTCCAGTGGCTTGTTGGCCAATGAGCCAGTGCCCAGGATAAACTGGGATTTTGGATAAAAGCCAGAGTTTGGAAGGGATGGCCATGGTGGTATGGGTGGTGGGAGTGATGGGCTGTGGGAATGCTTCCTGTGGTGCTGGGAAAAGCATTGATTTGTGGCAGCATGGACATGGCTCCTGTTGTCCAAGCCCTTGATCCGGGTTGAGTTTAATTTCTCTCTTGGCTGTTGTTTTGGTTTGGCTCTACTCTCTTGCTTGGTACCAGGGGATGCCACCCTGTCCTTGGTATGGCTGAGGACCAACATCTCACTTCTGCCAGGGAAGAGGATGCTGTGGTCTGGTGGAGGAGAGCTCAGTGCCTCTTCCCAGAGCCCAGGTTCCAAACTGCTGCTGCTCTTTCATATTAGAGTAACACAGACTCAGCTGGGATGTCTGATCCCCACAAAGTTCTGAGGAATTAAGTGGGCCAGGCAGGACAGGCAGGACTGGACCTTCATGGAGGGAGGTGACCTCAGCAGCTCCTTCTTTTCAGCATCCTCTGATCACAGCCACAGCTGGGACCTTGAAATTCCAGGTAAGCTGTACCCTGAGGATGCTCAAGGTGTGATGAGGATCAAGGAATGATGAGGTTCATCAGGAGCTGGGGTAACAGGACAAGGGGGATGGCTTCAGACTGACAGACACTATGGCTGGACTGAATGTCAGGGAGAAATCCTTCCCTGTGAGGGTGGTGAGGCCTGACACAGAGTGCCCAGAGAAGCTGTGGCTGCCCCATCCCTGGGAGTGTCTGAGGCCAGGTTGGATGGAGCTTGGAGCAGCCTGGGATAGTGGAAGGTGACAGGGGGTGGGATGAGATGATCTTTATGGTTCTTCCCATCACTCAGCATTCTGTGACCCTCTGTAGGAGTACTTGGGAAGGGAAGAAAAGATAGAAGCACGGTAAAATATTTTGGGGCATCCAGGATCCCACATGGATGGCGAAGCATGACCTTCACTGACCTGCCTGAGCCCTTTGAGATCCTCAGCCCTGGGACTGCAGGTGTGAGGGACAGACCCCCGAATGACATCAGGGGAAGAGGACATCTGCCCGCATCTGGAGCAGGCAGGGGAGTCTGGCTACATCCCAGCTGGCTGCAGCAGGCAGAGCCAGCACAGAAACCAGTCAGCACCCAGAAATTCCTGCCTCTCTGGGTACTTTGTGGGGGGGGGGTCTTCACATCTGGAGCACACCCAGAAAAGGGGCTGACACCCCCTCCTCCCACTGTGTTGACACGTGGCCACAAACAATCCCTTGGGATCTGCAGGCAGCCCTATAGGGCTGGCAAGGCAGAGGATCAGGGGTGATGGGACCCCAGGACCCCTGTCCCCACCTCAGCACCGTGCCATGAGGCTCTGCTCTGAGCCGTGCCTGGGTTTCCGTGAGGGTGCGTGGGTTTAAATCAGGCCCTTAATGTTATTTGAGCATGGATTTGTTCTTTATTTTTTTCCATCCCTCTCCCCCCGCCTTTTTCTTTTTTTTTTTTTTATTTTTTTATTTTCTTTTTTGGTGGTGGTTTAGTTTCTCTCTTAACAGGAAAAAATGATCAAAAATAAGAAAACAATCACTGTTTGAAAGTGAATGAAGGGCGCTTTCTCCCCTTCCCCCATGCTTTTTTCCTACTTTGACATCTCAGTGGTTTTTTTTTCTTTTAGCCGCGGTTTCTGGGATAGGTGATAACTGCCAGTAATAGGATTAGCATTGATTTCTTTAGCAAGAACAGAGATGTGGCAGTTCCAGCCATTTACTGAACTGCCAGCTTTGAAATATCAAAAAAAAGAAAGAAAAAGAAATCTGCAGAAAAAAAGCTTCTTGCAGCATTTTAAAGAAAGGAAAGCCTATGTGAATTAAAATACACACATACACACACACATGCACGCACACACACACACTCACAGCCCAGCACACGGGGTGTATAAATATATATATTATACGTATATTATATATATGGATCTCGCTCAGTGCTTTTTTTGTTATGGTGTGATAAAGGATCAAAAGAACTGTCTCTGTTCTAAGCTTCAAGAAAGCCTTTTTTAAATTCATTTGGCTTTCTTTAGCTTTCACTTGCTAACATATTTTAGGAGCTAATCTTACATATTTACTATTGTATCCTGACTTTTTTTAACCTTGAAATTCAAGCAAAGACAGAATGAGAAAGGGGGGAAAAAAATAAAGGATTCCAAAGAGAAAGAAGGAGGGATGAGCCCATGGAAGGCTGTACTGTCTCCTCTGCCTGGAGGCATAATGTGAAACCCACCCAGTGCTCACTTTGGCGTGGCACATTTTCTCCTCTCTGCTGGCTGGGGGTCCTGGGAAGGATATGGATTTGAGGTGCAAATGTTGAGTTTTACCCTCAATCAAACCCTGAATCCCCACCAAATGTCTTTGCTAAGAGCATTTCTCAAGGGCCAGCTTGGGTTGGGCCAAATCTGCAGCAGCTGAAAACCCAGAGTTTTGGGAGACTGGAATGATATTCCCTGTCCCTGCCAGGGTGCTGGAGGGTGTCAGGTATTCAGTATCTGCTGATTCTGCTCTTTGACTTGCACTCAGAGAGACGAGGAGGCCCGACAGTAACACCTGAGCAGAAGAGGAAGGTCCTGTGTCAGGACCAAGTGCTGGTCGGGACGGTGTCTGCAGATTCCATCTCAGGGCTGTTCTGAGCATAGCCCAGGCCTGAGGAGACACCCTTTCCCCACTGAACCCTCAACAATCCAAAGGTTGTGCCGTTCAGGAGAGGACTCAAATCTCCTTATGGATGTGTTTGTTTGTCTCATCAAGTAGAGCTGACAAACCACTTTCATGAGAGCTTATGCTCATGCAAGGGATGTCTGTAGTGACTCATTGTTCTCACAGCACAGAGCTCAGAGCAGGATGGAATTAGAGCTCATTTTTGAGCCTGGAAACCCAAAACAGCAGAGCAACACAAATCATAGTCAGCAAGAAGAAAACCCTCACTGCGGGAGGAGTCTGTGTGTCACTTCCAAGTTGGATTTCTCCTCTAGCAGCAACTCAGCTCCATGAAGAGTTTGGGATGGATTCCTGTGCAAAACTAAGTAAAAAGCAGCAGAAGGATACAATAAAATCTGTTATTTGTAGTTACAGTAAGGATTAATTAAATTACATGTAAATTATGTGTTGTCACATGCAAGGGTATCTTCAGTGGACCTACACATGGTGGCCAAGTGCTTCCAAAGAGGATATTCATGGACCCAGCCAAACTTAGATGGGATCACTTCCCTTTATCTTTGTACATGAAGAGACCCTGGGCTTGCTCCTGTGAGGGACCTCTTGCTGTCCACCGGCTGGAGATGAGACCTCTGTGCTGGAACAAACATCACCAGCCACGTGCCTTTTCCCATCCTGGTGTGCCTCTCCCATAATTTGCTTGGAGTCACACGTGGATTTGTAGGCACACAGGCTGGTGGCTCACCAGCTCTGGGAGATTTGCATTTCTGTGTTCTTATTAACAATCGCCCAAAGATCCGTGATGCTCATTTCACAGCCTCACCTTCATTGTGCCCTCTAATCCACGTCCCCGGGGTCTACTTCTGACATTCAAGCTTCAGAGCAGCTTACAAGCCTCTATTTTTTTTTTTAACATCAAACTGCTGAAGGAATTATTGTTCCCTTTTTTTCTGCAAACACGGACCTCCTTTCTCTGCCACCCCCCTCCTTAAAATGCTTAAAGACTTGCCACGATCACACCACGGGAATGCTGGGGATGGTGGGGTGGGTGTGCTCCAAACCTTCAAGTGTTGAGGCTTTGGGGATGGATCCTGGCAAAACCAGTGAGGCAAATCTCCCAGTTACTCTGCAGAGGGATGGAGGAGGGAAGGGGTTATTTGATGTAGTGGTCAAAGGCATGGAAACACTCTAATCCTGTGTTCTTGGACGAGATGGAAGAGCCAGGAAAGGAGATGTTCAGCTGTGGAAGCTGAAAGCACAGTTATCATCTCATCTTTTGAGAAGTTTGGTGGTAAATTACAGAATCATGGAGTTGCCTGGTTTGGTAGGGACCTTAAAGATCACCTTCTGCCATGGGCAGGGACACCTCCCACTATCCCAGGTTGCTCCAAATCCCATCCAACCTGGCCTGGGACACTTCCAGGGATGGGGCACCCCCAGCTGCTCTGGGCAATCTGTGCCAGGGCCTCAGCTTCCTCGCAGGGAAGAATTTCCTCCCAATATATCTTGTAGGAAGAATGTTTCCCAAATGCTGGAAAGAGGAGTTTCAAGGGTGTGCTTTGACTAACGAAAGAGTTGTTAGAAAAGTTACAAAGACCAGGTTTTTTGTGCATCCAGCCTGGCTGGCTTTGTTGGGTGGTGTGACCAACATGGTCATAGTTCTACATTTTTACGTCCTTGAGCATCCAGTGTGACTGTATGGATACCTGTTCCTGGCCTGATGGCATTTGGAGCTGCTCAGCTCTTCCTAGCACAGACTCTCCCACGTGAAGCTCCTGGCCTGGGACATTTGCTAGGGGTTAAGGACAAGCTCTGTTCTGCCACAGGCTCCCATTGCTGTCACTCCAGCCTAGACCACATTAAATTTCTTTTCTGGTAATCTACAAATACTTAATGCCTCAAAAATATATTCCAAAGAAATAGGTTATAATTAGCCTTTTCCTGCTTCATAGGAAAGGCTTTTCCCTTCCATTCCCACTTTCTGTGGGTCAAATTGCAGCGGTGGCACTGCAGAACACCCACAGTCTTTCCCAGGACTCTCTGAGCTCTCAGAGCTCTCTTTCTATCCCTTTCTTTAATTTCCTGTAATTAGCAATGCCATAACTTCTGTGCACAGCAGGGAGACTTGGAGAAGGGAGCAGAGCCAAACTCCCTGAGGGATCCCACCTTCCTCCTCTCCCCGTGCCAGGGCTCCGGGCTCTCCTGGGGAGGGTTTGCCTGGAACATCGCTCCCGGCAGCTTTCAGCTTCGTGGATCCTGCTGGTGTTCAGTGCCTGTGTCTTTCATGTTCTTGATAATGTTTTTATAGAAACCTGCTCCTCAGCACTTCTGCCCACTGGGACAGTGCCTGGCACAGCAGCTCTGCTTGGGGCAGACTTGGAGACCAAGCAGGTCTTCTGAGATGTTCCTCCCCAAATCCACCAAACCCCACAGTGCTAGAGAAGCACTGTAGCATCCCAAAAACCATTTAACTGGCGAACTGGGGGTTGCTAGGACAGCGGGGTCAGCAAAATCCTAGGAAAAGGGAGATGGAAGGGACCTTGGGATGACCTTTGCAGCAGCACCAACTGGCTCATGCTGCTCCAGGTGGGTGAAAAGGCCCCTCCATCAATGCAGGCACAACCTGCTCCCCCAGAGCCTGGCCCTGCACTTCAGCAGCCTCGGCCCCTCAGCCCCAGCCTCAGTCTCTCCTGCTGTGGTTTAAGCTCACTACTTATCTTACCTACCAGGAAGAAAAGCTATCCCTTCCTCTTTCCATAAGCCTCCTCTGAAGTCGGAGATTAGAGCAACGTCCCACCTCTCCTCCAGCTGAGCAACCCAAACTTCTTCAATCTTTCCTCAGAGGCATTGTTTTCTGCTCTCATGATATTTCCTATCTCTATTCTGGGGACTTGCTACTAAAAAAACATCATGTATGGGAAAACGTAGAGTCAAACGTAGCAAAATAATTGGGTGAATTTGTTACAATTTCAGGAAAGGAATTCATTTTGGGGTGTTCTGAATCTAATGGAATTGGAGTGTATGTTTGCTTATTTTAAAAATGCAGTGCTTTGATTCTTCCAGATGAAACGATGATTCATTAAAAAGAGTACGGCAATTTTTCTTTCCTTTTAAGCTGTTACCTTTTTGGAATGAAGATATTCCACTCACAAAAAGCAGGAGACCTGGAGGGCCAGGGTGGCTCCTGAGCACTTTGGTCTCACCCGCTGGTATTGCACAGCAGTGTGAACAAATAAATCAGAAAGTGAAGCAAATAACCCAAACTACCATTCTGAAGTTTCACAGAGACCCTGGAAAAATCCATCCAGACTGTTGGATTGCTCCAGATGATTGTTGCTCTAATAATGAAAGCCTCACTGTGAACTTCCTGTCTTGCTTCTTGGAAAACCTGTGACCTTGGGTTTTTAGACAAGAGTTGGCTCTGAAAAGGGTTTACGGTTTGGGAGAGCTTTTTTTTTTCCCCTTTCTATATAAGGACATTTATATGAGACCTTGTGGTGACAAGGTGTGGGACTCCCCTTTCCAGCCTGACCTGGCGCCTCCGTGGCCAGGTGTGAACCAGGTGCACCAGGGGGTTAAATCCAGAGGGGTGACAAAAGGCCAGAAATGCTGGAATAGCCCCATAGAGTGGGACACGCCACAGTTCCTGTGGAAATAAATGGAAGGAGAAGTAGCATCCAATGTGGCATAACAAAGCACCAGGGAAAGATAGGACGGTAAAGAAAGAACCTATAGTGCAAACTGGAGAAAGGGAAGAGAACTAAACAAGAATATACAGTCAGTTAAGGCTTGCAGGGAAAAGATAAGGCCAGCTCAGAGAGCAGAAAGGCTTAAGGGGAATAAAAAGAGCTTTTACAATTATATCAGGGAAAAGGGAATACTAGAGAGAAAGTAGTTCCATTAATAAATGAAGAGGGAGACAAAATCAATGGTGTTGCTAAAATGGTAGAGCTACTGAACTCCTTTGCTCCAGCAGTATTTAACAAGGTGAGAAGAGAAGAGGGGCAGAGAAGTTATAAAATAATGAGGGTTTTGACTGGGTGATTCTTCAGGGGAAAAACGGTTTGAGGCAGAAGGCACCTTGGAAGGGCCAGGATGCAACACCACAAATAGCTGGGCACGCCCACAACTGCTCAGTTACATCCTGGGCAATTGCTCCTGGAGAATAATAGGAAAACAGGTAAGGATGGCCAAGTGTGATATGGATGATGTTTATTTTCAATGACCAACCCTGGGAAATAAACCTATCCACTGAGTTTATTATTCCACTCAGCGGTGAAATCATTCCCATGTAAAATATGTTAATGTTTAGCAGTGGAAAATGGCTGAGCCTTGAGGAGAAAATCCCAGTGCTATGGACACGGGTGGGAGTTTGCCCTGGCTTAGTTTGCAGGCAGCAAAGAGCTGTGAATCAGCGTTGTTTCTTCCTTAATATCCCATTCCTGGGAGCGAAGCAGCAAAGCCCTGGCAGAGTCCAAGGAGGGGCTGGGGCTGGCTGCAGGATGGAACTCAAGGTACCTCATGGACTGTCAAATGCCACAGCTTGTGGCTTTGGGATGAGAAATGCCACCTCCCCTCCCTTCGCATAAGGAGTGACAAGAGATTAGCTGGAAATGCAGGCAGGGATGGGGCAATCAAAGGGAATAAAGGAAAAAGTTGGTGTGTGAAATGTCTCAGAGAGCAGCAAAATGCTGAAACCAAGAAGTGTTGGCCAACTCTGTGCTGGTCATGTCACTGTGGAGCTTTCCAGGGAATTTAGTAAGAAGGAAACAAAGTCCTGCAAAAAGCTTCTGAGAATTCAGTTTCTGGGGAAGAAAACCACATTATTGTTTTTTGGTTTTTTTTTTTTTTTTCTCTGCTTGCCAGGGAGTCTGAAAATAGAGAAACATGTGAAGAATGGTCCTTACAAAAAAATCAGGTTGTTTTTTTTTTTTTTCCTTAACAGAATATGGGTATTAAATGGCTATTTTTAACTATGGTAAATTATTCAATTTATATTCCAAATGTACCAATCCTTGTGGTTTGTCATTTAGCCACCTCCTGCAGAAATGCATCGTGATAGTGGTGAAATTAGAAAATGGTGCTCAGATAAAATGCAACCGGGAGTGACTGGCAGGTGTAGGGGAGAGCGGCTGAGCTGCTTTAGTTCCACATGCCAAAAAAATCGGAGACGTCCTTCCCATCAAGTGGTCGGCCAGAGGCAGCTTCCCCAGAAGTATGAGGCATTTCAGCTGATAAATTCAGCTGATAAATGCAGCTTTTCAGAGGGTAAATTTCGGAAAGACAATCTTATAATGCAAGGCTTGTGTTCTGCTGTCTGCAAGTGCCTGCCAGTCACTCCCGTCTGAGGAACAGGGACTCCAGGCCATGGGATGGTCATTTGGTCACTCCTGGAGCAACACTCCTGGCCAGAGTCATGGCTTGGTTGATTATCTGGGGCCACGAGGCTGATTTTTCTCCATTCTCCATATCTGTTTATTTATTTTGCAATTATATTCCTCCCCACAGGGAGAGGGGGAGGTTGCAGACTCCCCATCCCTGGGAGTGTCCAAGGCCAGGTTGGACATGGCCTGGAGCAACTTGGGACAGTGAAAGGTGTCCCTGCCCATAGCAGAGGGTGGGACTGGATGAACTTTAAGGTCCCTTCCAACGCAAATCATTCCCTGATTTTATGGTTCTTAGGGGTCCTGAATGGGAATGGTGGTGGTCAGCACTTCCTCAGACTCACCTTCACATGAAGTCCATCCCAGTGAAATGTGACCCTTCTTGCAACCACAGCTGCTCAGATGTTTTTGGATTGAAGCAGTTCCCAATCACAAAAAGGCTTTTTGCCAAATATCAACGTTTTCTGTGGGAAGATTGATTTTCATGGAATTTCTTTCCAGGGAAATGAAATGAAATGCTTTCTCTGGTGACAAAGTTTATCTCTGTATCTGTCTGAGTGTCTCATGGGCTTCCCAGGAAGCACATGCAGTAGTTTAGTGGAATATGTCCATCCCAGTGCACAATGGGTGGGATTTTGGAGTCACCCCTATTGCAGACCACATGGGTTGGGATGGAGGGCACGTGTAGGTCATGGAATCATACAGTCATGGAACAGTGTGGGTTTGAAGGGACCTTAAAGCCCATCTCAATCCATGGGCAGGGACACCTTCCACTATCCCAGGTTGCTCCAAGCCCTGTCCAACCTGGCCTTGGACACTTCCAGGGATGGGGCAGCCACAGCTTCTCTGGGGACCCTGTGCCAGGGCCTCACCTCCCTCACAGGGAAGAATTTCTTCCAAATATCTGACTTAAATATCCCACTGAACCCATTACCACTTTTCCTATCCTTCCAGTTCCTGATGGAGGTCAAGCTGGAATTGACCCAGGACATCATTCCAAACTACAATGTCCTGGTTAGAATGTTTTCCTCAACTTTATCTTCCAAGGAAAGGCTTCAGGGTTTTGTCATTCAGCTTGGCCTTACCATAAACCAGCCTTAAACTGTTGGAGCTTCCTTTGGCATGGAGATCCATGCTTTTCAGTCATCTCAGTCATCTCTATTTGACTGGACCTTCCTTAACAGGAGATAAATGAAAGGGTTTTCCTGCCAGTAGGCCCGTAGGATTAGTAAAACCAGCTGGAACATGGTGGAGAACCTTTCTGCTGTCTTTTATGGAGGTTGTGGGATGCTGAGCCTCAGGTGTGGTGTTGGGAAGCTTTTTGGCCACGGCCCAATTTTTGTGCTGGAGGACCTTGGGGGAGCACTCCCCAAGCCAAGAGGGGCAATGGAAATCAGAAAGGACCAATAAATCAGGAATGAGCATCAGCTCCAAGCGCCTGTGGTGGCTGAGAAGCAAGGAGGGTGTTTCCACCAGCTGTATCTGGAAGAGGCTGCATCTTCCCCAAGATAAGGTTTAACTACCCCTCACTTCCCCCCAGGGTATCCATCTGTCAGACACAGGAGGTCGGGGCAGCGTTCCTGCTGGTGCTCTGTGTGGCATTCCCTTCTTCTCCCCCGTTTAATTCTCCTTGCACAAGGTCCGTGCAGCCAGGGATGAATTTCAGCCATAAAGATTGCCAGACAGCTCCTGACTTTCACACCACGGGGAAAGGAGCAGCCTCCCGAAATGCTATTCCGGGATGCTGCAATCTCTCATCCCACACATCCTAAACACCCCGACCCCCTAAAACAATGTCAGCCTTTCCCCGCCAGGTCGCCTCCAAACGTGCCCTGTGATAAAAAGCCCTGCCTGGTGCTGTCATTAAGAAACTATTCCAGCTATGCCTGGGCTCCCACTCAGCTGCCTCAACGCACAAACCATATTTCCCATTTATTTGTTCCGTTTGTTTATTTTACTGGACCACCCCATGAACCTGGGAGAAACACGCTGGAAAAAAAAATTATAGCAACGCCAACTATTCTGGGAGATACACGAGCCCCTCCATGTTTATCAGGTTGAGGGCACTGTATTTTGATGTCAATAAGCAATTTTTCCAGCCCGGTCTCCTGCCCGACCCTTTTAATCCATCAATATATTATTAGAGATAAAGTTGGTGGAAGCCTGCTGCAGTTAGAAGATAAATGACATCTCTGAAGTCAGGCATTAAAGACTAGATTAAGGCCTTGTGACACCGTTTTCAGTGCTCATCTGTGCACTTCTGTTCAACCTATCACACTGAGTGACAAGAAAGAAAAATAATGAACTGGGCCAAGGAAAGAAGAAGGGAAAAAAAAGGCAGAAAGAGAGAGAGATTTTTTTTCCCCCTAACACACAAACTACATCAGTTCACACTCAGGATTAGACTGTATTTAAAAAAAGGGGAAGGGGGAGGCTGGAACTGGATGGTACTATACAGATTAAAATAGGAGAAAGGGGAATCTGAATGAGGAATTTCAGTTTGGCTTTGTCCTGGGTTTATTTTATTTTATTTTTATATTTTACTTAATTTCCCTTCATTTAATTCTTTTAATATAATTTCTTTTTTTTTTTTTCATTTCAGCCTTTAATTTCCTTTCCTTTCTTTCTTTCATTTTATTTTTTTCCTTGCAGGAGTGACCTAGTTGAGTTTACAGGATCCCAAGGGTTTTGTCTGGAGCTAAAGCAAATCCCATTTAGGACCAAGGAAATACATCCTTTCCAGAGACCAAGTTAAAATGTCCACAGACAGAGACCTCCCCTCCCTCTCTCCATTACATCCTTTGTCTTGGTGCAGTCCTGGTGATGTTTTATTTGAGTGGCTCAATGCTGATTTTAGACACACGTGTGCACATCTATGTTTTGTGTTTCAGAATTGGTAACCCCACCCTTTCCTTCCCAGGCACAGCCCCTCAGACAAAAATATTCCCACTGATTTTTCTAGAGTGGCCAAATCCTGCCGAAGATGGGTGCAACTCTTCTGTGGCCTGACCCATTCCCTTTGTCCTCTCAAAATCCAGGCTCCTTCCAGCTGTCCCAGGCTTTGAGCAGCACCAATGCCTTGGCTGAGCATCCTCAGCACTGGCACCAGATTTATTTCCACCCCCACGCTGTGGTGGGGCAGTCTTTGTCCTGCCCATGCTGGACAGAAGAGGACAAGTCAACCCAAGCATCATTCTTTGCACTGGGCCAAATCCAAGGCTGTTCCAGGCTCTAGAAGGACTTGATGATCACACTTGGTGTCCTGAGGCTGCCTTGGGGAGGGCTGTTGTTGTTGTTTGGGGTGTGCCTGCCCACTGTTGTCCCATCATGGTGACAGAGAAGGCGGTTGTGGAGGCACAGCTGGTCAGGAAGGCTCTGAGAGATCTGCAGAAAACAGGGCTGGGAGGTCACAGTCAAGGATGGAGGGGACCAGAGCTGGGTCTAACCTCTCCCTGCAGTGGAAGGGAAGGGAAAAGTGCAGTTGTGTGTGGGAGTGGGCATGGGCCCCTCTCTGGATCTCTTCCCCCCGACCCATTGGCCCCCACTGTGCTTGGCTTCTTCTTTGGCCAAGCCGAAGGTGCCCAGCCTTTGGCAGAACGGGTGGTTTGAGTGTGTTGTCACACCAGTGGGAAACTGGGGAGAGACACCTTGCTAAGGGTCTTGTCCCACCCTTTGGGACAGCCACCCAGTGGGACACCCTCAGTGGTGGCAGAGCAGAGCAGCTGGTGCTGGATCTCTCCTGGGATCTCTCCCACCCTGCCGGGGTCTCCGTTCCCCACAGTCGGCACATTGCTGCCGTCTTCTCCTTTTGAAGATATTTTTTAATGTCTTAAAAAAAAAAAAAAAGATTACTTTGTTACAATCATTCAGCAAAGGGTTTCTGTGCCTGTAGAAAATATTAATAGACTATTATGAGGTCCTACAACTAATTTTTCCACACATATCATCTGTCTTTGCATGGTTATTAAACTCCAACAATATTTCATGCAATGCTTTCCTGCTAAATTAATTTGGTTTCTTCTTCTCCTGCTTCTTTTTTTTTTTCCTCCTTCCACAACCTTTAAAATTAAATTGAATCTTCATAATTATGGCTTTTTTTGTTGTTCCTCATATCTTTTTCTTTTCAATTTTCCTATCAAAGTGGCTATACAGTTTAATAAAGATG
The DNA here is from genome assembly GCA_013397395.1 of Sinosuthora webbiana. Lineage (NCBI taxonomy): Eukaryota > Metazoa > Chordata > Aves > Passeriformes > Sylviidae > Sinosuthora > Sinosuthora webbiana. Next base: position 633,553 of record VXBN01012572.1, read on the forward strand.
TAAAGAAACAGAAATGAAAGTGTAAGGGACAGGAAGGGCTGTGTTGGGATCAGAGACAGGGGGCTCTGGGAGAGCTGGGGAATTCTGGAAAGGGTGGGATGGAGGTGAGCAAGGAGCTGAACAGCACCTTTCTGGGCTGGCTCCAGCCTTCATGGAAAATAGTGTGGGAGAAGGCATTGCTAGGAACGACTCATCAGATGGGAACATGGAGAAAGTGTGTTCCCAGCAGGACCCATCCTGATTCATCCATGAATTTGGGGCAGCCCGGGGTCATGTGCTGCTCCTTGGAAGTCGAAGTGGGAACAGGAGGCACCCTCAGGGCAATGCCCCTGGATTGCACGTGGGAATGCCCTGTGTGCCAGCAGATCCGGTAGGATTGCTGGGTGCAGGACTCTGGGGCTCTCCCAGGGTTATCCAGGCCACAAATTCTCCCTCTGATCTCCCTCTCCTGTCACCACTTCCCAAAAGTCTGGCGACAACCTCAGCAAGGAGAACAGAGCTGAGGAAACAAACACTTTGCTTGAATTGGAGGAGGATCTGGCACAAGGGCCTGGCCCAGGGATTGCCAATGTCCCTGGATAAACTGCTAGAATCTGACTTTTAATCTTTTCCAAGTCTAAGCTGAGCAGAGAAGTTCTGCGTCCCTGCGGGCAGGTCTGCTTGGCAAAATTTGGTGACGTTCCAGCTGAGTTTCATTCTCTTTCCCAAGGATGCCCAATGGATCTCCTGGGAGATGCTCTTCAGGAAGATAAAGTGGTCCATCTGCATTAATTATTAAACTTCATATATCAGGGATTTTTCCTTTTCTTTTTTTCTTCCTTCCTTTTGCCTGGGAAGTCTTCCTAAGGAAGACCTGGTCAATAGAGAAAGAGAATAGAGTTATCCTTGATAAAGGATAACTGTTCAACTGGAACATCAAAATAAATCACATAAACCAGGATTTTTCCTATTTCCTGAAAGTAACATTAGCAAACGCCCCCTGGGAACTTGCCCCAGGGGTGGATACCCAGCACTAAGAACATCACACCAATGCTTTGGTGGCCAAATCACTGTGTCAGACACACATGGAACCAAGGAGAGTTTTTGTGAAGGTCAGATCCACCACCTATGGTTGGGCAGACTCCAAGGGGCACCACATCCTTTGTGGGACAGAGGAGCCACAGATTTTTTCTAGAGGACAAAAGTGGTGGCCAGGCCAAGCAGAATCCAGCTGTAGGGTTTTCCACTCAACTCAGCTGCACCAACAGGTTTGACTGAAGGTTCATGGGAACTAAACTCGGTAGAAAATGGTCAGTGGAGATGAGACCAAAGGAGACCAAAGCAGTTTGGTCTCCGCCTGCCCCAGACGTCACGACTACAGTTGGCCATCCTTGGTGAGAGGCCCATGTCCCTGTCACGGCTCCTCCAAGGACATGACTGTTTCCATGGAATGACATGTGCACTTACCAATAGGTGGCACCAATGGAACAGAAATGGGAAAATCTATGCAGATTTTCCTGGAGCAGAGGGTGCTGGGAATTCTCTCTTACATGGCTAAAGACTTTTCTGCAAAGGAGGTATTGATTCCATTGCACTATCACAGTTGTAGCCTGCTGGAATCTGGGAGGATGTGAAGCAAAATGGGACAATGGGAATCAACGAAAACTGCTGGTGATACTGATAAATCTCTGGAATTCAGAGTCATGTGCACAGAGAAGTGATAAATGTTTAACATTTAATATTCACTCAATAAGTAAATGATCGATTGCTATTCATAACTAGAGGTAAGTTGTTATTCAGATATGGTTCCCATGACCATAGAAAGTGAAAGGAATCGCCTGTTTTCCAGAGGAATCAATGGGCACTGGATCCTCAGTAGAGATGTGGTCCCGTTCAGGAGGGACTGGACCTCCTGCTCCAAATGACTCCAGATGGAGCAGCAAGGAACCAAATGTGAGGCAGATACTTTAGACAACTCTGGTTTTGCCTCATGGCCTAATCCCACCACCACGTTCCGGCCCTCCTCTCCAAATTGGTGACACCTACAGTGTTTTGAAACTTCTGTGCAGAAAGGGCAGGAGTGTGGGTCAAACCCCCCACAGATTGCACCATCACTCCAGGCCATTCAATCACCACTGTGATCCCTCCTGGATGCTAACATTTGGTTTATGCCGTGAAATTTTTACAATTTAAAAGCAGTAGCCCTGTTTCTTAATGTTTTAAAGATGATGAACATTATCCTTCACATCCCTTTGCTCATCAGCCATGTGTTTATGTACCAAGCATCTGGCTACATTATTATTTATATTGCAGGAGACTGTACCAAAAAAACCCTCAACAACCTCCAAGGAAATCAAAACACATTTCGGCCAAACGGAAGCAAAATGCTGATTTTTCCCCTATGAACCATTGCCACGGCAAAATATTTACTGTTTATGATTATTCAGGCTTCTCCTGCTGAGTTTTTACAGTGAGATTTACAGGCATGTTTGCATTTATAATATGTCAAAAGTTCCTCAAATTGCGACAATAGTCCATTAAGGAATAATTTAGTGGTGAGAGACGAAAAACATGGAAAACTAAGAGCTTTGGTAGTTTAAGGCTTGTAAAGCAATGCCAAAATGAATTGATTGTTCCCTGTTTTTCCCACTGCTGCTGCCAGTGCCTGTGCTGCAAGGTGCAGGGTGGATGGGATGGCAGCAGGGGGGTGGTTTTGTTAAGTTAGGTCAGGCTACTCTAAGTTCTGTGTAAAACCTGGTATGAGCGGACCTTGAACATCTGCAGGTGTTGCCTGAGGAGGTGAGGGAGCAAACCCTGTTTGCCATTTTGGGGAGAATGTGGTGTCCTCCTGGATCTGACTGGTCCTTCAGCCTGGAGGTGGCACTGAACACAGCCCAGACCTCGCGACTGGACAGGTCATCGTGGTTGGTCCTGGAGCAGGCAGAGGTCAGGTGCTGCCAATGCTCCTGCAGTTTTCCTCTCTCCTGGTTGCAGGTCTGAGCCAAGGTCATTTGTTCATCTCAGCCCTGCCCAGCCATGCATGGAATCCAGGATGCTCCGGTGGTGCAACCCTTTGCATGTGCAAAATTAATTCCCTCCTGATCATGCTGAATTTAGCCCTGGCTTTGAAAGACTTTACTTAAAGAAACCATGGAAATTAAGCACATATTCAGAAACCTCTTTTCCTTTCAGTGTGTGGATCCTTCCTGCACCCCAGCGTGGTCTCTCCCCTTCCCACAACACCAGGATGGCAAACACGCATCCCATCCTGCCAACAGCCCGCAGGCACCATGTGAGAGAGAGCCCTCTGGATAAAATGTCATCAGGAAAACAAACCACATAATCAACTTCTGCAAAAGCTGGTCCATCACGGAGAGAAAAAAATAGAGGCTCTCTTCAAACATAATACAGAATCCTGGGAAAGAGCATGTTGTGTCTGCCGAGGGGGAAGAGCGGGTGTGGGGTCGGAATGTTTGCAATCAGGTTCTCATCAGACTTCGGATCTAGCTCCATTTTCTCCTCAGCATTTAACAAATCAAGGAAGAAATGCCCCTGCCTGGGGTCAGAGATAAATCTTGTACCCTGGACAAAGGGTAGATCTCCTTGTCAGTGCACTGATTTATTGTGACCTTATAGTCAGACTCTCTAATTTCTGCAGGTGGCTATAGGTGCCACGGGTGATTTGTTTCCTCTCTCGATATTCTCTTACTGCTCAGCACTGGGGACCATGGTGGCCTCACTGCTGTCTCTCTGGGGACAAGGCTGGGGTGGCTGGATCTCCACCTGGGTCAGGTCTGCAGGATGGCTTGGGTGGAAAATGGGTTTGCCGTGTGTGAGGGTTGGGTCCCCAAGGCAGACGCCTCCCCTAAGGCCAAAACAGACATGGAAAGAGTTGGACAGGTCTTGAACAGGTCCATGGGGAAGACACAGCCCAAACTTGACCTATGAGGGCTTGGAGGAACCACCCTTTGGTTTTGCTCCCACTGCTGGTTTGTCCAGCACAAGCTGCAGAGGAACACTGTTGACCTGCCAAAAGTGACAGAGCCAAATCCCATGCTGTTGCTCAGCCCAGCTGCTGGTAAAAATTAAATTCATGGTGAACGTAGGTTTAGTCTCCACTCACCAGCCTTTCAGCCTTTCCCTGTTCTTCAACAGGAAGGTGCCCCTGGGAGCTGAAGTCTTGCTTTTCTTTCTGACAGACTGATGGGGTTGTGTCTCCCAGCATCTCCCCATCAGCTGCTGTTCCCCAGCCCTCAAGCCACCCTGATGCCTTTGTGTCCTCAGCAGCTGCTCTGTGTCCTTGGTGACGCCGGACCCAGAGCTGGACATTGTCCTGCCCCACAGCTCAACCTTGAGATAAATCCCTTCCTTGGCCATCAGCCCTCACTCACTCCCCCAGGCTCTCTTCCGGCACTTTTCGTCTGAAAAGTGGCACCCAAGTTTTCAGGGTGAATTTGGAAAGGAGACTTAGTTTGCCCTCACTGGGTGTCTAAGGGGGTTCAGGCACCAGCCCCTCCACATGGATGTTCCATTCCCAGTGTGGTGGGTGTGCAAACAGGCAGATGTGACAGGAGTTTCCTTTGCTGCCACTGGAAGTCTGGATGTCCTTAAACCAGCACAGCTTTTCTGTCCATGCATAAATTGCCTGGTACCTAAGCTACCTAAAATATATTTTCAGAGAGCTTGGTACAGCAGAGCCCTGATCTCTGTTGGAACTCTCCTCGTGAATAATGGTGAGAATTTATTATATTATATTCATTTTTGGAGGGGAAAAAGTCAGGGGGAAGGCTATTTATCTGTATTTTACACAGTGCCTTTAAAACACAGATCCTGGCAATGCAAATTCACGTTTCAGGCAAAACTCTTCCAGAGCTCATTGCTTTGTGCAGCAACCCCCAAGCCCAGCACTCCCCTATCTCTTTCCTCTATACAAACATACAAAGGGATAATAAAATAGCTAAGAAGCAAGAGCAGTAAAATTTTGTGCCCTGAGGGGAAAAATGGCATATATTGCCCTGAGCCTTTAGCTGAGGCCAAAATTTATATAGAGAGACTTGGGAACTATTTTCTTTCCTAGTGCAATATTTTACCTCTATTGCCCTCAGATCCAGTCAATATTTGTATAATATATATATAAAAATAACCTCAGATAGATGGATAAAACCCAAGCAAAATTCACCTCGGAAAGCCTTTTATTCCAACTGGAAAATTGCCCTGCAAATGTACTCCACACAATACCCACTACTTCACTTGGAAGTGACAGTTGCAGCTGTTAACGCAGCTACATTATCTCATCTTGGGAGACAAATTCCGGGCCATATTTCACTGTAGCCTCGTAATGTATATATGCCCTAAAGACTGCTCCAGCCAGATCTGTCTTGCTGTATAGATTTCAGATAGGGATGTATACTTCCCAGGGTTTTTCCCTTCCCCCGGGTTACTCAGGGAGTGCGGGAGGTTCATAAAACACGGCAGTGTTGCCGTCACCACGCCGGTTTTGGCACAGGGGTGAGAAGCAGAAAGGAGAGGAGCCCACCACATCCTACTCCAGTGAGGAGGGACTCCTTGGAGCTGGGCTTCACCTAAGCTCAGCAGTACCACGAGCACCAAGAAAATGGCAGGATTTGTTAATTCCCAGCTTTTCCATGCCCCTGCCCCTACCAACCTCAGTGTCTGATTGTTCCTCATCACACCTGGCTCTCGGTGGGATTTCCAGAGCTGTTCCTCCTTGTTAACCCCACATCCTATTGCAAATCACAACTGAGGGTTGTAATAAGGAATTCTGGGAGTGTCAGGAAAGAAAATATGTAAGTAGGGGGGGAAAAAAATCATCTATTAGGATTTTAAATAGTCTCATGAGTCTCGCCATTATTTGAGACACTTAAGATCACTTGACAAAGCCCTGGAGAATACACAGAAAGCTAGACAGAGACCTTTGATGGATTTTTTAAACTATCTAATGCGCCTTTTCCAACTCTATCCACTAAAAAAAAATGACTAATCGGTTGCTGTTCTTCATTACCATGATTATCAGAGTGTCCTGAAAACGCCCGGCGCTCCCGCATGCGAGACGTCGTCTCTTCATCCCCAGCTGAGCAGCCCTTCCCACTTCCTGCCATTAATTTTCGAGGCAAACATCTGTGCCACACGCTGCTGGAGAGCATCCCGCCTGAGGAGCCCCCGTGTTTCTGCACTGGGTAATGCCAGACCTCCCCGTGGGGAGCTCAGGGGAGCTCGCTTCCCAGCTCCAAGAAAATCACCTTGTAGGAGCCCTGGCAGCTCGTTGTGCTGCAGCTGGGGGAATAACTGCCTGCTGTGGATCTGGGATAATGTGGACAAGGAAGGCTAGCTCTGGCAGGAGGTCGCTTCTTCATGCAAATGTAAATTTAGCCCTCCATGAGTTTGCCAAGGTTTTGGGAAGGGGTGAAGTGGAAAGAAGTCTTTCTGGCTGGTGGAAAATGCATCATCTCAGTGATTTTTCAGCCCACGGGCCTTCCAGCATGGCTTTGTAGCACCAAAAATTAACCATCACACGGAGATGGAGAAGACCTGTAATTATTGAGGAGCTCTCTCATCCCTGGAAATGTCCAAGACCAGGTTGGACAGGGCTTGGAGCAACCTGGGATAGTGGAAGGTGCCCCTGACCACAGCAGGAGGTGAGACTGGATGATCTTTAAGGTTTTTTCTGGCTCCAGCAGTGCTGTGGTTCCATGAAAAACCCATGTGAGGACCCAGGGCAGCTCCCATGGAGGGGCTGAACCAAGGAAAAGCAAAGCTGATGAGCAGCTGTACTCACACGGCTCCTGCTCTTTGAGGTGAACACGGAAGAAGTTTACAGGTGACTCTGAGGAAAGTTAAAAAAAAAAAAAAAAGAAAAGAAAAATCAAGGAGGCATTTTTATCTGGCTAATTTTCTTTCCTGGAATTAGTTGTGTGAATGGAGAAACCTGCTGGAGCAAGAAGGGAGAAAAGCCTTGGACGGAGTGGCTGCGCCTCCCAGGCCCTGAAATTTAAGATCTTTATAAATGATCTGTTAAAACTATAGTGACGATAAGCTTATGAATCATGATCTATATTAATCAGGGCTGCTGATACGGAAAGATTAATTGAAACGTGCAGTTCTACACAAATGATAAAGTGGTAACAATTTAATATCAGACAAGGAGAGTGAAGAAATTACACTCCAAGCTTCATGCATCATTACTATGGATATTAATATTTTACACAGCGCAACAGCATCGGGAATCATAATGAAAATCCATAACTAGTGCACAGACATGATTAAATACAACAGTCTTTAGGTGCTGTTTGGTGACGGGGGCTTAGCCATATTTCACTCCTGCTGCCGGTGATTCGAGTGATAGAGTCTAGACGTGGGTGATTAAAAAGTGTTCCTCCTAAAGGCTGTTAACCTTTTACTACTGAAATGAATTTCTTTGATTTTTAAATTATGCCGCTCACTCTGTGGTGTGGGTTGTGTTTTTTTTTTTTTTTTCTCCCCCAAATCAAAACCTTGTCCAGAATATCAATGGAGTGGGTTCCCCAGGTAGTTGACAAAGCAGAAGTGGAGCACCAGGAAGCGGCCACGGAGGGGTATTTAAAGGTGGGAAGGAGAAAGGCAGATGATGGGGGGAAGAAAACAGGTTAAAAAAGCAGGTTTTCAGTGCTCATCATTACAGTGGTGCATATATTAGATGCAATACCCGGAGCTGTGGAGGGTCATAAAGGTTTTATCCGCGGAGTGCGGAATGGGCGCATCACTCACGAGTGGCACCGCGGCGCTGAGTTATGCGCCTCATTCCCCACCTGCACCCATAAAAACTTTATGCTGCACCACGCCGTGACGTCCGTGCTGGCTGGGGATTCATCAGCTCTAATGGGGCTGGATCAGGCCCTGGGTGAAGTGCAGAGAGAGGAGGGAAGTGACACCTGACTCAGCACTGGGGAAAAAGACCTCTTTATCTGAGTAACGCTCAGGCACCAATTTGAATCCCCCCAAACTCGGAGCTGGAAGAAACGACATCTTTGAAGAAATGGCATCTGGACTTTCTGGAGAGATGTGGAGGGTCCAACCCAACCTATGTATCATTTTAGCTGCTAAAAAGTCATGGAATCATATAAGAGTTAGAAGGAACTTTAAAGATCATCCAGTCCCAACCTGGTGCCGTGGACAGGGACATCTCCCACTAAACCAGGTTGCTCATGGTGCTATCCAACCTGGCCTTGAAGACTTCCAGGCAGATTTTAAGTCCAGCAGCTCATGGTCTTGCCATCTTGGACTACACTGGGGATGTTTTGAGGTGTCCCACCCGCTGTGCCTCATCCACGGTGTGGGAAAGAGAACGCTCTGTGGGGTGTCAACCTGAAACCCTGCAGTTCCCAGGCTGTTGGTGCTGGGAGCAGCCCATGAGAGGAAGTCCCACATATCAGAGAGGGTTTGGAGATGCCATGCGGCTCAGGCTGGTTCAGTTGGCACCTGCTTGAAAGCAATTGTTGGTCTGAGACTGGTAACAGTGCAAGGAAATGTAATTCCACTCAAATTTCCAGCTTGTGCCACTGGAAACTTGATTTCTTATGGGCAAAATAAAGAGTGAGAAGTTACCAGCAGTCACACCATGATCCAATACTGCACATTCCAGCAGACATCTAGAGCCCAATAACTCAAAATTCTTCCCTGTGTTTTGTAGAAACAAGATGTTTCACATTTTCTGGGAATCTTGACTGAAGGCTGGTAGGTCCAGTTGTGGGTGCTGTGTCAGAGCTCAGAGGTCACAAATTTCATATATGGACCTTGTTTGGCCCATTTCTCAAAGCCCTGTTGATGGATGAGATGCTCCCTGGTATTCTGCCTGTTAATAAAAACAGGAGGAAAAAGGAAAAAAGAAAAAGGAAAAAAGAAATAGGAAAAAAAGGAAGAAAGAAAAAAAAGAAAGGAAAAGGAAAAAAAGTAAAACTAATATATACATAAAAAAAGAAAAAATAAAAGACAAAAAAGTAGAAGAAAAAAGAAGAAAAAGTAATGAAAAATAAAAAGAAAAAAAATTCTACCTTAGATAGCTGGAAAAAAGTTCATCCATCTCTCCAGCTGTGGTACAAACCTTTGTGGACATGGTGCTTTGGTTCCTTAGAAAGAGCCCCAAAGCAGCTTTTGTTTTGTCAGGAGAAAGGTGAAGAAATCAACATTTCCCAGGTAGCATAAAACTCTCTTCTTGGTTAACCCCCAACATGTGAGCATGGCTGGAATTTGGATGTCCTTTCCTCTGTGGCATTCACGACAAGTCACCCCCTCACTCAGGAGTGCCAACATCCAGAACCAAGGAAGACAATCCAGGGGAAGCGTGCAGGCACAGATCAAAGGATTCTGGGGACACTTCATCTCAGTTGTCATGCCTTGGAGAAGACATGGAGAGCCCTGGGATTTAGAAAGACTTCCACTGGCCAAGGTCTTAGGTGTTAACTTTGGTTTGCTGACAAATTTCAGTAGATTGTGCCCAAGTCATGGACTGGAATAACCACAAAGGGTAGGGTGGGCCATAGGACCCATAAATAATGTGGGTGCAAACCCTTTCCTGGCACTGGAGAATTCCTGAAGGCCATCAGGACATGCTTTGCTTTGGGGAAAGAGGAGCAGGTGGCCGAAGCCAAGGTGATGGGCACAGCACACGTGCCAGGCAAAGGGGACACGTGACAGCACACAAAGACATGGTGAGGGGCTGCGAGGAGAGGGGAGGGTAGCAAAGCTTTGGTGCTTCCCTTGGCACTTGAATCTGGGATCCTTTGGATGCACCTCACCTCCCCCACTCCCTCCAGAGGTCTGCAAACACAAGGCTGAGGGGGGAGCAGCTCCTAATCAATGACATTAATTAATAGATGAATGGCAGAGAGGCGCGAGTATTGCCCCACAAATGAAAAGCAAATCCCAGCCAAGGGAAAAAAACGGCGAAACTGTAGCAATTTCTACTCTGTTACCCTTGAGATTTGGCTCCAGATTCAAAGGATAGGCAGGCGGAGAGGGAGGTTGGGAGGAGGCGGGCGGGGGGGAGTTGGCTCATATTCTGCTGTGACCCAATTCCATACAAAGCATCCTGTAACAAAACACGTCTCTATCTACAAAGTACAAGTAATCTTTGTTTTCAGTACAATACTTATCTGCATTTAGACCGACGATGGCAGTGCTTGGCTTATTTTCATGGATCCAGTTATCCTTTTTATCCCTGTGAGCATGTGTGTGTGCGTGTGTGTGTGTCTGTCTCCTCCTCTCCGTCCTCCTCGCTGTCTCCTGTGCCCGTGCCAAGCTGGCAGCACTCGTAGGGTGCTGTTACACATCAGCAGAGGGGCAAACACTGATGGTCAGTGCCAGTTTGGGGCTTTTGGGCTGCCCAGATTCTTTGGTGCCTCGGGAAAGGGTGATTTTGGGATTTAGACCTGACCTTGCCTACCTGCATCCTGAGGAGCCCTTGAAGAGCCTCCATGGAATGGGAAACACTAGAGAGAAAAGATCACCCTGAGGGGTGTCTCAGAGCAGTGCCCCAGACCCCCAGGGTCACAGAGGGTGCTCTCACAGCAAATCCAACTGTCCCAGTCATGTTGGCTTCTCCAGCTGTGCCAAAAGGAGGTAGGTGGTACATCACCAACTCCACCACGGTTTCCATGTTTTTCAGCCATAGAGTGGGTCATACCTGGACAGGTCTTGCCTCTTAAACTGGTGGGAGAACGTTTAAGAGAAGAGTCCCTCTCTCCAGGTCACAAAAGAAAAGGGTTTCCAGTCTTGAAGGTGCCCCACAATTTCAGGAATCACCAGGGTGACAACCTTAATCACACAGCAAGGAAGAGCTGCTTCCCACTGGAAGAGCATTCCCTGGTCTTGGTAGTGACACAAATGAGGTTGGAGAATTATAAAGCCCCCTCAAAGCTTTTAAAGCCAATGAACAACGACAAGGTGTTGTGAATGCTTGGATGCAGAGGCATCATCCAGCTGGATTTCTCCTCCAGGAGGTCCCTCCATGGGAACTCATCCCTCTGCCCCACAGCCATCCATCCTTCATGGAGCATTTCCTCCTCCTCCCTCTTCCCTCTGCTGTTCCAGAGCGCTCACACAGTCCCCAGCAGCAGGTCTATGGATATTTTAGGAGTGTTTCCCATATTTCAGGTGGGTAGAGGTGTCCTGCCTGAGGTCACCATAGGAATGAGCAATTGAGGGGAATATTCACGTGAAACCAAAAGCAATATCAACACGGCTCACCAGAGGTTTGGGAACCCCAATCTGTGCAGGGTGCACAATTATTTAATCGAAAGTACACACAGGCTTGAGAAACATCTTCTGTGGGAGGGTTAGCCCAGCTTAGTGATATTGATTCACCTCCATTCTTTAGATCATGGCCTTGGTTTTGGTTCAGACCCCCCATCTGCTTACTTCAGTATTTCCTCTGTTCATCTGCCACTGAATTCCAGGTTTGCTTCTTACGTTTCCTCCTTGGTTTTCTGTGAGTCCAGCCCTGGAGAGTATCTCTGTATTAAATAAGAATCAGGATAAACACGGAATGTAATACATGTAATTCCATGATAATCGTGTGTTTTACAGGCGGTTGACAAATTTGCTCAGCTGGAAGTAAATACACTCCTCCCCCTCCCTCCTGCCCATGGCCCTCTGCTTGTTTGTCATCAGTGCCACCTCCTCCCCTGAGAGCCACCTGAGCTGCTGCTGATAGGCAGATGACTCCCTTGTTCTGCTTTTCCCACATATTTATGCATTTCCACCTGGTCATTCTTCACCCCTGGAAATCCCTTGAATTGTCTGTCAGCTTTTGGGACAGGATCTCCAGGCTCTTCTTTGCTCCATCATGGAAATAAAAATGTTCTTGAACCTCTGCTTGTGCCTGGGTAGGCACAAAAGTGGTGGGTGGAGTTAAGGCTGAACAAGATTTTCAGCTTAAAGCTTTCCACTAAAAAGGAATCTTTACTGGAAATAAACTGGGAGTTTCAATGCATTATAATGGTGCAGTCTGGTCAGATTTCAGGGTGGACTAATGAAGAAATTCTTCAGCCAGTTCTGAAAAAATCAGCTTCTCATATCCACATTGGGGCTTTATTTTGTTATTTTGCATGTATAAATCTCACATAAATATATGTATACAGACATGGAATGTGTCTGCTTCAAAGTTCAGCTGAAGGATGGATGTCCTTGTGGGGAGAAATGTGGCAAGATCTTATGGTTGCCACCAGAATTCTGGGTCTTCTACCCCGTTTGAAGGGGTGAGACCTGCCAATTCAGTAAGGTCTGCGTTTTTGGATGGAAGAGGTTTTCTCTTGGAAAGAAATTTTGCTGGGGCATTTCTAGTGTGGTGTTGATATTTCTGGTGTCAGGCTCATCTTTCCAACATGTCCAGATGGATATGAAGGCTCCTTCATCACTTCACAAGTATCAGCAAGGAGATGTTGGTATGCATTAATGAAGGAAGAGAAAAAGGATTTAAGGACTTCTAAGAATGATTAAAGGTTGATGAAACTTTAAAATCAATACTTTTTGGTGGAAAGCAGTGGAGACCAAAACATTGAAGGAAAATGACAGTTTAAAACCACATTTTGATGTGATTTTTGTCTTCTACTATGTTTGAAGTGTCCTAACAAGTTTTTCAGTATATAAAATTTTTTTCTTTTACTACTGCAGCTCAAAATACAGTTGGAAATCTTGAAACTATTCTCAGCCTGGTAAAACTGTCATCAGTGTGTAATTTTTTTTAAATCCTGATAGGTTCATTGACCATGGGAAACAAGTGCTGGCAGAAGGAAGAAATTTTTTTTATTCCTGAGGCCCAGAGTGTTGTGGGACAATTGTACCCATCCCTACATACTGCACTTTGCAATTTTAATGGACATTAAAAATGAGTGAATTGACACTTTTTAGGAAAACTCTAATTGAAACTGCCCAAGGTCAGGTTGGACGGGGCTTGGAGCAACCTGGGACAGTGGAAATTGTCCCTGCCCATGGCATGGGGTGGCATTGGATGAGTTTTAAGGTCCCTCCCACCCCAAACCATTCCACGATTCTGTGATTTTATGGTCTCTAAATACTACATTTCATCATGCCTATATTTATATATTTTTCATTTTATAACATTGTTCTCAAAATGAAATAATTCCTGCTTTTGTTATATGTGGATGGATCTGGAGGAACCTCCATGGGAAAACAACCCAACCTGGATGTTGGGTAAATAGTGAGCAAAAAGTTGACACCACATCCTTTATAATCCATTCGATCAGGTGAAACAGCGAAGCAGAGCTGATTCTGCTGGGCAAAGAGTAAAGAAATTAATTTAAATGCCCATAAGATGCAAAAGAGATGAAATGTGGAATAAATTAGAGAGGAAAATTTCCATGAAGGTTGCCCGATCAAGTGTTTGTTGTTTTTTTGTTTTGTTTTGTTTTGTTTTTGGTTTTTGGGGTTTTTTGTTTGTTTGTTTGTTTGTTTGTTTGTTTGTTTTGTTTTAAGAAAAAGAAGGTTGGATGGGGTTTGGAGAAACCTGGTCCAGTGGAAGGTGCCCCTGCCTGTGGCTGGGGGTGGAACGAGATCAGCTTTAAGGCCCCTTCCATCCCAAACCATTCCAGGAATGCTGAATGCAGATTTAAGTCGCATGCTCAGAAAAACCCACTGGGTGCTAAAGATAGAGAAACACTAGGATAAATTTCCTTGGGAGGTGGCAGAGTGACCAGTGTGGGATGTTTCTGGGAAAGGTGAACATCTCCCAGGGCTGCTTTAGATCTGTGTGATCCCATCCTGGGCGGGGGGAAGGGACTAAATGGTACCTCATGTCCCTCTCATCCCTGAATCCTGCACCTCCAAAGCCTTCCCAGGAATTTGTTGTCATGTTGGAGCAAGCCCTGGTCAGGCTGAGCCACGGCAGGGTGGGAACTGGTGGCAGAGGGAGCTCTCAGCTTTCCTCAGGGAAGAGGGAATGCCAAGACTACTCATGTGGAACCAAAAGCCACTGGACACAGGATCAGGGTCACAGCAGCATGTCCCAGAGTCCTGGGACCTCAGTCTTGGGCTGGGTCCTGTCTCCAGGAGCCCGAGGGCCACCAGAGTCCCCAAGAGCAAGAATGAGGCCACCAGAACTGACCACACGTGGGTGGAGACGACCTCCTGTAATGGCTGCACTTCTCTACAAGGGGACATCAAGAAGAGGTTTGTGGGTGCAGAAGAGGATTCCAAAGACGAGAGCTCTCTTTCATCCATGGATTTCACCACCAAAGAAAATGGGAAAAGAGCCCCAGCTCCTCTCCACCTAAACCCAGTGCTGGATTCCATCTCTCTTCCTCCAGCAAGTTACTCAGAGTGCTTCAATGTGGGGACAGAGAGCTGGGACAACAATCCCTAAAAATTCACGACATATTTGGGTATGGAATGGTGCCAAGCTGTGCTTCCACGTGAGTGAGAGGGACCAAGAAGTTCTGAGTTGCTTCTCCCCGCCACACTGGGGTTAGCGTCTTGGGACTTTGGCAGAGCTCTGGGATGCTGGGAATAAAGAGATGGAGCACTTTTCCAAGGGGACAGAGAAAAAGAGACAGAGGGAGGCAGGGAAAGGAGGGGCCGGGAGAAAATGGGAGAGAGAAAGAGAGAGAGAGAGTGCAGGGAGGAGGGGAAATGAAAGGATATTATTTTTTTTTGTATCTGTCATTTCCCTGCTATCTCCCATATGACTTCTTAATCCATCAGAATGCTGGGAAGATAATGTTTTGGGCGAAATAACATGAGAGAGAGGATAGACTCCCAAGGACCAATATCTTTATTGCTCGGAGGATAAACGGATTATGTCAGCCATTTTCTGTTGCTGACAGCTTTTCTTATTAACCGATTTTATTTTTTAATCTTCCAGGGAAGAAATATGGTTTTATGTCACAATAAAACGCCGGTCACATCTAATTCTGCCCTCAAACAAACAGATTTCTGAAAGCCTTGCAGAGAAATTTGAAATAACTTTAAAGAGGGGGTTTTTGGATAAAGTCTTTATCCAGAGGCTTGTTCAACCGCAGTGTAAAAGGTTTAGAGAGAGTGAGAGAGGGAGTGAGAGAGAGAGGGAGGGAGGGAGAGGGAGAGAAAAGTCCCTCACAGTTGTTTTTCCTGGTTGATCCCTATTAAAAGAAACTCTTCATTGTGGTGTACTCAAGGAAATACAGCTCAGACGAAAGAGTCACATGAATGTTAACAAATATGGCTATTTGTGTGGCTTACGCGCCGCGCCGGGCTTAGGGATGTTGTGCGTGACACTCAGAGAATGAGGGAAGCAATCATTAGCATCCCAGCAACCTGCTTAGCCGCCCGCTTTCAGACTCCCCCTTTTGATCTGACACTTTTTTTTTCCCTCAGTTTTGCTGGGATTACCGGGGAAGATGCTAATAAAGTATCAGCCCCGTTGTAGGCAGAGCGATAAGAAAGTCTGCTCCGGCGAAACTTCCCGCTTGCAAGGCAAGCAGCCCTTGGACTTGTTGCTGGGCTCCCAGTGCAGGCCTGGAAACTGGGAGGGTTTCATTTCATTCCCTTTTTCCTTCCCTGAGCCCCCCAAAACCCCCTTCTGCAGATGGATCCAGCGTATTCCATGTGCATCTCCCGCAGGGATTTAGAGCAGGCTCCGTGGAGCTGATCATATCCCAGCTGCTCATGGACATTTCTTTTCTCCTTTGGCTAAGGGAAATAGAGGGGAGCCCAGCCATGCCCATCCATTCCCCAGGGAGGGGTTGCCCCTCTGCCTTTTCACCTTCGGTGTTCTTTTTTAGGAAACACACCTGCTACATGGAAATACTGGCTTTCACACAGCAAAGGTTTTGAAAGTCTTAATATGGACCGAAAAATGAACTCCTTGGCTCTCAGCACCCTTTTCTTGGCACACTGAGGACCCTAAAACACCAGCTATCATCCCAAGAAGCACTCACAAGGAATTAAATCTCAGCATCATCTATTGGTGTTGTTCTCTTATTGGGTTTTTGGGTTTTTTTTGACTGTAAATTCCTGCTGTGCTGGGCCCTACCCCAATATGACTTGGCAGGCTCTCCCCCTTCTAAAGAGCTTAGAGCTGGACAAAGACCAGAGGCTTTCAGAGCTTTAGTTGCACTGGTGACATGCTGGGACACCCATAAAGAAATGCCCTGCCTTCTCTAGGAGGGGCATTCCCAGCATGGCAGTGGGCTGTGTAAGGAATGCACAGATAAGGAATGTAAGGAAACACATCCCTGTGCACAGACGACCCATGGGCCAGGGATGGTTTGCAGGTTCCCCACTGGTTTGCTGCTCCACAGGGTTTGCCAGACTGGTTCTGCCGGCAGAGCTTTGCTGGGCACCATCTCCTGTGTGCTGTCTGCATTCCCAGCACCTTCCTGCTGCACCTCATCCACATCCCAGACTCTCCCTGCCCAAAATATTGGGTGTTCCGAAATTGGGTGTTCCAAGCCAAATTCCTCCCACCTGAATATGCCAGCGCCGTTAGGCTCAGTTGCTCCATCCACCACACCCAACGAGGTTCAAGACAAAGCTGCCCCTGGTGGAGACCACAGAGCAGAAGGTGTGAACCCAAAGCCACCTGCTCTGATCTATAACCCTCTAAAGGCAGATGGAATATCCAAACCTGGGATTTCCTCTTGGAAGTGGATGCACAAATAACCCCCTCAAAAATTAGTGAAACACCATCCTCCTCCTCAAAGAGTGTTTAGGTTGATGAGGAAAAGATGGGGAAGTTCATGCAGCCTCTCCCCCACCTGGCTCATATCATGCTGGAACGGATGCCAGGAGCTGTCCCAACTTCTGGGATGCTGCTTAGCTCCCTGCTGTGGGAATGGGATCAGCCCTGTCCCAGGAAATAGCGATAGACCAGTGCTGAAAAGGAGTCACAGCCAGCCCCATTTCTTGTTAGGGATGCCTCTTTCCCTCTTCACATCTTGGACTTTAGGATGGATTGTCCTTAAGGGCAGTTAAAATTTAACATGTCCCTAAAAAGTAATTTTGGTTGCTGTGTCTTTTCCTCTGGCAGGGAATTCCCCAGGTGCAGAGCAGACAGCACTTTAACTTTATTATTATTTATTATTATTATTATTATTATTATTATTATTATTATTTTTCACAGAATCCCAGAATCACTGAGGTTGGAAAAGACCTCCAAGACCACAGAGTCCAGCTTTTGACCAATCGCTGCCTTGTCACCAGCCCAGACCACCTGGGGACCACCTCCAAGTGTTCCTTGGACACCTCCATGGATGGGGATTCCATCGCCCCCCTGGGCAGCCCCTTCCATTTCCTGACCACCCTTTCCATAAAGAAATTCCTCCCAATGTCCAACCTGAAGATCCCCTGGCACAGCCTGAGGACATTTCCCTTGTCCTGTCCCTTGTTCCCTGGAAGCAGAGCCCAACATCCACCTAGCTACAACCTGTCCCCAACAACATGGTGGTGGATCCAGCAGGAAAGATGGGGAGATATTCTCCTGAGCTCCCACACCCTCATGGCCTCAGAGAGATAGCTCCAGTTTTTGTCAAAACAAAAACATATCCCATTACAAAAATGCATTTTTATGGATAAAATCTGGTATTTACTGAAGAAAACAGCTTTCCCACATGAACAAAATTTACCTTTCTAACAAATAAAAATGGTGGGCAGTGTAAGGGAGTGAAGGAGTAAGGGTGATTTGGTCCATTGTTTTCTGGTGTAAAAAGAGAGAAGGAAACCTGAGGGAGGAAGCACGTAAAGTTTTACTCACCATAAATGATCCCACCAAATATTTGGAAATTGTTCCCTATGAGGGAAGTGAGGCCCTGGCACAGGGTACCCAGAGAAGCTGTGGCTGCCCCTGGATCCCTGGAAGTGTCCAAGGCCAGGTTGGACAGGGCTTGGAGCAACCTAGGGTAGGGGAAGGTGTCCCTGCCCATGGCATGGAGTAGAACAGGGTGAGGCTTAAGGTCCCTCCCAAACCAAACCATTCTGGAATTCCATGATTTTATAATCTCTTCTTCCCTCCAGAACTTGAGACATGATGGGATGAAGCAGGCAGAACCCAAGATACAGGGATAGAGAATGTCAAAGTGAAATGAGTTTTTTGTGTGGCTGCACCAAGGTCAAAAGATTTTCGATGACCTTGACCCCTGGCTGGGAATATGCTGAGGAATTTGTTACTGGGCTCCTGCAATCCTGCTGGTGATCATCCTTCCCTGGGCTGCACCAAGTCCCTCCACAAGCCAAAAGCATAAGGCAAGCAGAGACCAAATAAAGCCACATTAATCCCAGCTCCATTAGAAACACAGAAAATAAATAAATGCTGTTTTCAAATGTGGAAAAAGAAAAAAAATCAATAGAGAAAGAAATATTATTTTTAATCTTCTAAGAGGTTTTTACAAACAACAGGGAGGGGAAAAATTGAAAGCCATGAAAAAAGACTTGCCAATGTCCTTTTAACCTTTATTTATTATCACTCAGTCCACATCAGCCCCTGACTGCAAGATAATTTGGAATTTCATTTTAATTTCAATGTATCACATAATTCAACACAGCTTTCCACTTTCTATTTTTTTTTTTTTTTTGGTACTGGAAACTTTAAAAATCTCTCTATAAGAAATGCGTCTTAAAAAAAAAAAAAAAGCACCCCACAACGTAACCCTTCTGCAGCAGTTACTTAATTTATAACATGAAAAGGGTTTGTGCTAAAATATGATAAAAATAAAATCAACAAACTTCAAAAAAGGAATATTCCTTAATAACATGCTTTAGCTTGAAGGGTGCCTGCTCCTCTGCTTTTCTTTGCCTTTGTCTGCTGCTTGCATTAGAGTGGAGTTATTTTGAGCCTGGCTTTTCGGAAGCCTTGTGCTGAGCCTTGCTGGGATGTGTCGAATGGCTGGGTCTGGCTGTGCTGAGGGAGCTCAGGAGGAGCCTGGGACAGGCTGGGAGATGAAGGATTATTGGTATCACCAACAAGGAACAAGGAGAGAGCCTGGCAATTCCCACAGGCATCGTGCCCCAGAACACTCCACTTCCTGTATTATCTCCCATGGGAGAAGCCTCTGCTTTCCCAGCTCCAGGTCTTGTGTTGTCCTCAATGTGGCTTGTCCAGGATGGCAGTGAGGTCTGTCCTTCCTTCCCAGTGCCTCCAGGAAACAGAGAGCAGGCTGCAGGTGCCTGGTTGCTGCTCCTGTTAGGAGTCATGGAATATCCTGAGCTGGAAGAGGTTCATGAGGATCATCCAGTCCAACTCCTGCACAGACACCCCAACAATCCCATCCTGTGCATCGCTGGGAGCATTGTCCAAATGCTCATGGAGCTCTGGCAGCCTCGGGGCCATGCCCATTCCCTGGGGAGCTGTTCCAGTGCCCCAGGACCCTCTGGGGGAAGAACCTTTTCCCAAACGCGACAACAACTCCAGCTGTCTCCTTGGGACATGTCCCTGGTCCCAGAGAGCAGGAATTGGAGCTGCCCCTTGGGAGGACCTGCAGATGAGGGTGAGGTCTGACCTCCATCTCCTCTTCAGCTGAACAAGACAAATGGACTCACCCACTTCTCATATGGCCTCCTCTGGAGACCCTCCACTCTGGTCATATCCCTCCTCTGGATGCTCTCCAACAGCTTTAGGCCCTTCTGATGTTGTGGAACCCAAACCTGCCCCCAGCACTCGAGGTGAGGCTGCCCCAGCAGAGAGCAGGACAGTCCCCTCCCTGGCCCCTCTGGCAATGCTGGGCCTGATTCCCCCCAGGACAGGCACGTCCCTCCTGGTTCCAGGGCACTCCTGACTCAGATCCAGCCAGCCATGGACCAGGACCCTCAGGTCCCTTCCCACAGCTGCTCTCCAGCCCCTCCTTCCCCACTCTGTATTTCCTGGATAGCCTAGTCCCAGGATCCAGCACTTGTCTCTGTCCAGTTTCATTCAGCTGATGACTGCCCAGCTGTCTCACTTGTCCAGGTGTCTCTGCAGGGCCTCTCTGCTTGCCAGGGAGTCAACAGCTCCTCCCAGTTCTGTACCAGTGGCAAATATCCTCAGCATATCCCTTAGGTACCACTGCCTCCCCTGGCTTCAAGATCAGGGTTCAGGAGAACATTCAGGGATCATGTGCATCCATATCTCAACCCATACCCAAACAAAACTCAAAAGAGGAGCTTGAGATGAGGTGGGAGAGAAAAAACTTCTTGATACAAACGGTCCTGTTAATGGATGTCTTGGCCTTGGGCTCATTTGTAATCCTGGAACTCCTTCAATTGCATCATTTTTCTTTCAAATCATGACTAATTTGCAAAATAACTTCCTTGGGCTCGTTCTCTTTTTGCCACTTTCTTATTTTCTTCAGAAATTCCAGAGCAATAATATAGTTTATAAGACCTGATGCAGATGGTGTGTTTTGTCTGGGATCTTGGCACTTGCTGTGGGCAGGAGGAATCTCATATTTTCATGTCAGCTCCCCTCCTGAGCCTTGTTTATCAGGGGGCTCCTGAAGTCACAGGCACAACAGGGCTGTTTGTACTCCAAATTATCTTCAGGGAAGGTGGCAGAGGCCTGGCAATGAGCAGAGGGACAATAAATTCCCTTCCAAAGAAATCTCCACCCCAGCCCTGGAGGCCTCCCCCAGCAGCATTGAAAGGTGGTGGTTTTTCTGGTGCCACCTGGAAAAAGGCAGGAATTAAAATGCTGTTTGACAGCATTGCCATTGATGCCTTGCTACAGGAACCACACT
Source organism: Sinosuthora webbiana (assembly GCA_013397395.1). NCBI lineage: Eukaryota > Metazoa > Chordata > Aves > Passeriformes > Sylviidae > Sinosuthora > Sinosuthora webbiana. Next base: position 654,225 of record VXBN01012572.1, read on the forward strand.
GTCACCCAGGAAGTGTCACTGAGTGGGCCCAGATCAACTGGTATCATTTGTGACATTCCAGCTGGGGAGGAGAAACCCAAGCTGGACCTGCTTTAAAGCACGGATTGAGTGAAGCCAGACAAGCATGGTGGGAATGAAACATCCACGGATCCATGTTCCACTCTGCACAAAACCCAACAGGGGCTCAGTTCCTGCCCTGACATTCCCGTGTGACTCCCACTCCTGCTCACCTCTCTGTGCTACTCTCTTGGCTGTGCAGGGAGCTGCAGGAACTCTGGGTTGGAATTGGTGCTGTCCAGGCTCTGAGCTCCAAGGACTGAGAGAAACATTTAGGCTGGAAAAGCCCGTTGAGATCATCCATAGACAGAGTTAAGGCTGACATCTTGAGGCAGCATTTCCCTCTGCCCTTGCCTGGCTCAAAGGGGAGACCTGGAGGCCAGCAGCAGGTTTGTCATCAGTGGAGGTGGACAGAGCCTTATCCCACCTGGGTGATCTGCCCAAAGAGCTCTGGAATGTTCAGGCTGACACACAAGAACTGATCTCCTAAATGCAAAGGATGGGGAGGTTCAGGGGCCTCCTGCACCAGTGGGGTCTCCAGCTCCCCACTGGGGAAAAGGAAAAATGGAAAATGGTGAAACCATCTCTACCCCAGAAGACAGTGCTCTGGGTCCAGACCCAGGGTCAAGTAAAATAATTCTGCCAAAAAATAAAATACTGCCCTTGACTCTCTAATAGGTAGAAATTGGCTTTACCTCTCTTCTCTGATGCATATTCCCTTGTTGCTACTCTCAAAAATATTCCTGGGAAAACAGGCCTGGACAGGAGGTAACACAAAGAGATGCTAAAAAACCCAACACGGCTCTGAAGGACAGCCATTCCCAAGCCCCAACACCAGCATGTCCCAGACAGCCCCATTTCTGCCCAACTCCAAGCCCGTGTCACATCTAAATCAAGAGGAAAGCAATGAGATTTGGCTGAAAATGCCGATTTCTGAGACAGAAATGCAGCTTTTGGAATCAGCAGAATTATCCATGAGCAAATCCCCTTTTTATTGCATCAGAAACCTGTGGGAAAATGAATACTTTTGTAGGGATCAAATGAAATAATTTCAGTGTTCAGATCTCCACGGTGCCCCCGATGAGTGAGACAATGAAGATCTGCAGAAGCCGAACTTTTTATTCATTTTCTCTGGATTATTTTTTGTTGTCAAGGCAGAAGTGTTTGTTAGCGAGGTCTGTGAAATGAAGAAGAATCCTTTGAGCTCGGGAGCTGTTACACTTTGGAGAGCTCGACCTGCCCCAGCCCCGGCAGAGATGGTGATTTCATGCAATTATATCACCCCCCACGCCACACAAGCACGAGCGCCCAGTCCGGGAGCAGAACAGCAAACTCATCATGCCCTATTTAGCAAAATGTTCAGTGCCAACGCGAAATTCTGACCCTCACATTTTATTAAAAGGATTATATCTTAAAGCAAACTATTTCGGTCCTGCGCTAGCTTCTCCCTGGGAAAACTTTCAAGACAATTTTGAGGACCGTGGCAGGATCAAGATGAAACAGTTCTGCCTTTCCATCTCATTTCTTCCAGCTCAGATCCGTTCCTTCCTCCGGTGTGCCCTACCCTGTGGTGTAAGCCTCGATTTGCAGAGGAAGCATCCTTTCCCGTGAGCTCATCTTGCTTTTAAATTAATGTGAGCATTTAAACAGCTTTGGGGAGAGTTCTGTGCTGGAGATGGACTCGAACATGGAGCTGGGAGGTCTCCAGCGGGTGGAAGGTGCTCCCAGTAGGTCACCTGCACAGCTTGGGAAGCCAGAAAAACCTCTTCGAGGTGCTGGGAAGGCAATTTTACCCCAGCTTGGGTTTGTATCCATCCTGGTTAATCATAAAAATATACTGTTCCTATTGTATAGGATTGCATATGGATGTAGCAGGGAAGGGCGGGGGGGCCCCATGTTGGGGTAGATTTGATAGAACAGCTTTGTGTCAAATGAATAGGTAGGTTTATTATAGACTTCCCTTGCTCCAAGCTTCAGATGAGAGAAATCCTATAATCCCGCCCTGCTTTAATACTGGATTAATGTGGATTTGTTAATAAAATGCTAGTGAAATCGAGAATAATTTGTAATTAACTCAAACTTCTACTCCCCGCATCATTTTGAATATTTTTTAATAGAGATGAGGGACAGTTTCTGCGGCTGCACGCACGCCAACAGAGTAGGGCGAGTGGGAATTCTGCTGGAAAAACCCAGAAATCACTGCACCAGCTGGAGTTCATGGCAGAGGAAACTCTACCCAGACAATGCAGCTCACCAGCCACAGCTCTGCTGACCTTGGGAACCAAATTCTGTCACCAAGGGCTGCTCAGATCCAAGGTGTTAACATTTCTCAGGGTAAAATCCAAAGTATTAACCCCAAAACAAGGATTGCACGAGCACAAGTGTAACAACAACCAAGTCCCATATGAACAGCACAAAAACTACTGAGCAGGTGTGGCAGATGGAAAACTGCAGCATCAACACTGCCCAGTGGTACCCCCTCAAAGCACGGAAAGACCCTGCTCTGTGAGAATGCATTTCAGACAGGATCCTTTTCTGATCTAAAATCAGAAATCGAGGATTTGTCCCGACAGCTAGAGTGCAAGGCCATGCATCTCCAAACCCTGCCTCTTGCAATGGTTCAAAAGTGAACTAAAATGACTCATTTGTTCAAAGATGACCATGCCGTGAGGTAGGAGAACAGTAGGAGAGTGAGACAGGGAAAAGGCTACCCTGGGTAATTTTGGGGAAGGTTTGCATCCACTCGAGTTAATCACAAAAATGTCTTGGTTATGCTATTATACAGGATTGCACAGGCCTGGTCCCTCATGGAGCAGCGGGTCAGGAGAGGGATCAGAGGTGGAGATGGGATGGTCTTCAAGGAACCACTTGGAGGATTTGTCTTCATTAGACAGAGACCAGCCAAATCCCTGTATGGAGAACACATCCTGGTCTGGATCCATGGGACAAGGACAATGGGCTGAGGGTCAAAGAGGCCAAGTGCTGAGTCTGCACTTGGATCACAACACCCCCATGGAGTGCTCCAGGTTTGGGACAGAGGGGCTGGAAAGTGCCTGTCAGGAAAGGCCCTGGGGGTCCTGGTGACAGTGGCTGGACACGAGCTCAGGTGTGCCCAGGTGGGCAAGAGGCCAATGGCCCTGGGCTGTCCCAGCCATGGTGTGTCCAGCAGGCCCAGGGCAGTGACTGTCCCTCTGTGCTGGGACCTGTGAGGCACCTCCAGTCCTGGGGACAGCTCTGGGCCCAGCAATTCAGGAAGGACATTGAGGGGCTGGAGCATGGTCAGGGCAGGGCATGGAGCTGGGGAAGGGGCTGAAGCCCCAGGAGTGGCTGAGGGAGCTGGGAAAGGGGCTCAGCCTGGAGAAAAGGAGGCTCAGGGGGAACCTTCTGGCTCTGCACAACTCCCTGACAGGAGGGGACAGCCGGGGTGGTCAGGCTCTGCTCCCAGGGAACAGGGACAGGATGAGGGGAAACAGCCTCAAGTTGTGAAAGGGAGGTTCAGGTATGACATCAGGAGGAATTTCTTCATAGAAAGGTTGGCCAGGCACTGGAAGAGGCTGTCCAGGGAGGTTCAGAATCCCCATCCCTGGAGGTATCCAAGGAAGGCCTGGAGGTGGCACTCAGTGCTCTGAGCTGGTAACAAGATGGGCATCAGGCACAGGCTGGATTTGATATCTTGGAAGTCTTTTCCAGCCTCAGTGATTCTGGGATTCTGTGAGAAGGTGCCATTAATTTTTCCATGGCAAAGCCAGCTCCCATGAATCTGACAGGGAGCCAGACACACCCAGCATGAGTGACACCCCAACAGCTGCTGCAGAGGGAGGGTGCTCCAGAGAAAACCAAGGAGAATCCCCGTCCCACTCTAAGCCCAACAGACTCAGCTGGTGTCTCAGGCTGGAATTTACAGTGTTAACCATCACTGGCTCTCATTTCAGCCTGGCTTTGACCACTTCACCTCGAACCTGCCCTCGCCTGCAGAGTGGCACTTTGGAAACTTCCCAATCTCTGACCCTCTTCTTGGATCAGCCTCACTTACAGTCAGGTCAGTGAAAAATTCCAGGAGAGCAGCATCTGTCCCTCATCGTCCTCAGCTCTGGGGACAGCCAGCTGCCAGTGGTGGATAACAAAGATAAAGAGGACTTTTATCCTCTAGGAGAAGTCTTAAAGGACTGCTAACCTATAGTCAAGTCTTGGTGTTCAAGGGAGGATTTGTTTCCTCTTGAGCTCTGTCTCTCTGTTTCTTCCCTGGCTCTTTTTTCAATCTGGACACATTTTACAGCCCAGCAGGAACGTTTTAAGAGGAATGATGGGCTCAGTAATACCCAGCAGCCCCTTCTCCACTCAGTTTATAAACTCCTGGCCAGATGGCCTGCCTCTTTGGGCACCACCTCACTTCAGTTATGTCTTTACCCTGCTCCAGCTGCTATTTCAGAAAGTTTGCTCCTCCTTTAGGGGAGAATCCATTCAACTTGATGTGTCTTTGTTTAAGCTGAGAAAGGTCTGTATTTTCTGCTGTGACATTTCCTGATGGTCTGCTAAACTACTTGGAGCTAGAATCAGTAAGGAAATACCAGCCCATCCTAAAAGACCGTGTGTAACCCAGCTTGTCCACAGGACCTGGCTGAGATCCTTCTGCCCCAGGCTTGGCTGCAGAATTCCCCTGGGGATCCCAGAGGACGTTGTGAGATACCACATAGGTCTGTGCAGCTGCCTCCATCATTCCAAGGCCTTTCACTAACTCTCTGCCATTAATTGGTGACATCAAAATCCGAATTATTTGCTACATGGGAACAAGATGCCTTGAGAAACTGTACCTTGTGTTCAGACCTGCACACACCTATCAACTATTCAGAAAGGTCAAAAAGTCCTCGACTTTTTAATTCTGGACCTTGGCAGGACCTGAAGTGGATAGAAACCATTCTGTCAAGTGCTGTAGAGCTCTCTCCTCCTCAGGGAACTTGAGAACAAACCACTTGGCACCCAGCTGATCTCTGCTTTCATTTCTGTCCCCGGCAACTCATTGTGCCTTGAGGTTAAATGAGGTATTTGTGTCTCTCGAGTCCATCTGCAGTCTCACCATTTAATTTGGACCATTCTTCCATGCACCTTTGTTGTCTGCATTCTTCATACTTTTGTTGTATGCTGGGTTGGGGTTTTATTCCCCTTTCCCTTCTGGCCCATGGATGGAAGTCTTTGTCTAAGACTACAGTTTGAAAGGTTTGGAGTTTGGACAGCATCGTGAGTGTCAGAAGTGCTTCCTCTTGAAAAGAGAGACTTTCTATAGAGAGACCTTAATAACCTTTTATTAGACCAACAGCTGGAAGAAATGGACAAGTGTTCAGGAGTATGAGCCCCTTTGTACCTCTCCAAAATTCACATTCTCTTTAGAACACCTTGCTTGAAACAGCATTTACACAAAGCTCTCTCACTCTGCTGAGAGACAATTTCATAAAATCACAGAATTATTGAGTTTGGAAAAGCTCTCAGAGATCATCGAGTCAAACCGTTCTCACAGCACTGCCAAGCCCTGGACCAACACTTGTCCCCAAGTTCCACATCCAAATGGCTTTTGAATCCCTCCACGGATGGGGACTCCACCACGGCCCTGGGCAGTGGTGTCAGGGCTGGAGAGCGCTTTTGGGGAAGAAATTTTCCCTAATATCCAACCTGAACCTCCCCTGGCACAGCTTGAGACTGTTTCCCCCTTGTCTTGTCCTCTATTCCCTGGGAGCAGAGTCCAGCCCCCAGCTTTACACAACTGGGTCCCCAGGGAAATGGTGGAGTCACCATCCATGGAATTGTTCAAGAAATGAGTAGATGTGGCACTTCATGATAGGGTTTAATGGTGGGATTCAGTCGAGGGTTGGATTTGATGGTCTTGGAGGTATTTTCCCACCTTAAGGATCCTGTGATCCTGTTCCTGAGAGATTTCTCCTTTATCCAAATGTTGTTCCATCCAGTACAAGAAGGACAACATTTTTTTAAGACACTCATGTGGAATCTCAAATAATATTCCCCACTCCAGGCTCTTGGAATGTGCCCTCCAGTTTGATGATGCTTGTTTTCCTGTTTGCCAAACCCATCTGATTCCTGTGTGCATCTGAAGTGAAACCAGTGCAGGCTGAGCTCACAAAAGCTCTGCAAACCAGAAAAAAAAAAGGCAAATTATTTTCTATATCTCTATCATGGCTTCTCTTATTCATGTCGGCTCTAAATTATGTGGCCATGATCTTTCTAATCTCTCTTTGCATGGACGTCTTTCCATGCCCTTAATAATTTCCTTTGCCCTCCCCTAGACCTTTCCCGTGTCTGCATTCCGAGGCAGGGAGGTCGGAATAAGGAACATTATTCCGAGTGAATGTGTATCATACAGTTCTGTAATTCCATTATTCCATTACAGCGTTTTCAGTATTATTCCCTCCTTTTTGAATACAGCCTGGCATTTCCTTGGTTTTCTGGATCACCAATGCATTTCGAGGTTGCACTGAGCTCTTGGCAAAGGCAACCAGGGTTTGAAAAAACAATGTGCAATTTTTGTAGTTTTGGTTTTTATTCTATGTATTTTTTTCACTAAGATTTTCTCTACTTGGGGCCCAATTTCCAAAACATGGATCCTCAGTGCTAGAAAGGGCAGGTCCCTTCCCAAGGATCTTGCTGAGCTCTCTTCTATGGGGTAGGAGAAAGCCAGACACTTTTGTGGATCTCCTTCTCTCACTCTGAAAGACTTGGTCTGCTTTAAGAATTTCCGAGGGAATTTAAAGTTGGAGCCACCCTGTTTTTTGGCATTCCTTTGACTGCCTGGGGCAAAGCGATTTGGAGGAGGCTTCTATGGGTGATGAAAAGGCAGGTGAAAAGCCAAATGACATTAAAAATCACTATTCTAAACCCCAAATTCTCTCCTCTAATTATTGTCAACATAAACTGAGTCATCCCCATTTTATAGCAGCCTAAGGAAAAGCTCTTTCCTGTAGGAAGGGTGCAGGGAAGGAGTCATGTATCCAGTGGGAGGTTTGCTTTGTTTAACCTCTAAGGCTGTCTTCTCTTCTTCACCAGGATAGCAGAGGGAAAATTCAGCTGGCATCTTCATCTTCTCTTCTTTATTGTGTGCTGAGAATAAAACAGCTGGGGGTGGATGTGAGAGGGAGCTCAGGGAGAAGAAAATCTGAGCTTCCAAGAGCTCCAGGAAGCCCTCTGCCCTCCCAGCCACATAACCAGTGGCTCTGAGGAGGCACTGGATGTTTCAAGAGGCTCTCCGTGAGGTTTTAATGCCCTTAAATGCAAGGAAAGACAGGCATCATGGAACTACTGAATCACTGAGGGTGGAAAAGGCCTCCCAGATCATGGAATCCAACCTGTGCCTGATCCCCACTTTGTCACCCAGGCCAGAGCACTGAGTGCCATGTCCAAGTGTTTCTTGAACACTTCTGGGGATGGGGACTCCATCACCTCCCTGGGCCTGTTTCAGTTGCCTGACCACCTTTTCCATGAAGAATTCCTTCCTGATGCCCAACCTGAAGCTCCCCTGGCATAGCTTGAGGCCATTTCCTCCTCTCCTGACAAATGATACTCTATGCCTTCGTGGCTCAAGGGCCAGCTCTTCAGGCACATGTGAGCGTTTTTGTTTGCTCAGGTCCAGCATTCATCAAGAGTTTGGAGTTCTCATGACCTTACTTTAGTTACAGCAGGGCACTGGGTAACTGCAAGGAAACCAAACCCGAATATCTTCAGCATGAAAGATGCCTTGTGGTTTGTGGTGGGGAGCAGATCAGATCTCCTGTTCCAGCCTCCATGGGAGGGGATTCCCAGTGCTAGCTCTGGAGGTCCAGGGACATGACTCAAATCGCACATGAACACTGAAAACAGTAAAATTGCCGTGGAAGAAATGCACTCCTGGTATCTCGACATCTCTGAGCTGACAAGTTAAAGAACTTGAAGATGCTGGTGTGCAGAGCAGCTCTGGTTTGATGACACTGGAATCCCCACAGGGCACCCCAGTGGAATTGGCTGCCTTGGGACACCCTTCCAGGTCCTGCCCCGGCTGTTGGGGAGGGTTTAGTTCATCCCAAGTCCTGCTGCTTCAAAGGCTGAGCCTCTGAACAGGCAATGACTTTGTCTCCTGGGTCTAACGATCAAGAGACTCAACATTCAATTAGGCAGAGCTCCCAGGAGTGTCTGACCGGTCTGCAATGCTATAGGAGGAGTCCTTAGGACCTTAGATCAGACCATCAGCACGACCAATTAATGCTAACGCTACTGGCCTTGTTAATTGTGATGGAGCTCCCCAAGGGGACCAGGACTAAATGAGCAATACATATCAAAGAGGAACTGAAAAGTCATTATGTATTATTGTCTCTTTGTTGATTTGAGGAGGATGTGATGAACTAGGTACTAATTACATTAAAAAACACTGTATTCTAAACCAATCTCTCCTCTAATTAACGTCAACATAAACTGACTCATTCCCATTTTATAGCAGACGAAGCCATTCAGTTACTGTGGGTAACACATGCAGGGCAGCTCTGGGATGAGCACTATTAACATGTTTTGGCCAGGGAGATGGAAATTTCCAGTCCCAAAGCACTGAACAGAGGTGCAGGTAAGATCAGGGTCCCTCAGCAGCATTCCATGCAGTCAGTCCCATGTCATCCCACACTGTCCCCGTGCCCGCAGACTTTCCCGCGTACGCCCGTCGCACAAAGCAATTTTTCCTCAGCACCTTAAATGGCTTTTCCCCTTTCCACTTAAATGGCTTTTTTTTCCTGATTCATTTTTACTTTATTTTATTTTATTTTTTTATTTATTTCCCTTCTGTATCCTTTTCAATCTGGAAAGTGACTTGGCCTCTCTTCCCCCCATCTATTTTCCTCCTGCCACTATTCAGTTTAGGCATGAAACACAGAACTAGATTGAAAGCATTCAATGGCCATTCAATCGGAGAAGAAAAGAGCCCCTCAGAGCTTTATTAGATATGAAGATCCACAATAAAAATCAATTTCTGCCTCTTTATGCAGTTTAAATGACAAAGCACCCACCCATTCTGCAGCCTTTGTGCCCAGGAAATGTAATTCAGTGCCGGAGCCGGGCCCAGAACAGCCCGGACTCGCTGACCTGCGCCGGCAGATTCCGATATGATACAGCCCTTCCAGATAATGACAGCCACTTCATCTCCCCGCAGGAAAGAGAAACTTATCTGATATCTTGGAGGGTTAAAAGGCTATGTGGGCAGCATTTTTAATGGCACTCTAAATCAGCATCTTAAAAACACCTCTGCTTTTTTTTTTTCCCAGTGCCCTGTTCCCCACTTTTCCCACTCATTTGTTGGAAACTCCAGCTGAGATCCTGTACAGTCTTTGGGGAAGTGTCCTGGATGTCTGGCTGGAAGTGAGCACATTAAAGTGCAGACTTGACTGCAAACATTCCCTCCACTGACGTGACGCGCAGGAATTTGATTAGGGAGTGTCTGTGGCTCCTGGGATGAGTGAGGGCTGTGAGGCAGAGCCATCAGATCCCACAGCTGAGGTGTTCTGGGCAGGGAGTGAGCAGCATCGGGGCTATCGAGCTGTGTTGGGAGGGAGTTAGGTTGGAAATCAGGAAAAGGCTCTTCCCTCAGAGGGTGCTGGGACACTGAACAGGCTCCCAAGGGAATGGGCACAGCCTCAAGGCTGCCAAAACTCCAGGAGTGTTTGGATAATGCTCCCAGGGACAGGGTGGGATTGTTGGGGTGTCTGTGCAGAGCCAGGAGCTAGAGTTTGATCCCTGTGTGTCCTTTCCAACTCAGGATATTCTATGATCCCATTGTCATCTCCATGGATTTCTTCAAATCACTGTTGCAATAGCTTTTTCTCTATGGAAAAGACTACTTTCTGTTTGAATTCCAGTAAAACCTTGGCCTAACTTTTGTCTAACAGCAATGAGTTTCTTGAACAAAAAAAAAAGAATCCTGTGTGCAAGTGCTTTTTGAATTATTTTGAGCTTTTTTCCCCCCATATAATCTGGAAAAGGGTCAGCAGAACTGTCAAATCAAACTTCTCTGTTGTCTATATTGTATGGGATGGAACATGTTTGATGTATGTTCCATACCAAATATATATACTCTATGTATTATATAAATTAATATATTTTCATGTTCTATGTCATATATATAATAACTATAGTATTGATTTACTTTACATAGAATTTTTATACTGACAATCCTGTTGACTCCAACACTCACAGACTTTGAAAGTCACTCTCATTTTATCAAAAATTAAAGTCGGAGTGGGAAACACAGAAGGCAAATGAAGTTATGACAATCCCATAAGGTCCCACTTGTTCATTTGAGGAAGGAAACCCTTCCACTCTGTGTCCCAAGCCCCCTTATTTTTCCGTGTTTTAAGAATTCCCGTGTAGATAACACCACTGAATGATGTCACAGTGGAAACGAAAAGCTTTGATCTGTCTCAGATGAGTCCGAATCCTTCAGTGATTGACTTCAAAACTTTGCTTTTGTTTGTTTGGAGGAGGAGGAGTTCTGGATGCCGGAGTGAATCCGTGTCCTCCATCGCTCACGTCTTTCAGCATCTCTGGCCAAAACTCCTCCCCGTGTGGCACAGAGCGTTTGGAGCGAATTGTAATTCTGGCTATTCCCCCTTGGCCTCGTGGCAGCTTTATCTTAATGAAGATGTGCTGTGTGCCTTTTCCAAAGCTTTTGGGCTACCCCGGGATAACAGTTCTAAGTAGAAGGAATGAGTTCAGTGGAATCTGTGTTTTTCACGACTATTATTTTAAAAGGTTTCAGTGTGTTTCCCAAATAACTCAGAGACTTTCTCTCCCTGGAAATGCATCTGTGCGTGTCCCCCTAGGAGGCACTGTCTTTCCAGCCAGTGGATTGAGCCCAGATATGCTGAGAGCCATTGCTTGGTCCTGTGTCTGGAGCACCTGGAGCCTCTGACCACTGAGGAAGTGTTTAATGAGAAAGATAAGGCTGTGAAACCACTGTGTCCCCAAAAGCAGATCGCTCAGATAGCCTAGGGCACAAACCATCCACGTCAGACAGATGCAATTCCTGAACAAAGGCTGGGGGCTTCTCAGAGGCTGGTGGGCATTTCCCTGCCTCAGCATGGAGAGGCACCAGCAGTCCTGGTGGGAGTACATCCCTTTCCTTTTCAGGGTGTCCTGAAACCTTCTTGGGTCCCTCCAATAAAAGGCCCACATGTCTTGATGTGACAATGGCTGGAGGTCACCCCAACCAGCTGAATTATTGTGGAAGTGGCACTGCTGGGTGTACAGTCCTTGTCCAGCTACCCAGGGAAGCCAATAAGCTGGGCATTGACATCTCCTGCACACAACATGGAACAGGAGAGACATTTTATTAAGGGTTTTCCACTCAGAGGAGGACCTGGAAATCCCAGTGCTGTGACCAAGTGATTTAGTGATTCCTTTCTCTGCAGATGTTATCTCCTGGAGCTCTCCCTGCTGCACTCGGCAACCCAAAGCACCTGTGCTGAGAAATTGTGAAATAAGGAAAGAAGGAGGAAAAAAACCGCAACAGCTTTATCTGGGGACAAAAGGCAGCTGTGCAATCCCTGTGGGGTGTCACCTTGGAGTCCCAGGAGATATGCCAGAGGCTGTGTGAGAAATGCTAGAACCTGTAATCATTCATTTCTTCATCCAGCTGTAGTGAGGTGGGGGAAAACCTCTCTAAGATTCACATGAACCAGGAGAAGTTCCAGCATGGCTGAGTCAGGACATCCTTGTGACAGTTTGTCTTGGAATAAGCAGGAAATAGTGTGGGTAGACGTGGCACAGGGAACATGTAGGATGCAGGATCAGTTGGATGGGGCACTGAGAGTCGGGATTACAGCTGAGTAAGGGCCAGAGTCAGGATGTGCTGGTCCAGACCTGAGGGAAGAAGATGGAATATATCCAAGGATACAAGAAATGCAGGACACTCAGGCCTGGGTCACAGGGGTTTTCCTGGCTTGTGGCCAGGGAAGGAGGGAAAGCCAAGGATGGTGGGATATCTGAGGAAAGGTGTTTCCGGTGGAGAGAGGGAGGTGTAGATATGTCTGTGCTCTGCACTGCTGATTCCAGAACTGGGGAAACTCCCAGTTCTCCCAGTCACTCCTTGTTGGGGAAAGATAGGCTCCTCAGGAACCATGGCAGGCTAAGGGAAACATGTCCCACACATGAGGCAGAAAGAGGTTGGCTTGGTTTCTTCTGTAAAAGGGAAACTGAGGAAATATTCGGGAAATCTACTGGGGGATTAGAAGTGAGGGAGAGGAAGGGGTTGCTCCCATCAGAGGGCAGCATTGGCAACTGAGCATATGAGATAAAACTGTCATGAATAAATCAAGGCAGGAAATCAGTGACCATGAGAAGATCCCCACTCTGGAAAAGCCTCCCAAAAAGGCTGGAAACTTACGGAAGGAAAAAAACCCCTATGGAAATGGAGATTATAAAAGGGATATAATGAAGAGATGCCAACATAGTAGATGTAAAGGGCCCCTTTCAACCCCACATTCCTGTGTCACAAAGGCTAAGTATAATAAAACAAGGCTCCTTTTTTGCATATATGTATGTATGTATGTATGTATAATGTACACTTAGAGTGTGTTTGCAGATGGATTATCATCAATGTAATCAAGGTCAAAGCCATCACACACTCCCAGCCCTGGAATGTTACCGTGACAGAAAGCTGGCAGTGAGCTTGAAGACGGTCCCAGGTTTTTTTTTTAGCAGACTTTTCTCACATTTGTCATCTGTCACCAGTACAGAACCTGCTGGGGAGCCATGGCAATAGACAACAACAGACCTGTGGGTAAATGGTGTGGTTGGGAATGATTATGGGAGCAGAAACAGCTGGTTTTGGCAGAGCCAGGGATCTGGTGCAGTGATGGAAATCTTTTCCAGTCACAGCTTGCTCACAAAAGCCATGGGAGAGGGATGCACCTGGACTGCAAGGAAAGGCTGGGGGCAGTTTGCCTGCTCTCCTCCGTGGGTTGAGCAGGCAAACTCTCCTTGCTGCTGCCAAAGAAAGAATCCCAGAGAGAGCTGTGTCTCAGCATTCCCAACCTGCGGAGTGATGGGCAAGGCTGGATGCCAGGAGTGGCAGGTACCAGGGAAAACATTTGCCTAAAAGCAACAGAGCGTTGTAGGCAGCTCTCTGTGCCCACCAGAAGAACACCACAACACACCCGAGGAGGTGAAGTTGCTTGGGGCATTGGCACATAAATTGACATCAAATGATAAACTGGGGGATAATGAGGAAAATAACACAGGATGGCAACTGTCTACACATGGCAGCAAGCAAAGGGTCAGACACAGTGAGGATAAATTCACCAGGCTCCTACGAGAGTAAGGACACTGTGGCAAAGGCTGGAAGTAAGGGAATATTCACTTGATGAAGAAGAGGGGAAGCTGCTTCACCTCTTTGACCCTCAAGTCACCAAGAGCTAGTAAGTCACCGTGTAAGCCTGACACCCGCAGTGAAGCTGCAGTTTATTGACAGTGTCATTAACAGCTCACAAATGTTTGGTCTGGGGGTCAGTGGCTGACCTTGTGCTTAGATCCAGTGACCATCAGGAACATCCCAGCATCCTGGTGACCTCCTCTCCATGACCAGGGACAGGAGGACCCCAAGGAATGGATGGAGCTGTGTCAGAGGGGTTTAGGTTGGATATCAGGGGAAAGTTCTTCCCCCATTGGGTGCTGAGGCACTGCCCATGCTCCCCAGGGAATGGGCACAGCCCCAGGGCTGCCAGAACTCCAGGAGCCTTTGGACACCACTCTCAGGGGTGCACAGGCTGGGATTGTTGGGGTGTCTGGGCAGGGCCAGGAGTTGGACTGAATGATCTCTGTGGGTCCCTTCCAGCTCAGGATATCCTGTGATCCTGTGATCCTCCATCTGTGTGCTCCTGTATTTATCTCATAATGCATGTGTCTGATCTCCGGGAGAAGAAGGATTCCTGGTACTCATAACCAGAGGGATCTGGACAAAACCCTTCTGCTCTTTTGCGTGAGACCAATCCCTCCAAATATAAGAACGAATAGCACAGACTGACAGTGGCACTTCCAAAGATGTTTCAGATCCAGCTGCATGTTACTGAGCAAAAATCAAAGCACAGGGGGGTGTTCACCTGGTGAAGGACAAATCTTTTTTCCAGTGGTAGCCTCAAGGCTTTGTTTGGTGAAGAGGCCATGCTGGAAGGCAGCCAGGTCTGGTTCAACCAAACACACTGTTCAGAAATACCCCCGGCCAATTCTGCATCCTGCTCTTGCTGCCTCACGTCCCACGAGCTGTCTTGTCTCTTCTTGGCTCCTGGTCCTACTCTTCCTCCCAAACCCTCCGGGCTTGAGCCCAGAAATCCCATACATTGTATGACAGGCTCAATCCATCCTGGCTCCGTGCCCCTGGCCCCATCCCAGGACCAGTCATCTGGCAGAGAATCCCAGTAGACAATGGTGATTCAGCCTTGTATAAACCAGAGAGAGGCAGAGGTAGTGAGTGACAGAGCACCAGGAAAGACAGGCAAGCATCAGGATTGACTCTAAGCCCAAGGTGGGGGTTCTAAGGGACATCAGGTTTATGACTTGAACTGCATGTGGTGTTTTTCCAGGAAACAAAAGTGCTGGGTGGTGCCTTAAGACCACGGAAGGAGTTGCAGAATATTTTAGGGCATGTGGGAAATCAGAGAATCATGGAATGGTTTGGGTTGAAAGGTATAATAAAATCATCTAGTCCCATTCCTGCCATGGGCAGGGACACCCCCCACTATCCCAGGTTGCTCCAGGCCCTGTCCAACCTGGCCTTGGACACATCCAGGGATGGGGCAGCCACAGCTTCTCTGTGCCACCCACACAAGGAAGGATTTTCTTCCCAATATCCCATCTAACCCTGCCCTCTGGCAGTAGGAAGCCATACCCCCCTGGCCTGTCACTTCAGACCCTTGGAAATTGTCTCTCTCCATGTTTCCTGTTGGCTCCTTCAGATACTGGAAGGCCACAACAAGGTCAATCAGAAGCCTTCTCCTCTCCAGGCTGAACAATCCCAGCTCTCCCAGCCTTTCCTCCCAGCAGAGCTGCTCCATCCCTCTGATCATCCTGGTGCCTCCTCTGGACTCTCTCCAGCAGCTCCAGGTCCTCCCTGTGCTGGGCCCCAGGGCTGGGGCAGCTCTGCAGGTGGGGTCTCACCTGAGTGGGGCAGAGAGGCAGAATCCCAATCCCTTTCCTGCTGCCCACTCTGGGGATCAGCCCAGCACAGGGACGTTTCTGGGATGGGGCATGGCCAGCCCTCACCACCTGCACCCCCAAGTCCTTCTCCAGGGGCTGCTCTTCGCCCATCCAGCATGACCTTCTCACATCAGCTCCTTCAGCTTGTTTATCAAAGATTGCAGTTTTTCTTCAGCTTTTGGAGTTCATCCTTAGCTGGGCAGGTATTTTTGTGCAGATGTTTCAAAGAATATTGGATTAAAATGAGCAGGATGCTTGTGCTATTGTGTTGGAAATTGGTTGAGCCTGGTCCTCATCTGGTGTCCTTGCTGGGCAGACCAGGAGCAGGTCAAGAGCTGGTCCATTATTACTGCTGACGTCTATTGCAGATCCCGATCCCAAAATACAATGGAGTGGTCTTTGCCATTTTTTTTTCAATGTGAGCAGTGCCTCAGGTCTTATTTCCTTTGAGAAGATTTATAAAAACAACTGCTAGAACAAATCTATTCTTCTTCCTGGGGTTTTAGCTCTAACATGGAGGGGTCTAAAATGATAAGAATTGTTTGACAAAAATAAAAAGGAACAAGGAAGAAGCAATGAATCAGTTTCAAATAGGAATATCTGCCTGTCTAGAAGAGAAAAAATTTAAAGATTAATGGATCTTAGGAGCAGATCTCCCTGGCAGGCTGGCTGCAGACATGGGGAGCCCAAAACATGTACAAAGGGATTAAAGCAAATGCAGGGAAAATGTTGTTGACTTAATTATTCCCAAACTGATGTTCAAGTGGAAAAACCCCTTTGAACTGGGGCAAGAGCAGAATTTGGCTGGGTGAGGCGTGTGAAGGGAGCAGCACCTCACACTGTCCGTCCACTTCCAAGAGTTTGAGATCTTTCTGATCTTCCCTGATCCCGTGGGTCCAAACCAAACAACCCACCGGGGTTTTATTTTGCTGCGCTGGTTTGGGCTGGGGTAGAGTTAATTTCCTTCAGAGTAGCTGGGATGGGGCCGTGTTTGTCATGCTAAGTGAGGAAAGCTGGGAGCAAAAGCAGAAGGGAGGGCATTAGGAGTGATGTGTTTGTCAGTGGTTAATGCTGGCCAAAATGCCTTTATTTTAAAGAAACGTGTGAGTCGGATTCTGTTTTTCCAAGAGCCACACCAGGCATCTTCCTAATCTGGTCTGTGTTTGAAACAAACCAATATGAAGAGGATGAATTCAGGTAAATGATGCTGGTTTGGGGTCATTTATGGTGTTTATGCATGTGCACAACTCCTGAGACTGCTCTGGTGGGTTTCTGGGTCTGTGTTTTCCCCAGACCCCGTGGGGTGTAGGATCAGGAAAGAGGGAAGGCTGGTGAGCAAGGCAGAGCTGCCCAAACCTGGTTCAAGTGTGGAGTCCAGCAGAGATGGGGACAATGTCAGGCAGATTTTTGGCTGCCACAAATCCAGCAGAGCCCCATTGGCCTGGATTTGTCCAAGAGAGGAGCTGGATAACAGCTGAATGGCTTTGCTTCTGCTTTCAAAGACCTGTCTGATGAAAATGGGAGTTAAAGCACACAATTCTCCTGGTCAGAGGCATTTTGTGCCCAGGTTTGGGTTAGCCCTACTTGCAAACACAGGCTGAAGCATCCCCAGAATTGGACTTCTGAGCCACCACACAAAGGCACATCCAGTCCTGTCCTGGGCTGAATCCAGACCTCTGCACCTCATCCTGGGACATGCAGATTTCCATGTGCTCTTCCTCCCGTAAATGAGTTTTCTAATATCCTCATCCACCCTCCCCAGGGAAGGAGAAGTGGGGAAGGGTTTATTTATTTAGACCACTTTACTGCCTGATCAGAATTACCCGTCTGAGAGGGGGATTTGAATAGCACCTTATCTGAGGTCTTTCTCCCTCTATTTAATGCTTGAAATCAGAGGCTTTGCCGCATTTCTTTATTTTTTTTAAAATTACAATGGAAAAAGAAAAGGATTGAACAGGAAAGTTAAAATAAAATTAAAAAAAAAAAAACTTTAAAAGTACAATGTGAATGAAAAATGATGGTTTTTACTCTTTGCCTTAAAGTAAAATAGCCTTTATCTTTTTTCCCCCTTACAACAGCCTCCTCTACCTAGATAATGCATTTGGTTAGATTTATTTGCTCAGCCCAGAAAACTTGACACTAAGGGGATTATTTAGTTTTAGATTCGCTGTAGTCCATAGTAATAGCCAACAGGGAAAGGAATGAAGCAGCGATATTAGCAGGGAGATGGGAGGGGAGGGTGGACGGGGGAGGGGGTGGCAGGGACTGCAGCTAAGCAAAACTGCTTGCATAAACACCATTAAGAAGATTTAGACATTGCTTTTCTTATCATCAGCACTCCTGGAAGAAATAAAAAAAATAAAAAAAAAAAAAAAAAAGAGAGAGAGAGAGAGGGAGAAAGGAGAAAGGAAAAGGGACAGGCCCTGACTTGCTGTGCATGCGTTTCCATCAAGGTTCAATAGAAAAATAAAACCAGCCCAGGGTCCATGTGTAGCAATTCTGCCGACCTCTCCAAGTTACCCCATCACGCTCCAAAGGAGACATTTGTTCCACGTGTTAAGAGGAGGAAGGAGCAAGTCCAAAGAGGAGGAAACATACAGCTTCCCTGCAAAGACTTGGCCAATTTTATACATATCCATGAGAGACATTTCTTTTTCTGTAGAACGCTTGAATTTTCTTTGTGCGCTTCCAAGGAGTGGAGTGTGCACAGCAGAAGAGGAGGGAGAGGTTCCTGAGAGTTAGAGACCAAACTTCTACAGGCAGAGCACTTGGCAGCCCAACTTCTGGAGATGTGTCCCAGATTCACCAGCCACTGACTCTGTGAAGGGACACAGCCAGAAGTAGCAACAGAGCACAGGCAGGAGAAGACTCTGGGAATGTTTCTGGTCAGCAGAATCATGGAATGATGGAATGGTTTGGGTTGGAAAGGACATTAACTGTTGTCCAGTTCCACCCCTGCCATGGGCAGGGACACCTTCCACTATCCCAGGTTGCTCCAAGCCCTGTCCAACCTGGCCTGGAACACTTCCAGGGATGGGGCAGCCACAGCTTCTCTGTGCCACCCACACAAGGAAGGGTTTTCTTCCCAATATCCCATCTAACCCTGCCCTCTGGCAGTGAGAAGCCATTTCCCCCTTGGCCTGTCACTTCAGACCCTTGGAAATTGTCTCTCTCCATCTTTTTTGTTGGCTCCTTCAGGTACTGGAAGGCCACAATTAAGTCAGTCAGAAGCCTTCTCCTCTCCAGGCTGAACAATCCCAGCCTTTCCTCCCAGCAGAGCTGCTCCATCCCTCTGATCATCCTGGTGCCTCCTCTGGACTCTCCCCAACAGCTCCACGTCCTCCCTGTGCTGGGCCCCAGGGCTGGGGCAGCTCTGCAGGTCTTGGAAAGAAATATGTAGGAATTGCCAAGGACTAGAAGGACTTTCTCTGGGTCTGGATCAAGCCACAGAACAGAAATTGTCCCTTCAGGACACAGGTTTCCCCCCAACAAGCTCTTTCTGGTGCCATTCTTCCAGCATGTCACACGTCCAGCCAGGGAAGGAGGGACATCCAGCTGCCCGTCTTGCCTCGGAGCAGGAGCTGAAACTGCTTTTCACTGGTGCCACCACGACTGGTTGTGACAACCTCTAAGCCTGGCAGATGCCTCCACATATGATTATGGAAGCGTGGAGTCATTAAGTTAGGAAGAGGCCTCCAAGGTGAGCAAGTCCAACCATCAAACATCTCAGTAGAGCAGGTATTAAACTAAAGGTTATTCAGTGAGCACGGGGAGGGGGCACAGGAGCAGCTCCTCAAGACCCTGGTCTGGTGTTGGGGACCCTGTGAGGACACCAAGACCTAAGGGCTCCCTTGTGTGAACATGGTGTGTCCTAGGGGAGGGACAGCCTGGTCACTCAACATTTTTCCCCTCCCTGCTCCTGTTGAAAGGCACGAGCACTCAGCTGCCTGTCCAGGAGCTCTTCCACCCTGGTGTAATTCCTGTGTACAGTGTAGCTGCCAAAGCACCCGAGTCAGCAGATCCCAGCTGCTGAGGCATCCACAGGAAAGGAATGCAGGTGCTGTTTTTGAAGTTTCAATGCTCTGAATTTTAAACAAAACATCCAGCTCTGTGGAACAGACAGAAACTGCCCTTCTCCAGTGCATGAAAATCTTTCTGTCACCAGGCATTAGAAGGAAAATTGTCCTTGGGGGCACCTGGGTTTTTTACAGCTGCCAATTAGACTTCCTATCACAGAATCATGGAATTCCAGAATTTGGGTTGGAAGGAACCTTAAACCTCACCCAGTTCCACCCCCTGCCATGGGCAGGGACACCTTTCACTATCCCAGGTTGCTCCAAGCCCCATCCAGCCTGACCTTGGACACTTCCAGGGATGGAGCATCTTCTTGCCTTTTACTCTCTGGAAACTGCTTTAATCAGTAGGGGCAGGTCAACTGAATTAACTCTTGCATTTCAAGTTAGGAGATGATTTCTCCACTATTTATCCAGCTATCTCTCACCATGGCAAGGATATTATTTGATAATCAGCTTGTGCCTCTCTGCTTTTACTTGGCTTCCAAAGGGAGCTTGTAAAGCAGGGAGAAGAAAACTGGGGAGTAGGGTGTGAAGTTATTTTGGGACCTGTGGTCATTGTGGAAGAGCTTCAATCCAAAGGAAAACACAATTCATTAATCCTTTAACTTCAGGATGTAACATCTTTCTCTATTGATAATGCTCTTGAGAACTTAACAGCTCTTGATCAAAATAAAGGGAACATCTCCTTCACTGAATTTTTAATATTCCTGCTATTCCACCCATAACACTCAGTCTCCTTGGCCCTTACAGATGTATAGAAAATTCTATGTCCCAAAGCTGGCTCCTGGCTGGGAAAGGAGAGAAAAATCTCCTCCAACTCGTGGCCATCCTCTGTTTTTTGTAACTCATCTTGATCTGATGGTGCCAGCCACATCTCGGAGCAGAGGCATTCAGACCTGCTTTGATGAAGGTCTGTGCCTTGCCAGGGCTCACAGAAAGAAAGAGAAAAGCAGGAGAGGGTCCCAGTTGCCCAGAGGATGCTTGTGACTACCACAGGCTGAGCCTTAAGGAGCAAGTGCAGTCTGGGTCCCCTGGTGTCCTCCCTGTGCAGGGGGGAAAACAGCTTCAGCATTTCTTAGGAAATGCCTGAATCACACCTTTTCCTTTTTTTCCTAGAAGCATCACTTCCATCTTGCCTGGGCTTGAGCTTCAGCCAGCTGCTTTTCATGCTGGAGCTTATCTCTGGCAGGCACAGTGACATTGTGCTGTTGTGTCTGCCGAGAGGACGCAAAGCTGGGCCCAGCAGCTGACCCAGAACACAAGAGCCCCTGGTCTTTGTTATCTCCTTCCAGGGCCCAGTTCTGTGCTCTGCTCCAAGATTAGCTGCTCTCCCCCAGCGTGCCATTGTGCGTGTGGGGAATGGGTGAATTCCTTTTTCCCAGAGCAGCTGTTTTCCGTCCCCAGCCGGTGTTGCTCTGTTTCAAGTGAATTTTCTCTGTCTTCTGTAGAGCCTTCAGAAAAGCCCATCCCCGAGCAGTTGATGTATTCAGCTCCTTCCCACCATGACTAAAGCCTTCTGCATCTGCAGCCTGAACTTCTCTCCCTCGCCATCAAGAGCTGCGCCTGTTCACAATTTCGTGGTGGCAAAACTTGTTATCTCCTACCACAGAGGAGAATACATAAACTCCCAAAAACCTTGTGGTCCCACTCACTCAGAGCTGTCATCCACCTCATACAGGCTTTTGGCTGCAGCCCTGGAATGTGTTAGGGATTTAATGGATGCCATTGCAGCAGATCCCAGAGGGGCCATGCAAGAACACTTAAATTAGCAAGATCTTTGAGTGTAATATGAAAGTCCTGCTGGAGGGATGGGAACAGCTCATGTCCTGGTGGTTACCAGGAGGGGAAGACACCAGGGGAGTAAAATCTGGCAAGCAGGTGAGCCTGATGTGATTGGGTTCAGAGCGGGGCAGTGCAGGCAGGTGTTGGCTGTAGCTACAGCCACATCCTGGCTCAGATGGCAGGACACACCTGGGGGCCAGCAAAAGGATGGGGCATCCTGCTGGAAGGTGACAAATACCATGGGAGAAGAAAGGTAAATCTGTCCCAATCCACAGCCTACATGGAATGAGGCTCAAACTGTCTCATGGAACTTTTATTTTGCTGCATTCTAGGCAACTTGCCTGCGTCTTCAGGGTAAGTGGGACCCTCATCAGGACTCCCTGTGTGTCTACTCTCCAAATATGGGACAAGAGACCTAGAAGCAGCGTGGGCTGGGAGCCAAGTGCACCTGACCATGGGAGGCTGGTTGTCTCTCCAAAATGAGGAGCACCTCCTCCCAATACAGGCACACCTCTGAGTTTTCTCACACAGTTTTAGTTCCAACCCAGGGCTGCACAACATCTGACCTGGCTGTAGAGCTCAAATCCTGTTCCTCTGTTTTAGATGGAGCATCTCCAAGTGGGAATGCAATCCCTCCAGTCCTTAGGCTCTCTCTGTGTAAGGTGGGTTGGCCTTATTAGTTTAATGGGTTGGGTTTTTTTTGTGTCAGGGCAGAACCTGTGGCAAGGGCCACACCAGAGTTCGTGTGGGTGTCTCCCTGACTGATTTCCTCTCAGCTGCAGAGCAGCAGCTGGTGGGAAATTAATTGTGTAGCATACATTTACAAGTTAATTGCAGTCTCACTGGAAGGTGGGAAACCTGTGTTTGACAAATGTGAGAAGGAGGCACCAGAAGTGCTTTTCACTGCCTGGCCCCAGCTCTGGGGTTCTTGTCTCACTGTGGTTATCCCTGTCTGCTACACAGCAGGTCAAGGTCCCGTGGTGCCAAGAGAACACAGAGCAAGAGGAGCTGCTGCCTCAGCAAGTGAGCAGTGCTCAGCTCTCTCAAGTAGATTTTCTTTTTCCTACGTGATTCCAGTCCTAGTTTTTATTTTTTTGGGGCTCTCTTGGTAGATTCCATAAGCAGATGTTTCAGCCAGGCTTGAAGCACCCTTGGTAATGAGAGAGGAAATACTCAGCTGGTCTAATTTTCCTCTGAGGAATTGCCTTTTCTTCAAAGGTCTCTGCTTGCTGTTCCACAATTACCTGCCTCTCTTTTTCCTTAGTGAGTGGCCTCAGTTGTGTTTTTCTTGATGGGCCTCACTGTGCAGGCTCACAGATGTGATGGGGAATGAATGAGTTGAAAGCAGAAGATGTCAAGCAATGGGTAAATGACGAGGAGAAGGAATTTAACACTCGGAATCGCAGGAAATGAAAGGCAGCTCTGTTCATCTGCAAACAACAAATAACTTGCACTCCAGTCAGCAGTTTGTCTTCTATTCCTGTTCACACCTGCAGCAGGGGCAAGAAGGGAAAGTACTAAACCCCATTATCCTCAGAGTAAGAGATCAGAGGGAGGCAGAAATGAGACAATTTCCATATAGACGAAGCAGCAGAACACAATTTTGGCAGGTTTTGACCATCTGCAAGAGGCTTCAGAGCTCTGAGGAGCGCTCTGAAAGCTGTCAGCTGGGCAATTGAATGCAGAACTGAGTCAGCCAAGAAAAGGTGTGAACAAAGCCATGGGGAGAAGCATCAAAGGAGGAAGAAACACCCCTTGCTGGACGGGCACTGCTTTCAAATGCTGCGTGCTCCTGGAATTCCAGCAAGGAGAAGATATTTGGGAACCCTGTGGAGGGGCCAGGCTCCACGTGCCAGAGATGGTCCCTGGGCTCTCTCTCACAGGGTTCAAGCCTTCAGGAGAACCTGGCTGCAGGTGCCTGGCTTTGTTCAGATAATCTGAGTTGCCTTGATCTGTGCAGAGCTCCCTGATCCTGACCCAACCATCCTGCTCTGGGCTTTGCTTCCTTCACATCTGTCCTGGCCTTTTGAGCCTGTCCTCATCCTCACACTCACAGAACATCCATGAGATGCAGAAAGGTGTGAACACATGAAACTGAGCATCTGAGACCATTCTCTGGTAGGATCAGGGCATGTGCAACCCCTGGCCAGGTTGGGCGGAGCTTGGAGCAATCTGGGATACTGGAAAGTGTCCCTGCCATGGCAGAGGGGTGCAACTGGATGATCTTCAAGGTCTTTTCCAACCCAAACTGTTTCATGATTTTATGTTTCTGAGCTGATAATTTAAAAAATATCTTCCTGATAACAACAGGAGGAGAAGTGCCACAAAAATCAGATAGATTCTGATGTATTGTTTTGCTCAAATATCTCTTTTATTTATGTATTTGTGAAGGACAGAAGCACGTGGAGGAGTGTCAATTTATGTTTTGGCTTTTAAGCTGTGCTTTTGGGGATTTTATGGGTTTTGACTGGACAAATGGACTTTCCAGAACACCTGAGTTATTCACATAAGACCACCAGAGTCTGTAAACGGTTACTGTGTTGGCCATACTCAGCTTAGTGGTTGGCATTAAATGGTATTTCATGGAATAAAAAACTGAAAGGTGGAGAGGAAGAACTCTCTTAAGGATGCTCCTCTTGGGATGAAGAGGTATTTCAACATTTCAACTGCCTCTTCAGCTGAAGAGGTGTTTCAGCTGCCAGCATTTCCACCATCAAATGGTGCCAAGAATTCCTGTCTCCCATGGCCTAAGGGTCCCCTTGTGCCAGGGGACAGGGACACAGAGGTGAAGGACCTCTGCCTCCTCATGGCTGTAGGTGTGAACACAGCAGCAGACCAGGGTTCCACCCACTCTGCACTTCTGCACAAGCTTTAAAAAGGGATTTTTCTTCCACAGCTCTGAACCCAAAAGCCTTCAGCACAACCAGGGTCCTGCCCAGCTCCGTGGTGGGAAGAAGCACCTATTTTGTGTGAAGAACCACCTATTTTTGTTTCCTTTGGATGCCTTTGATGCCCTCCTGAGGGTTTTTACTGGAACAGGTGCATCTGATTTTGTAGTCTTGAGTTGGACCTCCTTCAGTCACCCCTTCCATCCTGGGAACCACCCAGATGTGCTGCTGCGCTGCCAGAAAAGCTGGGAATGCTGATGTTAAAGAGGGATCATGAGATAATTCAACAAATATATTTTTTATGATAGGGAGCAGTCGCTGCCACATTCTCTGTCTGTTACCTTGGGCAAAACATTTAAACCTCCTGCACCCCAGCTCTTCTTCTGTGAAGCAGGGTAATAACTCTGCTCTCATCGTGGCTATTTCATGCCTGGGGGCACAATAGTCTTTTGCTATTTCTATGCAGAGTGCCTTCCACCACAATTATTGGCATGGAGACGACAGAGTAAGACAGAGCTGAGTTCTGTGGGTGTTTCAGGGTTTTCCCTTGGGGGTCCTGCCTTTCGAGCAGCCCCTCTTAATCCACCTGAGTCAGGTAAGGGCTCTCTGCCGTGCAAGATAGTATTTCCTAAAATTGTCTTAGTAATGGTAAAGCAAAAGAGTGGGGAAGAAAATCTGCAACAAAGCCCCCTTTGCCATTCCTCTCATTTGGTTTTAATATTCCCAGCTATTGTTCCAGATCTGACAATAATATAAAGTTTAAAGGCGAAAGGGGTGGGCAGAGGGGGCAGAGAAATCAAAGCAGACCATTAGGCTGAATGGTTATCAGGGCGGTTTGCTCCAGGCAAAGAGTTAATCCAGACCTGGGAGAGAGCACTGGTAGTTAAAGCCCTTTAATGGCCTAAGTCCTATGATAATTAGTCCTGCCCTGGAGGTAGCTAAGTGAGCTACTCCAGCCTGAAATGGAGCTCATCCACTGCTGAGGCCATAATCCTCTGTGCACAATGAAAGCTGAACTAATTCACTGAGTAAACACTTTCTCAGTTACTTACACGCTGTCTTCTTTCAGCCTGACACCAAATAGATTCACTTCCAAGAGCTGCAAAGAAAATCAACTTTTTTTTTTCCTCTCATTTTTTTTTTTTTAAAAGCAATTGAGTTTAGTTGAAATACATTGGGATTTAGTATCCAGGGTATAACCTGGGCAGATGTCATCTGCTTTCTCCTGGCATCACACAGCAGCTCCTTTATTTTAGCCCATTCCAAAGGTAGGGAGTAGAAAGGCATTCCCCATCTATTACCTGCTCCTTTTCCTGCCGGTATCCCTGGAAAGCCACATGCTGGAGAAGAGCAGGAGGATGTGTGAAGCTGGAAAAGGCCAGGAGGATTCTCTCAATCCTCGAGTTCTGTGCCCTCAGCTCCCTTAGAGGCTCAAGGTGGGATGGAGGAAGAGCACATTAAAGTAGCAAGGAAGGAAACACCAAATCTCCTCAACCACTGCAGATGGAGCCCATTCTTCCTGCTTTTCCTCCTTTTTGTTTTAATTGAGAAGTGGAATTGTACATACCACAGCACTATGGCCTCTGGAAAGACATTCCATGAGTGCCTGGTCTTCCCTGGGTGCATTCCATGTCTTCTTCCCGTGCCCCCTCCCAGCGCTGCTTCCAAACCCATCTCCAGGACACAGCTCCTGGTGTGCTCCATATTCCACTGAAACATGGGAAAGGGAGCCAAGCAGCAATCAGGAGGGTGGTGGCTCTGCCTGCAGGAACCTGCACTGCCTCTCTTGGTTTGAGCTGTCCCTGGCACCTCCTGCCCTGCAGTGACACCCTGGTGAGAGCTTTGAGATCTTCACAGGTGTCCCTGATCCTTGAACCCTGGTAACCATCCCACTGGGAAGCCCACAGACATGGAAGCATGGAATGGTTTGGGTTGGAAGGAATCTTTAAGCTTATTTCATCCTGTCCCATGGGCAGGGACACCTCCCACCATCCCAGGGTGCTCCACACCCCATCCAACCTGGCCTGGGACACTTCCAGGGATCCAGGGGCAGCCACAGCTTCTCTGAGCAGCTTGTGCCAGGGCCTCAGTGCCCTCACAGCCAGGAATACCTTCCCAATATCCCATCTAACCCTCACTGCCTTCACAGGTGAACAGGTTTCTCTTGTGTACACCAGAACTCTTTGTTAAGGCTCAGTCTGTAGGACATTTCTGGACGTTTCTGGACATTTCTGGGCCACTTTTCATCCCATCCCAAAATGGTTGGATGAATTGAACTCCGTGAAGGAACATTTATCTCCCCAGGCTGGAACATGAGTTTGGATCCCCCCAATTCAGCTTTTGACACTGTCACTGTCCAAAGGCAGGGGAGAGAAATTCCACCCAAAAGGCGTGCTGGGGTTGCTTTAAAGCAAATGACTCCATCTGGGGGTTTGACACGTGTCTGGAACCACCTCTCTGCAAGTTTTGGTCAAGATGTAGCTGCAAATGAATCTGGTTTTGTGAGTGACTCCTCCAAAGCCTCCCTCAGATTCTGTCTGGAAATCTTCCACCCCACCAGGCAGGATTTCCCTGATTCCCAGGAAGCTGCCAGCATCTTTTCCTGGGCCAAGCAAAGATGCATAATTTTCTGCCTTCTCTTTACACAAGCACCTCCATATCTACGACCATCAGAAGGGGGTTTAGACCTCCAATGTAGGAAATATTTAATATGATTTCTTATCCAAAACCCCTCTTTCCCAAAGAGGGATTTTCCATGGTACTTGCTGGCCTTCAGTAGTAGAGGAAAACATAGAGGCAACTCTGTCTTGCCTTGATAAAAGAAGAAAAGTGAAATCCTGATCTAATTTTATACTTCCAAAAGGGAAAGACAGACATAAAAGGATCTGCCAAAGAGAAGAGTCTCATAATCAAAGGGGAAAAACAATAGACTTTATTTGTTTATTGGATATTTAAATATACCAAATTCATTATCAGCTGGAATCTGGCCCAGGAAAAGAAATCTCAGCAAAGAAAAATATAATAAAAGCTTTGTCAATGCTCTCTGTGCTCACCAGCAGTTCTAGTTTTATGGAGACCAAATCATGGCCCACAAGCTGGTGAGGACAGGGCATTAAGGGAGTGGAATGGAGGGTTCAGGAAGGGCTCAGCCAGTTCTTTGGGATGTGAGGCAGCCCAGGGTGGGGCTTCATCCCTCGCTGATGGAGAAGAGCAAGCCAGATTTCCTTATCTGCTCCCAGGCCACCAGGGAAGTGTGTCCTGCCTTTAGGATCCCAGCCCTTAAAAAGCCTTGGAGGGCCAGTGCCAGCTGGGAGAGCTCTGGACATGGAAGCAGGGATCACTCCTCTCCTTCACCTGCTGGACACCCCTGGCTGAACTCCCCCTCTGAGGCGTGGGCTGTTGAGTTGGGCCTTCCTGGGGTGCTCTGAGAGCATCCCCAGAGTCCAGCCCGGCCCTCCGTGATGGGCAGAACACATCAAAAATGGTCTGTGAGCCCTTTGAAGCGAGTGCAGAGGGAGGCAGAGACACGCAGGCTCTGAGGGTTCTTACGGCACAGAACGAGTTGGTGAGCGGTGTCACCAGTGTAGCTTGGAGCTAGGAGGGAAAAAATCCTTCTGAAGTGCATGTTCAGAGATATTTTCTTCTTATGACGGGAAAATAGAAACAAAATGGGGGAGAAGAAAGGGAAAAAACACATCCTCTGCATCAGCAGCAGCTTCTGTCTCCAGGCTCTCTGGCGATGATACCTCAACCCACCCATTCAGCAGTCCATTATCACTTCCCTCCTTCCATTATTCCCCTTCAACCTTATCAGACGTAAGCATCGTCTCAGACGCTCCAACTGGAGCCTTGTAATTGTCCCTGGTTCGAGCTCGATAGCACCTTGAACCGCCAGAGTAATCTCTGCTTAAAAAAAAAAAAAAAAACCGGGCTCTGCAAGGAGATGATGCTCCAATTTGCCTGTGGCTATGCGGGATCTTTAATAGCGAACTCTTTTCTCTCTCCCTCTCCCGAGCTCGCAGATAAATGGGAAAATTATTATTTTTTTTTATTATTTATTTATCCCCAGCCTTTTTAGGCTGCCTGTTAGGCAGCGATCGCAATATTTATTACAGGGTTTTGCAATATTATTATTAGCAGCTCCTGGGGGCACACGGTGGAAGAGGTGGGTGGGGAAAGTAGAATAATATCAGGCAGGAGATGTCTCTGGGGGAGAAAAATGAAATGGAAATGGCATTTCTTGGGCATCTCCGTGTGAGGAAGAGCCAGGCTCTGAGGAAATGACCCTTTCTCCTCACATCTAGGCAAGGTTTAGGCCAGGGAACCACGAGTCCAAGCAGGATTTAATTAGGAAAGAAGCCACTTTTAATTTTACGCTGGGAAGGGAAGGAAAAGATGCAAAGCCCAGTTCAACAAGCAGGTGAAGAGGATCTTGGCACTGCTTTGCAGCCCAAGACTCACCAGCATTTGTAGATAACCCCAGCTCATAGCCCAGACAGCACAAAAAATGGGAAAATGTGTGAAAATCTCTCTTAAGTGAGGAGCTACCTCAGGAGATTGGAGGCTGGGGGTGGCCTGTTATTTTCTGAATTGATTGTTTCCTTCTAATGAGCAAGACCCATCTTCCTGGTGATGTGTGCCTTCTCCACTGACCTCTAGATTCTCATGCTCCTGCCCCAAAATTGACTCTCCCGCTGCATTTCTCAGCTCCCTGTTTACCAAATGTCAGCTGGAAATTGCTGCCCATCATTTAATTGCAGACCTTACACTTGGGTGCTCGTATCTGTGAGTTTCCATGAAATCTTCATTGTTATCTGGCCTTTTATTCCTCATGTTTACACCTGGTGGGAAAACCTTTGCTGCTTTTTCCTTTAAAGGTGATTGCAAAGGGGAAAATGAATTAGTGCCAGTTGTTGCTTTATGATGTATATCTGGAAAACCTAAGAGCGGGGCAAAAAAAAAAGGGAAATCGTTGAATTCTGAAGGTGCTTCTGCACATTTTAACATTGAAAGTTGTGGACAAGTTGTTTTTTTTTTTTTTTTGACTTAGCCTCTCCAGAACATTAGGGAAGATGGAAGTTTACATCATTAACAAAAATTTGCAAGGGATGCTCCTAAATGACAGAGAGTTTATTTGTCGGATGGGGTGCAGAGGTCCAGCACCTCAGAGGAACCCCACGGAGCTTTGAAAGGGCTGTCTAACAAATCATCCACTGGCAGATAGAAAATTCCTTCTCTTCCCCCTCCAAGCCACAATGGAGGCACAACTCAAATCTGTCACTTGGACGGTTTCCAGCGCATTTCCAAAGAGCACAAGGCCACGAGTTGTGATTATTTTGGTGCTAAGCCTGTCCCAGGAGATGGGATAGAGGAGCACTGCGGCATGGAGAGGCAGGATGTGATTCACAGCACTTCTGGGGATGTTCCACCAGCGCCGCGTTGGGAATGCGTGTTCCTAAAAGCT
The DNA here is from genome assembly GCA_013397395.1 of Sinosuthora webbiana. Taxonomy (NCBI): domain Eukaryota; kingdom Metazoa; phylum Chordata; class Aves; order Passeriformes; family Sylviidae; genus Sinosuthora; species Sinosuthora webbiana. The sequence continues at coordinate 683,699 of VXBN01012572.1, forward strand.
TCCCCTCCTCGGGTCACTGCCTGCCTCTTGTTAAAACACCTCACGTTTAAAAATGTTTCCTCTGTGGTCACACTGATCCTGTCCCTCCTTCCCCCGGGGGTGGTGGGTGGGGTGCTTTAGTGGAGAGCACCAATGGTCAGCCTTTGGTCACCTGAACTGGTGGGTGGGAAGATCATATGTATTCCTATATTATAATTCATTGCTAATTCATATGAATTATTATACACTAAACCCCTAAATTTTAAATTTCTAGGACTCTAATATCTCCCCGGCTTGTTTGAACTAGTTGTTTTTGTGTATAGGAAATACATATGATGTCTAAATCTGATGTATTAGCTAAAGCCTTACTTGTTTAACTGGTAAGTCCATACTACTAAAAGTAAGTAAGTGAAAAGCATAAGTGTAACATTTGATAGAACTTTGTATTTCTCTTAAAATGTTTTTTAACAAAGGAATTCTACAGTACAACTTATCCTTAGACTTTTGGTCTTTGGTTGATTTGTGGTGGGTGAGGAGCTTGGTGGGTCTGGGCAATGCAATCCTGAAGTCCAGAGCTGAGTCCTGGGCTTATCCCCAGTGTGTGTATCAGGAAAGGGATTGGGATTCTGTCCCTCTGCCCCACTCAGGTGAGACCCCACCTGCAGAGCTGCCCCAGCCCTGGAAGTGTTCCAGGCCAGGCTGGACAGGGCTTGGAGCAACCTGGGATAGTGGAAGGTGTCCCTGCCCATGGCAGGGGGTGGAACTGGATGATGTCTAAGGTCCCTTCCAACCCAAACCATTCTGCAGTTCCTGATCCCATGTTCTCTTGGGCTTAGAGGTCGTTGATCCTGGTGGGACTCATGCCACCCCTGCTGCATCCTACAGCTCGAAGTTTGGCTTGGTCAGAACTAAAAAACCAGCGATCACAGATAGGTCAGCTTTGTATCCCAGAGGAAGAGCTGGATCTATGCAGCTGATCAGACCAGCAGCAGGACTTCAGTGTCCTGGGCTGTAACTGAGCCCCTTGGATCCCTCACACAAAGAAGAGATCTTTAAACAAACACCTATTTTTATTTTTTTTTTTTTTTTTTTTTTTTTTTTTTTTTTGTTTTTTTTTTTTTTTTTTTTTTTTTTTTTTTTTTTTGCTTAGACTGGCATGACTTGTGATTATGCTTTAGGATTTGTAAATCTGTTTTAGGATTTGTAAATCTATTGCCTGACTTCTAAGCCAATTGACTGTTTCAGAAGTCAGTCAGGGAGTTAAATCTGATGTGTAAAGTCATGGTTTGTAAATCAAACCGCAGCTCTCAGGTTAACTGAGAGGATTTATGAATCTGGATGGAGATATCAAAATCTGGTTTATAAAAGCACTGATTTATAAATAAAACCCCCAAAGTGCAGCTTGGCTTGGCAGGTGATGAGCCAGGAGGTGTAAGATGACCACGGCATGGACACCCAGTGCCAGCTATGGCAGGGACCCCTCCACATCCATGAGCAGCCCTGGATTTCCCCTGGTCTAGGAAATGAAAGCTCAGTGCTGCTGGATCACACCAGGATAACGGAGAAGAATTTGGGTGTTGGCCATCACAGAGGGGAGTGGTTTCCCAGCTGTTCTCCAGCCCCGGGTGGGCTTTCCACAGTGGCACAAGGGTGGAGCAGCACCTGCAAGCACCAAAACCCCTCCATCCTCCTTTCTCAGCCCTCAGCACCCCAATTTCCACCAAATCCAGGGCCCACTGCTTGGGAATGGCTGCCAGGCTTCAGAAGTTTTATGGTGTAAAAGTGTCTCTTATGTAAAAAAAAAAAGAGGAAAAAAAATGAGGGGGGAATCAAATTTCTACAGTTCTAAAACTTTTTTTTAAGCATTTAAATTTTAAGCTGGGGATTTATAAATGGGCTATTAAAGTTTAAGAGTTTCATTATAGTTTTTTTAAAAATCATAATTACTTTAGGTAGGGGAGGAGGGATAGATCTACTTTATTCCTAGTGGAAACTATACATATATATGAAGTATCTATATAAAAGCTGGAACTGAGCTTATATTAATACAGTTTAACTGATATTCAATAACTTCACCCTCCCTTTTTCCTATTGTCCATATTTAAATACTTCAAAAAGAATTCTAATCAAGTGGAAATTAATAGGGGAGGAAAGACTGGGGTAGCAGGAGAGGGCTCTAATCCCACTCTCTCTTAATATTTCAAAGTCTCTTTTATTTTCCTAATAAAAAAAGAGAGAGCGAGAGGGAGAAAGTGGAATTAATCCAGTGCTCTGAACTGTCCTCTCGTCTTACTGATTTAAATAAAATCCAAGAGCACATCACACCAGAAGGCCATTCCTGGCCACGTGCCAGGGTGGGCTCCCACCTCCCAACTTTCCCTCCCTGCCTGGCACTGGAGGTGGTCGCCCTCCCTGTGCCGACCCCCAAAACCAGCCCCGGGGGCTTTGGGGTGCCCTCCCACCCCTCTCTGCACCCACACAAGGGCAGGCTCAGCATCCTGGGGGGATTTGGTGCACCCAGAGCCCCAAGGACCCAGCTCATCCCTGCTCCCCTGGGAGCCTTCCCTGTAGGGCCTGGGGATGATGCTGGGGTTAGATCAGGACAAGGCTGAGCATGAACTGCAGGAAAGGGAAACTCCTGGTGGATCCTTCTGTGGCAGAGACACAAGAACCCAAATATCCTGCATTTTTTTTTTCCTTGATTTCTCTGTTTGCTGCTGCATCCAGCTGCTTACTGAGGATGGGGGAGCAAAGCCTCTTCTGACACCAGCCTTGCCAGGGTCCTCCTGAGCCAAACCTCGGGCTTTAAACCTGACTTCCTGCCGGCTTAGGGTGCTCTCAGCCCCGAGAAGTTATTTAACCATGAAGCAGAGCTGGAGGCAGCCTTGCTGAAGCACCCCGGGCTGGCCGCAGTGCCTCCAGCCGAGCAGTAAATAACAGCTCCGTGCGGACAGCAGCACTCACTAGATGGCACAGCACTCCTTCCCTTCGGCTCTGGCCCTGCGTTATTTGTATCACACCCGTGTGAAGACAGCACCCAGACTGGCCAGGGTTTTCCTGCGGCAGTCAGGTGTGTGAGCAGACACCCCAAATCCAAGCTCAGCCTGGCAGGGGCAGCACCGGTGTTTGAGCTTTGCTCCTCTCTGCCTGTGATGCCACACAAACCTCTGCCGTGGAGAGTCTTCTCCTTCTTCCCAGTTTGGCTCAGAGGCACATTTTGGGGAAAGCAGGAGGATGCCAGCACTCGGGATTAAACACACAGCAGCCGTAACGATGTGGGATGACATGGAAGAGTCTCCCTCGGAGAAAATGCACTTCAAATCTTCAATTTCAGCTGACCAACCTGCTTAACTGACAGGCACTTAAACAAAGCATTTCCCCAAACACTTTATTGCGGTGGTTTTTTTGTTTGTTTGGATTTTTAAAATTTATTTTTATTTTAAATTTTGGAATTATTCTGTTGAAAAAATCAGCCTTCTAGATTTCTCAATCTCATTATACAGAAACAAAAATTCAGTAAATGTGATATTAAGCTCCAAGGCTTGATGCAATACATGTGATGATCACGCAGTGTCTTTTTACCTTTTAAATTCTGAATAGTGAATAATTGGTGTAAGAAATGCACACAGCTCAGGTGTCCTCATTCAACTGCTCCAGAATTTAACAGAAAACAAACGAGAGAAAGAAAGAGCCATGGTTTTCAAGCATTCCAAGACAAATGATAGCACCAAGGAACAGTGGTACCAGAGAAAACATGAATTAAGATGACAAGGATAAAGAGTTCTCAGTGGTTTTGAAGCCTTTGGTTTCCTAGAAATTCAACCAGCAAAACAAAAAAGAAAATGATACCCACTCCTACAAAGCCACCAAGGATAAGAAGTTGGAAATAATGTTCTATTCCTGCCTGTAATATCTTCCCATGCCTGGCTGGAAGTGCAGGCTGTGCCCAGAGCTAATAACCAGCTATTACTGACTGTGACCCAGCCGGGCACTCGGGGAGGGGGAATCGTGCCCAAGGTGTGGGTAGGAAATATAAGCACAGGGCTGGAAATAATAAGAAGAGATTCAAATTCATAAAGATTTTACTAACCAGGATGTTGAGAAGGAAATCATTGCAGAGCCTGTCTGTCTTAGGAGAGTGAGGAGCAGTGGGGCGGGAGCGTTGTGTGAGACTGGTGGGACCAGAAAGGGATCCTCATTACCCTGCAGCAAAAAGGCCTGGAAATTTTGGCTGCCCTCAGAAATTGGGATTTATGAGAGAGAGGGGAGGTTGGGCTGGCCCCTGGATGGCCTTTGCCATGGGAGGGATGGGGTGGACTCTCAGGGTGGACATCAGGGCCATTTTCTAACGGGAACGTTGATTACTGAAAAACCTGATGAGATTTTTTTTTTTGTTTTTGTTTTTGTTTTTGTTTTTGTTTTTGTTTTTGTTTTTGTTTTTGTTTTTGTTTTTGTGGTGGTTGGTTTGTTTTCCTTAATGTTTGTTTTGGTTTTTTGTTTGTTTGTCTTTTTTCTGGTAAAAGGAATTCTCATTTTATCCTATCTGCCTCACGAAAGGCCTGAGATTTGTACCTTTTGATCCTCTTCTTCCCTGTCTATCAAGCTCCTCACCAGACCTGCAACCCCCAAGAGCCCCCAGAGTTCATCCCTGTCTGCACCAGGGCAGCGTGGGAGGAGATCCCACAGCCCTGGCCCCACAGACAGCAGCCCTTGGATCCTCCTGAGGCAGGATCCATCACCTCCACAAGGTCCTGTCCTCCTTCACCACCTGCAGATGCTCCCAGGGGATCCTTCAGATGTGACCTCAGGTGACAGCAAAGCCACCTGCAAAGTACAACCCTTCAGGACAGACTTATTCAGCTCATCCTGGTCTATGACAAAGCTCTTCTGAAAAGAAAAGGTCAAAAATGTCAGGATTTTCCCAAAGGACCTGGATTCCCATTATTGGTCAGTTGTTGCTGCCCTAAATAGGGTTTTCATCTGAATGAGCAGGAACAAGTGAGGACAGAGAACCCCAGGACGGTTTGGGGTGGGAGGGACCTTAAAGCCCATCCAGTTCCACCCCCTGCCATGGGCAGGGACAACTCCCACTATCCCACAGTGCTCCAAGCCCCATCCAACCTGGCCTTGGACACTTCCAGGGATGGGGCAGCCACAGCTTCTCTGGATAACCTGTGCCAGGGTGTCACCACCCTCACAGGGAACAATTTCTTCCCAATATCCCATCTAAATCCACCCTCCTTCATCTTGAAGCCGTTCTCCTCGTGCTGTCACTCCAAACCCTTGGAAACAGTCCCTCCCCATCTTTTCCTGCAGGCTTCCTTCAGTTGCTGGAAACCACAATTAGGTCACCCTGGAACTTCTCCAGACTGAACAATCCCAACTCTCCCAGCCTTTCCTAGTAGGAGGGGTGCTGATCTTTGTTTTACAAAGTTGTGACATCTGTGCCCTTCCTCTGATCCTTGGACACGTTGCATTGTTTTCCTCCCTGACCAGTGGTCCATACTTGCTCCTAAAATAAAATGGGTCCTTGCCCTTCACCCAAGGAATTCACTCCTGGTCGTTGCTCATTACCAGAATTATTTAAGCCAGGGCTGAGACTTCCCCAGGATTCAGGAGGGTGTAAAGGATGCTCTATCTTTCCTGGCAATGCTCTCACAAATAAAAACAAAACCAACCCCAGTGAATACCACACCTACCACACAAACAAATATCCATCTGCTACAACATCCCCCTCCACATAAACCAGCCTGAACCTGGAGGAAAGGCTCCTACAATACCACAGGAATGAAAGATAAAGTGGTGTGAGTACAATAACCCATAAAACTCAGCAAATCCTCCAGTTAGAATATAATTTTACTGGAAGAGGATGGGGGGAATCGCTTTTCTCTCAAAGAAAAGGTGGTTTAAAATTAAAATTCATTAAAGAAGGCTGGCTGACACATTTCTGCATTCTTTGAGGAAGTATATCTGTTTCATTTAATGCACTGTCCAATTAAAAAGAAGTGGTCTCTTATTACAGATATGATTTATTCTCTGATAAACCACTGATTTATGGCTCACTGGGGTATGTATTTAATAGTCAAAAAAAAAATAAAATGAAAGGACACCCAAAACTATCTGCAGTGCTACAGTGACTCAGTCTGAAAAGGATCTGAGGAAGCAAAGACCCCTGGGAGTTAAATGTAATCTTTGCCTGGGATAAAAGCGCCGGGAACTGCTGATCTTCACAAAAGGATCCGTTGGCACAATCCTGAACCACCCTGCACACGCTCACTCTTCCTCTCCTCCTCCTCCTCTTCCTCCTCTTCCAGCACCCCAACCAAGGAACTGTAGGAATGCACCACTTTTAAACAGGAAAAAAAGCAAGCCACAAAGCAAAAATATGGCATAATTGGAATTTTCCTCCCAAATTCTGAATGCCAGCAAAGTGCTGCCTCTTGGTACCTACAGGGAATACTAATTCATTTGTTAATCTCCAATTTAGAAAAATAATTGGGAATTTTTTTTTGTAGGCAGCTTTTTTAAAGTGAGTTGTTTTGTTTTTTTTTTTTTTCCCAAATTGGAAGTCTCATTTTGCTGATGGAAAAACAGGGGGCCAGGATAAGCAAAGTGCTTTGCTTCAGTTCCCAGCACACTTAGCAGCAGCCTGGAGGAGGGACAGCAGGATTTCTCCATGGGTGGGTGGGGGAGCTTTCCTGGCTTGGAACTTCTTGGTCCCCATTACAGCAACACAAAACTGAGGAATCACCCTCTCCCAGTGAAATCCTCCGGGAGAGGTCAGGAATTTGCTTCTCTCCATCGCTGAGCAGGGGAGGAGAGATGGACTTGCTTAATGGTGACATCAGGGATCCTTGAACCCCAGCAAGCTCTGCCTCCCAAAGGATTCCAATGACAGAAGTGGGAAAGGGGGAAAATTTCCACTGCTTCTTCCCCTGTACAAAGGCATGGAGCTGAAGCTGTGCTGCAGCTGTGCATCCCTGTACCCATCAACTTGTCCCTCCTCCTAGTCCAAATTCCTAGGACAGAGTAGTGATAGTCCTAAATATTCCAGCAGATTTAGCTGGACCTCAGAAATAAACAGATGAAGAAGTAAAAGGTTTCCTGTTATTGGGATTTTGCCTCTTCAGAAGGAGCAGAAGTCCTGTTTTCACAGGTTTCCCCTTATCCCTGGGAAACGGTGGTGTCCTTCCAAGGAAATAAATGATCACCAAAGTAATTTAGTCATCACCCAGCCTTGTAATTAATACCAGACTGAGAACCTCTGCAAGAGTAGGAAGTAGCAGCAAAATCCCCTGTTTTTCTCTGCCAACTCCACCTCATCTGTTTGGTGAGCAGAGACAGGACTGATGAGAAAAAAACAGAGAAATGGGTCGTAATTCCTCACTTCTCCCCAGATGTGCCCACCCTAACCCAGAAAGTCTCTGCAGTTCAAAGGCAAAGGTCTGTTCCCTTTTCTTTACACACCACAAGTGCTTAGAGCTGGCACCAGAGCTCGGATCAAGGATCATAAATCCAAGATAAAGAACTATCTTGTAAATAGAAAGGAAGCCGTGGGAGTGATCTGCCTCTATCTGCTTCTCATGTGTTCTTGAAAAATCTGGTCCAAAAAAACCCCAAACCAACAAAACCCTCTGAAAAAGTGATGGCATATAACTAGAAAAGGTTCATCTGAGCTATCACTTTCTCTCTAGGTATGGGGAAATGAGGTCAAACACAGGGAAGGTCCCCATACAACATGGAAATTCCCTGCTCAGGGTTATTCTCCACTGAAAGCAGAAGGATGTGATGGTGCAAGCAAACCTGGGGACAACACCCGTGCTGCTGGTGTTGGCAAAGAGGCACAGTGGCCTCAGGCTCCTGGAAGACTTTCAGAAAAATCTGCAGGTGACTGATAAATCCTGGCCTGGTGGCTGAGTGCGCTCTCACCTCTGCGGAGCTGGAAGGAATCTTTGCACATGGGCTCTCCACCCTGCTCCTCCACACATCTTCTTGCTCCAGGGAGAGCTGAGCTCCTCCAGCAGGACCATTTGGAGCAGCCTGTCCTCCTCCTGCCCTGTGCCCCGGCCCCAGGCAGCTCTGAGCACGGGGCCAAGGCTGGACGGCCTCTCCCGCAGTGATTCTCCGCGCAGAGCGCCCCGCAGCCAGCCGGGAAGTGTTAACTGGTTTTTCCAGATACCATCAAATACATTTAAACAAGCCTGATGCTTGAATGCTTTTTGCATCGGGTGTGTTATACATAAAATATGTTGAGTCAGTGATAGCGCCCTTATCTAAAGACAGAAGCCAGGGAAATTTCACCTGGTGCACTTTGTCAGATTGTTCCTTGACACAGACAACCTGCGGCTGGCCGTGACAGCGGCTGATCCCATCAGGGAAAGGGAGCCTCCACAGGGAACAGCTCCCTGCTTGCTGTTTGCTCTCCCTGCCCACTGCAGCTGGAAAACTGACAGGAGAGCAAAGAGCACGTCCAGGTGGGCACCACAGGTGAGCAGCATCATGCCAAGACTGAGACTCTGCAGTCTTCCCCTGAAGACACTTTTTGGGTGGAGCTTTGGGTCTCTAAGGATGGATCACAGCCTTGCATTTTTCTATTTAGACAGTGAAATGAGAAATGTGTTGGGGTTTACCTGTGTAGATAAAGCTGGTTAGGGCTGGTGTTGGTGCTCTCCACATTGCCACAGCTGCACAAAGTTCCTGCAGCCCTGGTGACCTCCTCACCTTCTGCCTGTGGACATCACCATGAAAGTTTGGCCTTGGTCACCAGATCTCCGAGGCAGGGAAGTGGCCTTCTCCAATCTATGCTGGGCAGGAATTGCATCTCCCTCCCAAATGTGCCTCACAAATCAACAGACCCTGTAGAAGACCCTAAATCCTACTCAAGTGCTGGACAACAGCTCCAGTGAAGGCACGGTTCCTCCACCTGCAGATGCATTTCTGGTCTTGCCTGCAGCTCCTCCACATTGCCACAAGTCTTACTTGGTCTGAACTGACTTCCCCAGGGAGCAGAAAAGCATCTAGAGATGTGATAAAACTATACAACTTGCCTTTAGCCTTTTTTATGGAGTTGGAGTTTGTTTTTCTCCCCCACCTGACTGTTGAAACAAAGGTTTGAGACGTAAGTCTGTGCCTTGGGGTCATTTTTAATGTACAGCCAGTTCCGTGTGTGACCACAGTGAATCCCTGCAGCTTGCCCATCCCATCCCTCCCAGCTTCTCCCTGGAACCTCGGGGATGAGAGCACTGCTGGCCTCGGAGGGGTGCTGGAAAGATAACCACGGCGATGCACCCAGCAACGATGGGAAGGGAAGCAGATAAGAACCCGGGCTGGAGAACATAGGCACAGAAATTATCTGAAGGCAGAAAAAGGATTATCTCTGTGGAATGAATCCCACTCTGCTGAACAGGGGAGTGTCTGACACCAGGAAAGTGTCTCCTTGCTGCACCCTTGGCTCCACCACCAGCCCACACAGCCCACACATCCACCCCTCTGTCTGAGAGTGGGTTCATTCTCCCCCCCACCTTCATTTCCAACCAGCTTTTGGCTAATTTGGGCTCTTGGAAATCAAACCACCAGGTGGGACTTGGATGTGTTGTGACTTCTTCAAGTTGAAGCCTGCCTTTGAAATCGCAGCTGAGGCTCAGCCACTCTTCAGTGCAGCTTCTGCTTCCAGTGCCCTTTGCAGCCAGACAATCTCTTTGTTAATGCAGTGCACGGACACCTCTTGACCTCTTGGACACCTGGGCTTCTCCCAGCCCCTTCACCTGGGAAAAGGGTAAGGAACCATCCAAAGAAGAGCATCTTGGGCTGTCTTTACCACCAAGAGAGCAGCCTTGCTGTGAAACTCCATAAAGGACCAAGAACTTGCTCTTCATCTCTTCTCCCTCTCTCCCCCTCTCTCGCCTTCTCCCACCTCAGAAAGTAATCTCATCCTTTCGTCACATATTATTGAAATCCCAGCTCTTAAAAAAAAACCTCTCATTTTTTGCCCAGACTGAGAGCATGTCATTCGGAAGTGATGTGCAAGGCAGGAGATAACCAGGTAGAACTCAGCGATTCGCCACAGAAAATGGCTCCATGGATGGTTGTAATGCTATCAGAGTCCGTCCCTCAATAGCTCTTTACCGCTCCCAAGCTCAGAATCTGCTGATTCAAGAACTTTGCCTGTGCAGGCGGAGGAGGAGGGGACGGGGCTCAGGGGAGATGGGAAGGTGTGTAAAAATAGAGCATTTGCGCTCCGGACGGAGCACAGAATAATGCAAAAGCTCTGCTTTCTTCCCTGTTTGGTTTTTTTTATTTTTTATTTTTTAATATTTTTTTTTCTGCGCTGCGGGAGAGGCGGCACAGTCCCCCCTGCCCGCGCTCCCGGGCTGTGTCCTCATTTCATGCTTTAGTTGTGCTGATTGGGAGGGCTGAATCCCCTCGGCTGGATGCTTAGTGCAAACCAGTTGCTCTGCCGGCTGAAATGGAGAGAGGTTAGAAGCTAACTCCGTGCAGACAGGGGATTTTCCAGAGGCAAATGGGGTCTCTGAGGGGGTGCAGCCGCAGGAGTCCCTGGGCCAGAAGGTCTCCCGTTGCCAGGGAGTTTGGAGAGAAGTGTCCCACACAGCTCTCATTTGTCCAGAAATGTGTGTGTGGCTGGGAAACAGAAGAGGTGGTGGTGCACCTCTCCTGTGAGCGAGCACGGGGAGGGGAACAAAGCCCAGCTTTAAGCAGGCAGGCAGGTGGGAGCGGGGCTAGAGACAAGTACAGACAGTTGGGGTCCTACCAGCATCTCCAGCGCCTTCCTGGATTTTAGCTCTGACTCCCTTCTTTTAACTTTAGATGTGAGTGAGGGCATGCAGAACATTTTGGGTGGATTTGCAAAGCAGTGCATTAAATATCAAACCATCCTTTTGGCAGATGAGGGACCCCTGGCACTGGGAACTTGGTGGAGCTGTAGCAGTCAAGGCAGCACAGTCTCCTCCAAGCAGTGGATCCAGCACATTGGCAGGGGGTTGTTCCCTTGGAAAACCATGGATGGGAAATCACTGTAGGCTTCTCCCATTCCCTCTGCCCTGTTCAGATACTGCCCAACCATCCCAGCACCCTGCCAGCCTCCCATCCCAACTCCTGCACACATCACCAGGCCGCTGGTGTTGGATCACCCAGGAACCAACCCGACCATCTCCCTGCAGCAGAGAAAACAAAGAGATTTGAGTGCTCAGAGAATCTTTTTCCCTGTCTGACACATCCTGTGCTGGGGGGTTTTGTATGAAGTGCATGACTGCAGGGCCAGGCAGCCCCTTCCTGCTTTCCTTTTGTTCCCTGAACCCATGAATCCATTGGCAGCCCCATGTAGCTGTGGGATTCCACCCCCATCTGCCCTTCCCATCCAAGGTGAACTGGCAGCCAGGCCTGGCCTGAAGTTTCCTGTCAATTTTCCAGTCCTCATAAATTTAGGAGCCGTCAGCAAAGTAAAGGAGGATCACAATACCATACATGGAGAACTGCATAATCTTGGAGACGAGAGTAAAGGAAATGGGATGAAATTTAAGACTACTAAATGCAAGGTCATGCACTTGGGGATTAACAAGAAATTCTGCTCTAAACTGGGAGCTCATCAGTTGGAAACGAGAGAGGAGCAGAGACATGTGAGTGTATTAGTTAACCAGAGAATGGCTATGAGCCACCAGAGAATTGCACTATGGAAAAGCAGGAGTTTCAGCATCCTTCAGGTGAAACGTTCCCAGTTCAGACCAGTGGCACTGCAGTGGTGCCATGGGCGAGATTTCACCTGGGGAGTTCTCTGCGTGGAAAAGGTTGTCCTATCCACAGGGAAAAATGGGCAGGGGAACAAAGAGATGTTAAGGAAGGATCTTGACAGCTCTTGGTTGAACTATTGGAGAAAAAACATGAATTCCTCCTTTTAGAGGCAAAACGAAAAGCCAAAAGACACTGTTGGTGTACAGCAAATGAAATGAGCATGAAGTAGTGTATTTGCAAATTGCAAATCTATGGGTAGTAACGGAGCAGGGGAGCTGTGGAGTCTAAACCCCTTTGTCTGTATCTGATGAGGGAGGTGCAGCTCCATGTGCAGCATTCCATCTGGGAGCCCTGGCCACATCCTGAGTCACCTGCAATAATCTCGTGGGAGGTTGTATGGAGCCAGCAGCAACCTCTGAAACAGGGATACAAGACTGACCTGTTGAGACAGGGCTACCAGAAGCCCCTCCTAAGCCACGGAGCTTTTCTCAGCAGCAGCAAGAAGGACAACTTTACCTTGGAGTTTTCCAGAGCTGCTACGGTCGAGGTGGGAGATTGCCTCTGCAGCCAGGAAAGCTGCTTTCCCTCTACCAGATTTGCCCTCTCCACTCTATGTTCACCAACTTCAAACAAATTAATCTGAACACAGAACAGATGAGCTGGAGGTGGTACCTGGGAGGGTATTTTCATAGTTGCTTTGCTTTCTTCCCTCTTTCCAGTGAGGTTAAAACTTGAGGTTGAGGGAGTGTGGACGATTTTTTTCACATCCCTGTCATGGGCTGTCACCTTCTCCCCAGCCCAGGTAGGTGTCCCAGTCTTTGGGGACCTGCCATGCCATGGAACTTCAGACCCTTTGCAGCTGCCTCCCACGAGGTGCCATGGGGGATTTAGTGTAAAGACCTTGGAATAAAACACATGCTGGGAGCAGGTTTATGCTCTGCATTTACTCACACAGGAGCAATGTTTCAAGCTGTGCTAAAGGGCCTTTGTCACCCTCTGTATAAAAGACTTTTTCTCACTGCAAAAAGAAATCTTTCCCCTTGCTGCCCTTTTTCTCTGCTTTTCTCCTCAATGAACACAAACCTCCTGGTACCTCCCAAGCCTGTCCCAGACCTCACTTGGCATTTCCCACTCTGCTTCCACCAATCCCTGGTTTTAACCAGTTTCTCAAAGGTGTTGAGCGGCACTTTCCCCTGAGCAGCCCTGTCACAACCTTGAGTTTGAGGGTGCTGTAGCTTCTGGTGGTCTACACAGAGCATTTTGTGTCTGTGTGATCCACCATGAGGATGAAAGAGGACAGAAGAAATCCCAGATTGCAGTGGTCCCACATTTTCTGTTACCCTAATGCCATTACTTATACGGACAATCCATGGCTCATGGTCTGTGATCCATCAGGATGGAGCAGCATCCAACCCCAAACCACCCAAGTGCTCCTTTGGCCCTGCCGGGCCACAGCATCCAAGTCCCAAATTGAGATCAAAGAGCTGCCAGGGTTGAGTCTGAATCCCCCAAAAAAGGCTTCTTCAGGATCCTTCTCAAGCAGTGCTTTTGTGTCCTTTTCTGTGACTCCAGCCACTTGTCTTCCTGTTTTTTTCTTCCCAGCCAAAAAAGTCCTGCCAAGAAGAAAGTCTTCAGGGTCTGCTCACATTCCAGCAACACTCCGGCCTCCAGAAGTCCTTTTCACAGCACACAATATGGCATTGTGATTAGATATAAACTGAAAGTGTATTTCCTGCCCTTCAGTAATTACACTGGCTTATGGGAGCTTTATTCAGCATGAAGCTTTATTATTCTGCAGAATGAAATTCTGTATAATTTTCCTCTCCTCCAATGCGCAGATGAAAAATCATATTTTGGTCCGAGTTGGGAAGAAAGGCTCAGTTATCACTTGAGAGCGTGGTGTTATTTTCCCCCGGAATTAAAAAATCCATCTGGGTGTACGACCCCGCTCACCCTCCTGCCTCTCCATTCAGCCTTTTGTATGCATATGAACCTTATCAATTTCCAGTGCCGCGGAGAAGGGAACCACAGCAGCCCCCCCAGCCCTCCCCACTCTAATGGAAACACGTGAGCTGGAGCAAGAAATGAGCACAAACCCCTCCTGCTCTGCTGGGGAGGGGAGGGAGGTGCACAGGGAACGCCTTGCTTTGTGGCTGTCGCCCGTCGGCATCCCTGCGATCCCACTGCCAGCCAGGGATGTTGGGGCAGGACCTCATGGATACAACACTGGCATCAAGCAAGGCTTGGCTCCAAAACCAACCTAAACCAGCTTGGCCACCAAAGGTGGGAGTTGTGCCTTGTGCAGGCACAGCTCACTCAGTTCATGGCAAGACACAGCGGATGTTTTCTCCCCGGCATCTCTGTCTCCAAAAGAGGACCTGGAAAAGCTCTGATGGGTGGTCCCAGTCCACACACTCCCCTGTCTGTCTGTCTGTCTGTTTGTTGGAACTGGGAATCACTCTCTTCCCTGGGCACTCCTGGGATACTGCTGTTGCTACCATTTTTGGGAGTAATGAAAGATGACGGTTTCTCTAATAGCAAAAGCTTCTCTCGTGGCATTGGTCAGAAAATTAGCCTGGAAACAGAATTCACCTGCCTAAATTTGGTATCTATGTCACGTGAGTTACACAGGATGAACCCCTGTGTGCCCAGATCAAGACTGGATAAATCTTTGAATAATTCCTGGTTGCCTTTTCCTCATAATTTCATGTGGATGAGCCATGCACATTGCAAGAGGAGGCTGAAGTGAGAAAGTGACGGCAGACAAGGATCTTGAAAAACACAAAATAAAATATTGCTAGTTTATTGGGAATGCTGGTGGGAGTCCCATGCCAGTACAGAGATCCCTGGAAGCTGTGTGCGATCTGGGATCACTCAGAAGGCAGCTCTGATCAATTTGTCTGGAGCACCAAGGAAGGGAAGAGCAGTTCCCCAGACCCTGGTCTGTGTTACCCAGCCAAGGTCAGTGGTGAGAACCTTCATGGGGGCACCTTATGTACCAGTCATGGCCAAAAGCAGAGTAGAAGACAGTCCCTGTCCTGTAATTCCTCCATGCTCAACTTCACCCCAAACAGGCATTCCAGCTCTCCCCCACCTGAGAAAGTCCCCTATCCATTCCTGCACAAACTACCTTAATAGACCCCAAATGGCCTTGCTGTGACCCTGCCCAGCCTCTGTCCTGTCTGCATTTCTGTTCCTTTTAAATATCTACTTCTAGCCACAGTAAATTGTATTCTACTCCTGTTTGCTCTCCTCTGGTTGGGGTCCCTCACTCCACCTCCAGAAACCCTTGAAGAAGGATCTGGATCACCTTCTCTGATCCAGATTTCCCATGACTGTAGGTGTGTCTCACCTTCCTCATGCCCCCTTGGGAAGTTTGGATGTGACACTTCCTGCTCCCCTTGTTCCAGTTGTCCTGGTCACAACTGTGTGTTTTTGTATTAATATCCCATGATGCCCAAGATGGGTTTGGAAAGTCTTGGAGGTCCGGAGCTTTAGATGGACATTGACTTCCAAAAATAAAGACACTTTCTTTCCTGTTTGATGAACAAGACTCCAACAATACAAGAAACCTGCTCTGGTGGAAGGTGTCCCTGCCCATGGTGGAGGGGTCAGAGTGAGATGGTCTTTAAAGTGCCTTCCAACCCCCAAAATTCCAGGATTCTGTGAATACTGAAAGAAAACACGCATAGCTGGATCATCACCTGTGGCATCAGGTGCTGCTGGACTGGATGTAGAAGGGAGGAATTTTTGGAGCACAAAAACCACCATTAATATTCAGGCAATATTCAGGGTTGTCGATGGAAATGCATCAATTAAGGGGGAAAAAAAGGAGGTGAAGGGACGGTGGAGAGAGATCTCGGGGTTTGTTTCCTGCCCGCTGAGGAAGGAGAGAGGGGGAGGGCAGGGCTGTCCATTTAGAAGGTCAGCAGTGAGCGGGGCTATCAGATGCCGTGCCAAGCTAATTCCTAATTGGAGCAGTGTTTGTCAACACCGACAGAGCCCTAATGCAGTGTAATCGCTGGAGCCACAAGCTCTGATAGGATCTAAATCTCTGCCCATGTGTCACCGCACCCAAGCCTGAGCTCTGGGAGGGGCTTTGCAAACACTCCCTGCTTTTCCTACAGCCCCGAAAAAGGGAGAGCAGACACTGATGAGGAAAAAAAGGCAGCATCGTGCTGCTGGGGAATTCTTTCATAGTTGAAACTGGGTTTGTTTCATTGGACAACAAACACTCCACCAGAAGGAACATCTGCCTCCAAAAACAGATACACAGTGAACCACCAGTTGTGTCAGGATTGCCTTGGCTCCTCACATAGTCCTTCCTACTCTGACACAGATGTCCTGGAAAAGCTTCTGTCCACCTTTGTGGATTTTTCCCCTCACAAGAGCTGTAGGACGCAACTTCATAGAGACGTGCGTCAAGTGTGGAGCAAGGATGAGCTTTGATATAGGTCAGCTTTGAGTTCTGTGGGTGAATCAAGTCTTCCAAGTTCAAGAATCTCTCCTGACACAGGAGGTGAGCTAAGGATTTTGTCCTTAACTGCTGAGGAGTTCAGGGTTTTCTTCCCTTACAGGTAACAGTATAGGGGTTTGCACTAGGGCAGGACCAACAAGCCCAGTTATAAAGGCCATCCTGGGTTACCTGGGAAAATAAGTTCCATCCACTGTCTAAATTTATTTGAGGATGCATGGAAAGATCTCACTATTATCTCCATGATTTTCTTCTTGAATAAATGCAAGCTGCTCTTTGCAGGGTATCACTAAGCTGACTAAGATCCTCCCGTGGTCTCAACAGGAGGAAAATAAACAGATCTACTCCGAGTTGTGATGCTTCCTTGTAGCTCCCCTAAGGCATACAGGGATAGCAGGATGCAGATCAAATCCTTCTGTCTTGTAGGGTTCCACTCTTCCTCCTATTTCTGATGGCTCTGTGGACACAGGAATATATTTCCACTACAAAACCCTCACATTGTCTTCAGAAAAAGCCAACAGACCTTTCCTAAATCCAGACAAGCATTGCTAAAAGATCTGGGGAGGAGGAAGAGCTCAAAGGCTCCTCACAGGTGAGGATTTTGACCCCCTCAAAGTGTCCTAGCTTGTCTCATACCTTTGAGTTATTGGGGCAACCACGTTTAGCAAAGTTGCTGCAGAGCTGCAGAATTATCACTTGCCTTCTCCTCACTCATTATCCTGGGCTGCCATTTGGCACCTGCTGTGCCTCCAATGCTCTTGGCAGGATGCAGAAGGCAAAAAAAAAAAAAAAAAAAAGACACCCAGGTATCTCTGCCTTGCATGGATTTATGGAGAGGTAAGGAAATGCATTTTCCATGTCTCTGAATTCTCGCCGTGACCACGCGAGGCCACGGCTGTCCTTGTGCATAAACAACACGAGGAGTGAGTTATTACCAGCCCCAAAGACCAGAGCTCCTCACTGGAGGGGGCTTTTGTCTTTCCTTTCACGGCAGCTCCAGAAGCCTCTCAGCCAAGCCTCCCCATGGCATGTGCTCTGCTTACCTGTGATTTATTGACGATAATCACGGGGCGAGCCATTTGTAATCAAACGTACAACAAAGACATCCTCGTGCTGAGAGGCAGTGATAACGCACCATTTAGTAATTTTTGTGCAGTCAGTAATTTGGAGAATGAATGATAATTTCCTGAACTGAGAATCTGCACTGACAACCCTTAGTGCTATTCACCTCGTGAATAAAGATACCTTCCTCTCCATGTCTCGTGATAAATTCCTTTTATTAGGGCCACTTATGTGGGACTTTATCTTAATCGTCTTAAGTATGGGGCAGTCTCTGTGCTGAGGTTTGGTCGTTTTTCATTACGACCTCCAGCATGCTCTGGGAAGTAAATAAATACCAGGCAGTGATATGAAAAGTCATTAAATGAAATGGGCTTTGCTAAGGCAATGCTCTGACTGGCTGCAGACAGCACATCTGCACCACAGGAGGTGCTGAGGGACAGGGGGCATCTCTTACCTCCACCTGAGGAGGATGAATGGTCCAACAGAAAAATTGGATGGTTTTAACCATCATAGCATTGAGCACCACCAATGCACTGCACTGCTGCAGTTCCAGCAGTGTCAGAGTTACAGAGCAGAACCATGGAATGGTTTGGGTTAGAAGGGACCTTAAACCCCATCTCCTCCCTCCCATGGGCAGGGACACCTTCCACTATCCCAGGTTGCTCCAAGCCCTGTCCAGCCTGGCCTTGGACACTTCTGGGGATGGGGCATCCACAGTTTCTTATTGTTTAAGCCAAGCAAGGAAATATATTTCCTACAGCTTTGGATTTTCAGGTAAAAATGATCCGTGAAAAGCCAAGGGGATTTTAGGATCTAGCCAGGAGCTCTCTTTGATGCCCCCCATGCTGTAGTGCTTCATGGAGTTTGTTCAAAACTGGGGGATGAAGTGCTGGAGGCAAATGGTTCTAAGCTGAACATCTGCTCCTCACCGTATCACAAATCCAAGCTGGGAGCTGCCATCCAACATCAGGATGAGTGAGAGGCTCCATTCTCCATTCCTGAGCTTCTTGGACAGCATCTTCAGAGCTGGCAGGTCCGGGGGGCTGGGTGGCCCTCTCCTCTTTTCCATCTCAGACATCAATCACACGATGTCTGTGTGATCCAGCAGGAGAAGTGCCATGGTTCCTCCTGCTCTGCACCCCTGCTCCATCCCCTCAGCACTGCCCTAATGTTGGATAAGACACTTCATGGAGCAAAAACGTGGGAGGTGTTTTCCTGTAGGCAGTGAGAGGGCTGACAAGGAATCCTGTTTCTGTCACAGGACTGGGTTTTGCTCTTCACTGCTATTTCCAGCATGGACAGGGACTTGATTTCTATGCCATCAATAGCATTTCCAGGGAATAAACAGCATTACAGGTGAGGGCACAGCACAGACTGCCGGCTGTCTCCCAGGTAATTTGGACTGTGGTCACCTCCCGAAGGCCAAGTGTGGGCTGTGCACTGAAATTGTTGCCTGTGGCATTCAGATTTTTTGTTCTTTCCTGGCTCTGAGCTCCCTGCTCCTCTCTTCCCTCTCCTCATTGCAGCTGTGATTTAATTCCAGACAGGCAGCAAAGTTTGGAAACATGCAGATTATTCCTGTTCTATCTTAATCATCCTCACCAGGGAGAAATAGAAGAGGAGAGCTTTTTAAAACACTTGGATAAAATGAGCTGGAACGATGAAGTACATTAAGAACAGGAAAATCTAAATGAGGTGGAAATAACGTCTTTATTGAAAGGACACATTTTAATCTCTCTCTCCTGCACTTACATGAACACACCTGATGCCAAGGCAGGAGGAAAAAGTATAAGCTGGGAGACTGCCCTGGCACTCAGTCTTTGCCAGCTGTGCCTGTGGCACTTCCCAAATCCTGGCACTGCAGTCTTCCAACAGCCAGCACTGCAGGAACCTGCCACCACGGAATCATGGAATGTTCTGAGCTGGAAGGAGCTCCCAGTGATCACTGAGTCCAACACCAATGGAATCCACTGCAGACTGCTCCTGTGATGCTGCTCAGAGGGGTGGGAAGCACCCACCTGGAGGCAGCCCCTCTTATTCCACATCCAGAAGCAAATTCCACATCCCCAAGGATCTGTTATGGGAGCAGTAGCCAATCACTGGGGGTGTCCATAAGGGTGTTTTGTGGGGCAGCTCTTGGTGACAACTTTGAGGCACACTGACCTGGGAATTTGTGACCCTGAGGATGCTGGATATCAAGAGAAACTTTCAGTGTGAGCCAAAAAATTGAGAGAATCTATTCCAAAATGTGTGACGTGCTGGGATGGTTGTACAACAAGGGTGGACCTGCTATGTTCACCCAGCAATGGACCAAGCAGGGAAATGGCTGATTTTGGAGACTCCATTGCTCAGGTTTGTGGCACAAAAGAGTTTTCCCCTCCATCTCTATTCATTACAGAGCCAAAGATCTAAACGTTTCTAAATTCACAATGCTGCCCTGAAGAGGTCCCAGTCGTCATCTGCCAGTAGGGTTGGGCTTTTTGACCTGATCAGAAAAACGATCCTTTAGATGGAAAAGATATCAAAAATGAAGTGTGACTCCCTCCATTGGCCTGAAAGAAGGCAGGTCACTGGGTGAATTTGGGATTTTAATTTTACCAATCATCTTTTGAACCGTGCTCATTGTAGTGCTTGATAGAGTCTGTTTCCCTCCTGATCCCGCTGATTATAGATTTTCTTCTCAGTGGTCTCTCTCATTTCTAATGTGCTGCTATTATTCAAAGTGATTAATTGAAGTCTTTGGTCAAACCTGTACCTGGATATGAGCTTTAACCATGGATGTGCCATTCTGAAGTCGTGTTCTGGATCCGTGTTTCCTGAGGCACAGGGCAGCATCCAACATTTTCAACATTCCAGTGTTATATTTCCACAACAGAAATTGCAGACAAAATGAAATAGATATATTTGGAAGAAATGCACAAGGATCACAGTCCAACCCCTGGCCCTGCACAGACACCCCAAGAGTCCCACCCTGTGCATCCCTGGGAATGTTGTCCAAACCCTCCTGGAGCTCTGGCAGCCTTGGGGCTGTGGCCATTCCCTGGGGAGCCTGGGCAGTGCCCACCAACGTCTGGGGGAAGAACCTTTTCCTGGTATCCAGCCTAAACTCCCCTGACACAGCTCCAGCCATTCCTTGGAATATTTTGCTGTCCCTGGACAGAGAGCAGAGATTGGAGTTGCCTCTCAGGAGGAAGTTTAGTTCAGGTTGTAGGGGAGGATGAACAAAGACGGTGCAAAAATACTTATAAATATGAAAGACAACCAACAGTGGGCTTGTCAGACCTGGGGGAGGATCCCAGCAGGAGGGATGAAGGCAACTGCTGCTTTCCTGGGTCAACACAGTGGCATAAAATGGTTTGGGGTGGAAGGGACCTTAACGCTCATCTTGTTCCACCCTCTGCCATGGGCAGGGACACCTTCCACTATCCCAGGTTGCTCCGTGCCCCATCCAACCTGGCCTGGAGCACTTCCAGGGATGGATCAGGAGGGCTGGACTCAACATCTCTTCTCCGCTTCCAATAATGTACATTCCAAAATGAATCATTTACAAACCCAACTACTGAAGGTACAATTTTCTCCCCTCTGGTCCCTAGAAATGCAGATATGATGGCTCCAACAGCAGGGCAGGAGTGACCACCTGGATGTCCCAGTTCAGGTAGGACTGATGAAGGACATGATGGTATCAGGAGCTGATTTAGCACTGCTGTGACAAGGATTTGAGAAATGGTGACAGGGACGCACAGCTTGTTGGGGATGGCAGTCAGGAGTGCTTTCCTCTTGTCCCATGCTGTGACCTGGAGACAGGACAAGAGCATGCAGCCTCAACTTGCACCAGAGGAGATTTAGGTTGGATATTAGGGAAAACTTCTTCACTGGAAGAGTGGTCAGAGATTGGAACAGGCTGCCCAGGGCAGGGGTGGAATCACTGCCCCTGGAAAGATTTAAAGTCGTGTGATTCAAGAGGAATTTAAAAGGATGTGGCACTTGGGGACATGGGTTAGCAGTTGTTTTGGCAGTTCTGGGAGAATGGTCACACTCAATGATCTTGGAGGGCTTTTCCAACCCAAACCACCCTGTGATTCTCTGCTCAAGGTGGACACTCCAGGGCTCTGTCCCCGCACTCTCCTCACTGGAGCCACCCCAGACCTCATTGCTTGGGTGGCCAGGAGGTGGCCCTGTCCAGAGCAGGGCTCCAACGCCAATTAAAGGAGAGGTGATTAGAGAGAGGCTGGGGAGAGGAGGGGAAGGAAGGGCTGGAGAGGCAGCAGGATGCTGGAGCCATCCTCTGTCGACAAAGTGCTGAGACAACAAACTTAACCTCTCTGTCCACGGCGCGCCTATCAGCCATGGTTATTAAATCCCACAAAAGGGAGAAGAGCACCAGTGAATAGGGTTGAAAGAAAAAGCACTTTCCCCATTTGGATTACCTCCTACAGAACAGGACCTGCCACTGAAAGGCGGAGAGTGTAATTGCTGGCCTGAAAGAGAAGGGGAAAAAAGGAGAAAAAAAAACTATAAAGGGAAAGAAAGAAAGAAGGAAGGGGGGAAAAATTGATAATGAACAATTTATCCTCTGAGCTAACAGTTAATTAATTCTGAAAATATCTGTCAGGCTAATGGAGGGGGGGGTAGCTGTGCCACTGAACACAATTAGTAAAATAATAATAACAAAAAAGGGGAAAAGAAAAAGAAGAAAAAAGATTTTTTTAAGGTGTTGCTATCTTCTTAGAGACCAGGCCCTTGGCTTCCCAATGTCATTCTCAACACAATTTTTTTTTTCTTCTCTCCCTTCGTCTCTTTTCAGAAATTGTTCTCATGAATGATTTATATATGTCTAGTTATCTGGAGTGATTTCTATGGACCCGGGCGCATTGCTGCATAATTGTTAATTTTAATGCCATAATAGCTTCAGATGGAGGAAGAGATTAGGCGTTTATTGCACAATTAAATGAAACATACTTGAGAATCACAAAAGGTTCCGTAATTATTTCAGACCATTAATAAAATGGGCATTAAATTATATGGGACACAAAAGGGAAAGGAAATAGATTTTCATTACAGCAATAGAAGCCGAGAGTAGTAATAGATCCTTGTTGAATTCTCTTTCTCTCTCTCTCTCTCTGAAATTAATTGTTGCCCGGCTTATTTCAAAGCAAAATAAAAGAGAAATAAAGTGTGTTAAAGAACCTCTGATGAAAGGGCTTTGTTTGATAAGGACAATAGCCAGTGATACACTCTGGGAAAAAAAGAAAAAAAAAAAAAAAAGGAAGATTTGATTTTGGCTTCCTGCCCTCAGTCCTGCAGGCAGAATGGGGGCTGCGTGTGGACACACGAGGACCTCTCCTCCCCTTCCCAGCACCACGGGGCTGTGGATGGGAGGGAGAAGGAGGGACGTGGAAGGTTCCCCCATCCATTCCCAAGTGCTCCCAGCGATAGGACCGGCCATGGCTTTGGCACCGGGGGCAGGAGAGGCAGGAACTGGCAGGAATCCCAGAGATGCTCTCGCAGAGGGGCCGCGCTTGGCTCTTTCTAGATAAGACCACGAGCAATGGATTTGCCTTGCATGGAAGATCCAGGGCCTACCAGGGACAAGGAAGCAGCAGCTGGAGGCTCCCAGGAGTTCCAACTGCAGCAGAGCCTGGAGAATTTGTCCCCTGAGCAGCCCCTGGGGATCCCAGCGGGGACAGCACAAGGGGCTGGGGGAGGAAGAGCCCCTGGCAAAGACAGCCCAGAGCAGCCTGGCCTTCCTCTTGGCCTGGGAAGGGCCAAGGGCAGGACCCACCTGAAAAACGTGTCACAGGAGCCCCTAAAAACTCCAATCTCATGCTCTGTATTCCGCCAATAATATTTTCCAATGGCAAGAGAGGGGGTATGAGCAATATCTGATTCCCCTTGGAACGAGAGACTCCCCAAAAACCCACAGTGCTGATGAGGGTGAGAGCACTCAGAGCCTGCTGGGGCAAGTTTTCAGGGATACTCAGGATTTCTGGAAGAAATAAGTGGCACCCCTTGGCAGTTTCAGAAGTCCATGGTGACTTAGGCAGTTTGGAAAAACTCACTATGCTTTCAGCCTCGTTCAGACATAAACACGCCCTTGGTCCCTGCAGAGTTTGTAGGGTCTGAGCGAGCAGCAGCACAATTAAGAGTGAAAGAGGTCAGAAGAGGGTCATTTGTAGCTAACGGCAAGCTCATCTTCCACCTCCCAGCCTCACTTCACCACCCTGAAACTCCTCTGAGAAGCTTTAATGAAATAATACTGCTAAAAACATGGCTTTTGGTCCATGAGGTGTTGTGCATGGCCAGGTCCCTCACACAGCTCGCTCCAGGGGCTGCAAAGGTTTCCAAGAAGATCCCTTCATTAAACAAAAAGATGGGGAAAGGGAGAAAAATAAACAGAAATGTTTAAAACAATGTCACGGCAAAGCAAAGTTTACCAAAGAAATACAACGTCTGAGGAAAGCAGACCCAGCTCCCTCACCCCCGTGTGTGTGTGCCAGGCAGGCAGGCAGGGAAGCTGTCATTCCCCCCTTGCCGAGGGGCGGGAATTGCAGAGGGATCAGGAGCGAGGAGCATCCGAAGGCAGGGATAAACAAACAAGCAGCCAGGGTGTCTCTTCCCGGAGCACAACTGCACTTGAAAATTCAGCTCAGCTGACGCAGATCAGACGCACGGCGCTATTTTTAGGCTCCTTGCAGTGTTTTACTTTGCAGCTGCATTCCAGGCCTGCTCCCATTCCCCCAGCAGCAGGAGAAGTGATGCCTCAATGGACAGGGAAGGCCTTTGGATGTGTGCAGTGGGAATTTGTGGCAGAATTTCTCCTGGAAAAAAAAAAAAAAAAAAAAAAAAAAAAATTAATAGCAGGTGTGTGTTGAGGGCAGGGGCTGAGCTCCTGGCTTCTTTGGGAGGGAGGGAGAAAGAGACTGGGGAGGTAACAGGGACGCCCCAACATCTTTGTGCAGCTGGATCTGGGAAAACCAGAACAGGCAGGAATGTCCTTCTGGGTGGGACTGTCCCTGGCACGCCAGCACACTGTGCTGCAAGGAGTGGAGAGCTGGGACAAGGGACAGCACCCTGCCAACCCTCCCAGTCTTCTATCCCAGGAGGCCACCAGCACCATGCTGAGCACCTGCAGCTTCGGTGGTGGGATTAAGGCTACAGCAGGGACCCAGAGAAAAGGAGTTTGACACGGAGAGACTTAAGGAAAAATTGCAAAAAAAAAAAAAAAAAGGAATGGTCGTCCACGGGGGGGAGGAGCAAATGGGAGTCTAAGCAGAGAGAGAGAGAGGGGAAAAAAAAAAAAAGTTAAAGCAGTGAAGCGGCTGTAGATAAGCAGCAATAAGGAGGCCGTGGGCTGCGCCGCCAGCGCCCTCTCCTGGGCACAGCCAGCGGTGCTCCGGCCCGGGGGGAGCCGGGGACCCCAGAGAGGAGGGATGGACACCGGGATGGGGAGGGATGGACACCGGGGAGAGGAGGGATGGACACCGGGGACACAATGATGGACACCGGTGAGGGAGTGATGCACCTCGGCGGGCGAGTGATGCTCTCAGAGTGGGAGCGATGCACTCCGAGGAAGGGAGTGACGTGACTCAGGGAAGGATGTGATGCACCCTGAGGACTGGAATGACTTTCCCGGGGTGGAAGTGATGCTCCATGGAATGGGAGCGATGCTCCCGGGCAGAGAGTGGTGCTCCCTGGTTGGTGAGTGATGATCCCAGACTGGAACTGATGCTCCCACCGTGGGAGAGATGCTCCCCAGGGAAGGGAGTGATGCCCCCAGGAGGGAGTGGGCGTGGGGCAGAGCCATCCGGGCAGTGCAGCCCTCCAGACACGCAGGAAGCCCTACAGTGATTTGGTACAGCACCAAATCAGCAAAAGGATACTTAGAGGTAAAAATAAGAAGCTAAAGGGAGAGTTGGTCAGGGAAAGCAGGGAGAGGGAAGAAAGTCTTTGGGAGATGAAAGAAGGTTGGCATTAGAGAAAAACAAATAAGGAGATAAAACATGAACAATCCAAAGTATTAAAGAGTCACTAAAAAGGACAAGGAAAGCAGCCAAGTGCAGCAGGAGATCAGCCATGTCACCCAGCTGGAAATCAGCGAGGAGAGGACCCAAGACATGGGGTGAATTTGGTTTTAATATGAGGGAAGTCCTGCCTTTTTCCAGGCCAGCTCCTGCAGGGCTGACTCAGAGCACAGAGCAAGGTCCTGCCTGCTCCCCACCAGGGACACTCCCCATGGAAGGGACAACACCACTGGGGAAGAGGAGCTTTGTCCTCTGCTCTGGGGACAGCAGGGCCCCTGTCACCATCCCCTGCTGCACAGGGCCACAGGAGCTCCCCATTTGTGCTGCTCTGGACTCTGTGTGTGCTGCTGTCACACGAGGGCTCAGGGCAAGCTGCCTTCTAGAGGTGTGAGGAGCAGCAGCTGCCACCCAGGCCTCCAGCTCTGTGAAACACCTTGGGAACGTTGCTGTTCTGTTTTTCAGGGGCAACGAGGAAGGAGATGAAATCCAAAAACCTGGAGCAGGGGGACAAACTGGAGCAGGAGGAGACAGCTAATCCCAGCAGCCACCTCGATGTCAGATCTAAAGGCAAAGCACAGAGTAAGGAACAACAAACGTGTCACCTCACTGTGCCTGGAGCTGGAGGAGGAGGCAAAGGGCCAGCAACATCTGGGGCTGGAGCAAGAGGAGCAGGGAAGGAGCAGCTCTGACAACACTCCAGAGCAGGAAACCCTCCGAGAAGTCACCAGAGGCATCACCACAGCACCTGCAGAATCATTCTAATGCAGCCTTAATGGACAACCTGAGTCTGTCTTTTGGTTGTAGGCACCCAACCCAAGTTTGTGGGGTCTGCACCAGCAGGTTTAAGTTTGGGTCTCCTGGGTGGGGAGGATGTAGGAAGGCAATTGGAATCTCATTTTTCTTTTAATTCAGGCAGATTTATGGGGGTTTGTCACCCTGCAGACACAAGCAGGCAACATTGCCATCGGATATCATCCCACGGGGCAGAGAGGGCTCCCAGCCTGGTGCTTTCTCCCAGGGAAACTCACGCGGTGAGACCAGCAGCGACTGGTGCAGAACTCCAGCCCTCCCGGCCGCGTTTTCCCAGCCCGGGTGGTGCCGAAAGCAGCACGGCCCGAGCTCCAGCTCGGTCTCCAAGGGCTGTGGCTCCCGACCAGGCCGGCGCAGATAACGCGCTTAGCACGGCGGGGCGAGGGGAGGCAGGAGCGGCGAGTGCAGCGATGCGTCCTGCGCTCCCCCGGGCCCCGGGGCCACTCCGCGCTAATCGCCCAGATTAGCACCGGGAAAGCCGAGATTTGGCAGCTCCACCTGCCCTGGAGGAAAACCCAGCAGTCCTGGAAAACTCAGGAATTCTTGGGTTTGCTTGCAAGGCCGAGGAAAAAGTCTGGTTCTCTGCCCCCTGCGCTCCCCGCCTCCGTCACTGTGACGGTCACTGTGGGAAGATGTCGCCTTGTCCTGTGGCCACAGAGCTGTCCCGTAGCCATCACACAGGACCATGACACCGGCCGTGGTGCTCCCATGGCCCCTGCCCTCCACGCACTCCACGTTTGGATAGATTCAGGGTTGTGTCTTTCATTAGCAGAGCCTAACGAGCACCCTGATTATCAGAGCCCCCCGATTATCATCATCATCCTCATTCCGAGCTCCAAAGCGACCCCAGTAATGCTCGGCAAAACCCTGTTTTAGCTAATCCAAACCGGGCAGCCAGCGCCGGCGGCTTTGGAGAGTGTGTTCACCGTGCAGAAACAATGCAAAACATAATAATTAAATAAATCACGGACCTCTTGGTTGAAGGGGGCTGCGGTTTTGTTTCCAGCTGGAGTCAGCTACGCCTGAACACAAAGGTCAACACTGGAAAACAGAAAACAGAAACAACCGAAAAACAAAAGGAAACCGGTGAAGCCGGTGAGGCTGGATTAGAGTTTCCTAGACGGGGGTCAGAGAGGGGAGAGCTTTTAGCAGTGATTTGCACTCTCCGAATGAAAGCTTTAGGATTTTGCTACACTTCAAAGAAAAGATGCCCGGCCCAGCCCGCTGCAGCCCCTCCTGGTCCCGGCGGGCAGGCAGGAGCGGAGTGAGCCCTGCCTGTGGGGGGAGAAGGGAGAAGGGGATCACAACCCCTCTCCTCCCGCTGGGAAGTCGCCAGGGACATTTCAAAGCATGGCACAAAGGTTGAGCTGTCCGGCTCCACTGAGGGAAACAGCGGCTGAGCAGCCAGATCCTCAGGCAGAGCTTCCCAGACCCTCTCCCTGCTGTCCAAAGGCCTCGCTGCAGGGTTTGGGGGCTGTGTCGGGGGTTCAGAGAGGACCTGTGCACCTGAGACCGCGGCACAGCTCTGCCACTCCACATGAGAGCAGGAGTTCAGCGATGAGCAATCCCAGTCCTGGAATGTGGGGTTTGGGGTTGCAAGAGGGTGAAGTTGTGGATGGGATGCCACATCCCTGGAAGTGTTCAAGGTTGGACTGGGCTTGGAGCAACCTGGGCTGGCAGAAGTTGTCCCTGCCCATGGAATAAGGTTGGAACCAGATGAGTTTTCAGGCCCCTTCCATCCTAAACCATTCCATGATTCTCTGATTCCCTGATATCTGCACGCGCACGGATGCACTCTCTCTTTGGGCCCTCACACAGCTGAGTCTCCACCTTGTGCACATCCCTCAGGTTTATTCTTGCAGACTTTTAAACTCTGCTCGTCTATCAGCACATCCTAAGATGTTTCTGGCGCCTCCCCACAGCCTGACACACGGATTCTCCCCTCGAGGCTCTGGAGCTGCTGTGCTGTTTCCCGGAGCCAGGCAGTTTGGATTGGCAGCTCCAGCCATGGCTGCTGCTGTCTGGAGCTGCTCTTTTCACTTCAGTGGCACTGAGCTATTTCGGAGCAGCCGGGACCTGCCCGTGCCATCCACGCCTTTCCCAGACATGAGTGGAAGTGGGAGTGTTTTACAAAGGTGGTTTGTGCCACCAGCCCCACACTGGGATGGGGAAATTGCTGCCTTGTCACGCCAGGACTTTGGGCATGACCTTCTGCAGGCCCCCATTGCTTCTGCCTTTATTTGAGCTGTGATGCTAAAATATTGTGGCTACAGTGTTTTAGAGTTTTATTTCCCCAAAAATCACCTTAAAGTAGATAAACGCTGCCATCCCCACTGTATCCCCTGCATTTCACCCTAATTTGAGTTTGCAGCTGTTTCCTTCCCCGCCCCCCCCCCCCCCCCCTTTTTTTTTTTAAAGAGTGATTTATTGTAGATTTCAAAATGTGGAATATCGGCAAAGCCATTCTTTTTTAAATGGAAAATTTCCTGCAGAGAAGCATTCCTGGTTTGCCAGGGAAACAGAAATTGAAATAGTATTAGAATAAAAAACCCTTCCAAGGGAATAGGACTCCAAACACAAATATTTTGCAACTGCAACAGAAAGATGGAAACGGGCAGGATTTTTGCAATCCATTTTCATAGATTCATGGAATGTTTTGGGTTGGAAGGGACCTAAGATCACCTGGAGCAGATCACATTTTTGCAGTCTTTTTGCTGCCAGGCAGGAGCGGTTCCCACCTGGGGGTGTGCCAGGGGGCTGCATCCCCATCCCACTTTGTCCCTGCACCCTTCTGTCCTGACACCCTGCTGGGGACGGGGAGCGAAGCCCTGTGACCCCGGCAGCACCACGGACCTGACAGGTACCGCCGACTAAAGCACGGCGTGACTCACAGAGAGTCCTTGGGCAGCAATTAAACACACGACCAGGACTGATTAACTGGAAAAGAATCCTTCTCCGTAAACGGCAGAAAGCACTGCGCTCCCCGCACGTGTCAGGGCAGCGATGGGATCAGCAGGAGCCTTGGCACAGCCCAGCTGCCTTCCCTCGGGACCCAGCACACCTTCAGCCTCGAGGGGAACCGTGCTCGGATGCTCCCGAAGCCAGAAGAAGCCACCCAAGAAGGAAGATCCTCTACTCCTGTTCTTTGGAGTTAGTTCTGGGGACGTGTCACTGAAGAGCAGCGCATGCACAGAAATAAAAGTGCGATCTTCACTTTATGTCAGTGAATTTCTGCTCAGGCAGAAATTGCTGTCATCCCACGGGGGGAAACTCCGGTGTTAACGTGGGAATAACAGCAAAGAAAAGGACTAAACTACTTATTCCCTCTGCTTTGGTTCATTTTGGAGGCTCTCTCCTCCTGTGTCTCTCTCTGACTGACGGCAGCGTGAGATGCTGAAGTCGGTTAATTGTTATGGATCCCTGGGGCGTTATTCCAAGCCATGTGAAAGCACCGAAGGGAGCAATAATCACCTGTGATTCTGGTGAGAGCGTTAATCCTATAAAATCGGGGAAATTCTTCCGTTTGGGGAGCACGTGGGACGGCTTTGCTCGTCTGCAGTGAACCTTCCCCGTGCCAAGGGGTCAGATGGAGCCCCTTGGGCTGAGGTGGGGCTCGTCTCTTGGAAACTGCTCCTCTGGGATTTAGGGACGCCAGTGGCTGGAGAAATGGATGATAGCGGCAGAAGGAGGCCGGGAGAGACCCGTCACACGGCTGCTCGTGTCACCGCAGCCGGAAGGGAGGCACTGAGCTGACCGATGCCAGGTTCCCTTGATCCTGGTAAAACTGGCCACTGGAAACTCCTTCGGTCTGAAAACTCCATGTCTCCTCCTGGGCAGGAGCCACGGAGTGCAAACTGCCGAAATAAACCCGGCACCGGCGGGGAGGGGAGAGGACGGCACGGTCTGGATAGGGCGGTGGGGAGTCCCCCACTCCCAGCACCTCTGGTGGGCCTGAGGGTTCTCTTGGTCATCACAAACCCCTGGATCACAACAGAGTCGGAGCAGCAGAGGGAAATGAAGATGTTTCTTTCGGGCTGATGCCCCGGGCGGTGTTTGGCCGGACGGAGCAGCCCGATCTGTACCATCAAGCAGCGCTTCCCAGGGGAGGGAGGTGATCAGGGGAGTTATCTGCGTGCCCCAGGGAGTGGGAAAAGTCAGCGCCGTGCACAAAGCCCTCATTCTTCCTGCTTGCCCTGCCAATGAGCAGCTGCTGATTAAATCCCTTTTCAGAGGGCAGAGTTACAAGGCTCCTACAGCTTTCCCCGGCAGAGACCTCTCTGCTCTCCCTGTGTTTGCATTCTCACATCGGCCTCTGCCCGCTGAATAACAGCGGTAATTGGATGTGTTTAAATAGCGCTGCTCACTATTGTTTGCCCAGTAATCAGACACGTCTCCCTTTCCCTGGAACCTGAGCGCCACGTGCCGCAGAGGAAGGGCGGCCTCGGCCCCTCCTCCTCCTCCTCTCCTCCCACCTGCATCCCCTCACCTCTCCAGGCTGCCCAAGTTGTGCGTGCGAATTGCACTCCGGCCGTGACAAGTTTTTCCCTCCATCCGTAGCCAGCGGGACGCTGGAACTCCATCAGGGCAGCCTGGGTCAGTCTGCTGGGGCGGGAATTGCCTCTGGAGGCAAAGGGCTCGGGCAGAGGGGATGGGGCCGATGTTCTGCTTCCCATGGGAGAGCCTGGGGCTGAGGCTGGCCCTGCCACAGGAGGGAACGAAACGCTCTTCGTGGTCCTGACAGGTGTGCTGAGTTTTGGACATGCACGGGCAGCGCTGGTTGGCCGCCGTGAGAGCTCAGATGTGGGAGGCACCGGTGGATACCGACATCCCTGGGGGTCAGAGTGTCATTGGCAGGGTCCACCAGCCCCACAGGGGTCATGGTCTGTGTTGGAGCAGCCCCGTTTGCAGGAGAAGCAGGGGATTCCTGCCTGCAGAGCGGGTTTGTGCTGAGCATCTCTGCAGTCCTTCCTCTTGCTCCCATTGCTCGTGAAAAGGAAGTGGGGAAAACACCAGTCGGTCTCGGAGGCAGGACCTGAATCACCTCTGAGATGTAGACTCAAGGCCAGAAATGAGCCTTTGCCCACAGCCCATTGGCCCCTGCCTTTCCCTGCGCCGTGCCACGGCTCCTTATCATGACTAATAGACACACTTGCAGAAATCAGAATCTATTTCCAAGTGATTCATGAGCGGGTAGGAAAAGGGGGGGCGGGGGGAGGGGGTGGGGAGAAACGACAACAGACTAAATACACCTGGTAATTTATTTGCTATGAATAATTTGAACAGCCCCGAGTGACGGAGATACCTCAGTTATTTATCCTGGGGGAGAAATTTGCAGATGCTGCAGACTGGGTGTGCTCCAGAGCAGGCCCTGCCTTTAACGTTTGCCTCCCCCGCCCCAGCGCAAACCTCTACGGCCGTGCTTGGAACGAGATGCAAGACAAGCTTCATCCAAGCCTTTCATTAATTGCCCTTCCTGGAATCTCCTGCCGGCTAAATTGCTCCCCGCAGAATCCCTGGCTCCAGGGTTAGGAAAGGGTTACTCGAGCGCGCCTTCCCGTTTGGGCTGGGTGGGTGGAAATCGCGTTGGCTTTCATCTGCAAAACCTCGTAAAGCACGAGCAGCTGCTGGAGGGAGATGGGCGCCTTGTAAATCAGCGCGAGGAATAAAGAACAGAGTAAAGAACGCATCGTCCGTCGGCACCGAGCCGTCCCGGTCCCCGTTCCCGTCCCGGTCCCCGCAGGGCTCCGGAGAAGGAGCCGTGGCTGTGCCCTGCAGCGTTTGCCCTCCAGTGGCTCCCGGGCAGCGCCCGCTGCAGTTTTGGGCCGAGGTTGTCCGAGTTGTTCCTCGAGTCGTTTTCGGAGGCCGGCCGTGCCGTGCCGTGCCGGCGTCGTTAATGCGAGAGTCTCACGTTCGGTGTCACCGCATTGTGACCGTTTTGTCTTCTGTCACCGCCGGCCTGAAATGCTTTTCATTGTTTTTGTGTTAAAATTCAGAGAGGTTTTTTTTTTTCTTCTCCCCCCCATCAAATATCTTTGTATTTGTTTCCAGAAACAAATGATTAGCATTAGTATTCATTAGTATTCGTGTTAACAATTGATAAAGGGCCCACTACTGTAGTATCTGTGCATAGCACACAAAATTTAATTAAAAATATAATAATTTCCTCAAGCCATGATCATACAATCTGTACCATCCCCCAAAGTTAGTTCCTGAGACTTCTCCCACATTTTCCTGTGGAGAGAGGGATCTGTTTGCCAGGGAAGAAGGGAGTCAGGGATGCTGTGGTGGAATGAGCAGGACCAGGCTGGAGAGGGCAGGAGAGGGCATGTCCAGCACAAACCAGGAATTCCTTTGGAAGCTGCAAGCTGGCACAGCTCTGCTCCCAGCCCTCATGTCAGTCCTGCAGCAGGGTTTTGGTGGATCTCAGCCAGGCTGCAATCCCCACCAAAGGGAATCTCCAAATGGCTCAGAGGATTTGGGATTTCTCCATCCTAAAGTTTGCTGCCTCTATCCCTCTGGGTGACTCATTTTTTGGAGTCTGGCACGCTGTTTCCCTCTCTCCTGGCTCTCCAGGCTCGTTTCCCAGTGTGGCTGGGCAGGAGGTCACTCCCATGCCCATGGAGGGTTCTGGGGACCGTTGCATGGCTGGAGACCACAGCCCTGCTACTTCCTCAGAGGAATGGCTTCTGCAGGCCTGGAGAGGACACTGGGGACTCTTCCCCTGAGTTCTGGGGACCCACTGCTGACTCCCCACCAGACCATGGTCTCTGCCAGGGCATTTGATTCCCAGCTGACACCTCAGAGCAAACACGACCTCCGCGCAGAGTCTACGTGCAGCATGTGGACACCTTCCCTGCTTGAGGTGCTCTGCTCTGCTGAGCCTCTGAGGGCAATTCCCAGGCTGGGGGTGAGCCAGGGAGAAGCTTCACTCCAAGATGCCACCACAAGCATCTGGCAAGAAACAAAAGACATCTCAGAGGCATCTGGGCTCCCGTAAAGCAGCCTTTGGATGGGAGCCGTTGCCTTTTCAGACTGCTTGGGTGGATACGTGCCCTGTGGTTTTCCCAGAGCTGGCTCACTCAGTGAGGTCAGTGGCAGGGCTGAGTTCTCACTGAGCAGCAGCACTGAGTGGCTGCTCAGACCTGGTTTCACCAGTTCAACCCAAAGCTGTGTTTGCCACGCAGGTTCTGCCGAGAGCATCGGGATGTTCCATGTGCTCTGCACAGACTTTGGAGGGGATCAGGCCTGAGGCAGAAGAGCATCTGTCACTTCTGGTTGTCTCTTATGCCATGGAGTAGGGGACAGCACGGAGCATCTCTTGCTTGCTGGAGAATCTCTTTCTTGTCGGAGCATCTCTTATACAACTGTGATTCTTCTCCAGCAATCCAGGACCTAAATAACAGGCTTAAATCCTAGCTGCTCTGGAGGTTTTCCTGATCATTTTGGACCACATGACAAATGACTTTCTCCAGAATGATGGCAGGCAGCCTTTGGTGGTCCTGGGAGTTCCCAGGATTCCCATTATGGGGAAGAAATGGTCTTCAGTGCTTAAAATACCCCAACTCATCTCTGGAAATTCACCCTGAGAACAGTTGTAGAAGTAGTGAGGAGAGGTCTGGAGACCTTCCAGTAAGATAAATTTGCTGTTTATCAGCTCTTTGATGGGTCTCAGGTGCTACCTTCTCACAGGCTTTGTGTTCCTGCCACATCAGGGTCTGTGAGAAGAGCAGGGAAGAAACTTCACGGCTCCTGTATGGTTTGGTTCAGTTCATTTCAGTGGGAAGCTTGACTGTGCTGAAGGCCTGGCTGTGTTTGAGGGGGCAGAGGTTCACAAGAAGGGACACCCTGACCAAACAGGGCAATTTAGACAGAAAAATCCTCCTCCAGCTTGTGTGTGATGCCAACAGACCCAAAACAAATGGAGCGGACATGAATTTAACCACACTTTACCACACTTCTGAAGCTCCAGCACTGTGACCCTCAGGGACATTGGTGGTGGCTGCTTTTAAACATCACTGGCCTCATTCAGATACCCAAATGCAAAATGTGCTACTTGGGGACAAGACACAGATTTGCAGGAACCCTGAGCCTTTGAGCTGGTGTTGAGAGTACCCATATCACTAGAATGAGTATTTTCCTCTGTACATTTGCATCATGGCCAGATCTCCACTGCTCATGTTATTTAACTCTGTTAGAAACACAACCAGATAATATTTTAGGTGTATCCTCTCTTTGCAGAACAAGGAGTTGGTCATGTCTGCCTGAGCACCACGTACTTTCCACAGGCCTCTTCCATGCCAGCCATCCACAAAAAAGCTACTCCAGAGCTCACCTGTCACGCCAAGCCCAGGAGGTCACTTCCCTTCCTTACCCTGAGCTTTTCTTCCAGATTTGGACCTGTGTTTCTCCATGCCTGATGTGTGGCTGGGAGCAATCCCACTGCAGAGCTCCATCCCAGCCCAGGGAGGATGGCTGGATCACAGGGAGCAATCCCATTCCAGAGCTCCATTCCAGCCCAGGGAGGATGGCTGGATCACAGGGAGCAATCCCATTCCAGAGCTCCATCCCAGCCCAGGGAGGAAGGCTGAATCACAGGGATGAAACCATCAGCCTCCCCAGGAGTGGAGGCAGGGGAGTGTGCGAGATAAGGAGTTCAGTCTTAGCACTTCTCTTGAAAGTTGTTGCTTCTATTTCAGAGCTCATGTGCCTGAAAACCTGTCTGTTGTTTTTTTTTTTTTTTTTGTTTTTGTTTTTTTTGTTTTTGTTTTTTTTGTTTTTGTTTTTTTTGTTTTTGTTTTTTTTGTTTTTGTTTTTTTTGTTTTTGTTTTTTTTGTTTTTGTTTTTTTTGTTTTTGTTTTTTTTGTTTTTGTTTTTTTTTTTAATTTTTTTTTAATTTTTTTCTTTTCTTTTTTTTCTTTTTTTTTTTTTCTTTTTTTTTTCCTGACTGTATCAGTTGGTCTAATAAGAGATACAGCCTCTCCTTACAAGCCTGCTCTGCACTCCTGAGCTCAGGTCCTTTATCCTTCCCTTCATGCTGCTGACAATGACTGAAGCTCCCTGGCCATACAATATCTGGGAAGTCAATGCTGTGTCAAGCCCCTGGGTTTACATCCATGGCCACAGTGAACACACTTATTTACTGGAGAGACTCCTCAGCTCGGCTTCCTGCTGCAGGAAAAGCAAAATCCAGGGGGGTGTCCAGGGTCCCCTCCCTGGGCAGGTGGGCTGGTGCAACCATGGGGTTCTGCAGCGTGGGAGGGGAGTCCCAGTGGGTTTCCACCAGGCATTTCTCACCCTGGGAAGGATGAACAACTCTTCAGCCACTCATGTTTTAACTGCTAAAGTTGCTACAGGAAGGCCTTAGAAGGTGGCACAGAGGTGGCACTGCCTCAGGAGTCTCCAGCAGGATGTCACCCAGAGACTCCTTGTGGATTCCATGGGGTCCAAGCTGCTGCCTGATTCCAGAGGGACAGTTCTGGTGCTCTCTGACACAGCATGGTGTCCTCACAATGACAGCAATGTCACCCCAGGAGGTGGCTGGCCTGGCTGCACTCTCACTGCTCACTGCAGCACATCCACACAGCGACACACAGACAACTGGAGGCCTGGGAGAGACAGAGACGGGAAGATTTCCACAACGAGGGTGGTGAGGCCCTGGCACAGGGCCAGAAAGGTGGTGGACACCTCACTCCCGGAAACATGCAAGTTGGATGGGGCTCTGAGCAACCTGCTCCAGTGGAAGGTGTCCCTGCTCATTGCAAAGTGCCTGGACTCCATGACCTTTAAAGGTCCCTTCCAGCCCAAAGCATCCTACGATTCTGTAATTCCATAACTATGCTGAATGTGATGCTCTGGGAAGGCTGGTGTAATTCGAGGTACATTTTTTTCTGTCAGACATTGCACTGGCTCACTGATCAGGACCTTCACCCCAGTGAAGAGCACTGGACCTGCCCACAGAGGCAGCAGGACACAGGACTCACATCACTGCTGGCTCCCCAGGGTGCCTGGCCACACCACAGGACCATCACCTGCAGGGAGCCTGAGCCAGGAGGGAAATCCCTGCAAATACCCATCACCTTCCTCGTTAACAGCAAGCCACAAACATAAATGGTGCTGCAAAAGTGCACTGAACAGCTCACCTGTAAGGAATGAGAGCTAAATGCACAGAGCACTGCACTAAAGGAAGGGATGGGATGAGGTTGTATCACACACGGATAAAATGCGCAGAACAAAAATTAAGTTTGGAAAGGGCTGAAAACTTCTGCCTCAGGGCATAAACCAGGTCCTAATCCAGGGGGAATCTTTGGTTTTGAGGCAAGTTATTCACCAGCTCTCTCCCACGGAAGGTGGTGCCTTCCCAGGGAGCATCTCTTGTTGGCCAGCGTGAGCAGGCAGCTCGTGGGATGATCCAACCTGCCACATCCATCACTGCTCCCCTCTTCTGTCAGGGATGTACAGGGCAGTGACCTGCTCCACTAAATCTCTCCATGCAGGAGGCTGGATCCCTGTAACTCTTCATAGCTGGAGCTGAATAAATGCCTTTTTCAGGGTTGGGGGGATGAAATTGAGCAAGAAACACCGTAAAAATGCAAAAAGAATAACCTGTAAGTATCCAGTCTGTTCTGCACAGTATCTGTGAACACATCAGTGCTGCTGCCCGGATGAGCTGCTCTGTGCATATATTTTCCATATATCTCTCCCAGAAAATATTATTTGATGGCATGTGATTAAAAGGGTCTTTTTTAATATGTGGCACACGCATAACAAAATGTATGTGTGCACTTGCATGTAAAATAACCAGATATGAGGGAAAAGCAGGAATATAATCATCCCCTGCAATGCCTGGTGGGATTCTGTGCACTGAGCTAATTCTGGGTATTTGGAAAAAAGCATTCCTGGTGGTGGGAATCTCACCAGGTCCCACAGAACAGCAAGCAGGACCTGCATCCTCGGTGCCTCTGAAAAGCCCCAGAAACATGGAAGTCTTTCCAAAACGTGCTTCCTTCAATTAAAAATCAATTAAAAATCCCCTCCCTTTCCCAGTGCCTGAAGCATTAAAAAAAAAAAAAAAAAAAAAGTTATTTACAGATCCATTATTTCCTAAATAAAGTTTGGATCGGGGGTATTTTCAAATTCTAGGTGCTCTTCACCTCTCACTTTTGGCAGTTGCAAGCCCGATCGTGATTCCTGCGAGGAGGAGGAGGAGGCTGAAGGCAGAAATACAGCTCTATTTATGCTGATACTGGATCTCGGGCTACATGATCTCATCTAATTTAAAGTTACTCCAAATGAACTATCTCCAAGAATACAATTTTAATGTTTCCCTATCAGGCCATTCTTATCTCTCTGCATTACCATGATATCATTCAGGAATAATAATCGCACCATTAGTTTTGGTGTCTAAACAAGCTGGTGAGGAGAAATAGGATTTCAGTCACTGCCTTGCAAATTGCTGCCCTCCCCACGGAAAAAAAAAAAAAAAGAAACAAACAAACAAAAAAAACAAACCCCAAACCCCAAAAAGGGTACAAAGTTTTTAAAATCCGACCCCGGGGGCTGTACAACTGCAACAGATGCCCTTCCTGGACAAAGGATTTAGGGGGGAAATGGAAGCATTTAAGTATTTAAGGGTGGAAGCATTGAAATCTTGAAAGAAATCTTTCTTTTCCTTTTTTTTTTTTTTTGTTTTTTTTTTTTTTTAAGCGGGGGCATTTATGGGATGTAAATGAACAAACCGGAGCCCGAAATGCCCCGAGCTGATGGAGCGTGTGTGCTGCAGCACGGCGAGGCAGCAGCCAATGAACGCCGGGCTGCCGATTTTTTATCATTAATATTGCGAAGCAACATTAACTGATTGGAAAGACTTTTCGGGAGCAGGCAGAGCCTGCGAGCCATCGCTCCCTCCCGAACGGTTTTGCCACCCGGATTTCTGAGAACGACGCCCGGCTTCTCTCGTTTAATCTCCCCGAGGGATGACGAGCGATACAATTTCTCCCCCTCCTTCGAAGAATTTGAAAAAAAACAATAAAAGCGAAGGGAGTTTTGTGTTTTACCCGTCGGAGGAGAAAGGCACACGGTGCAGAGGAGAGGGGCGAGGGGCAGCGGCTTCGGGCGCCTTTCCCCGCGGGTGTTGAGCGCGGCAGCTCCGCGGGGCAGCGCGCCGGCGGCTGGGGCTGCCGATAGCGCTAATTCCGCGGAAAAAAGTGGGGTAAAAAAGAAGTTTCCACGCGTGTCATTCTACCACGGCCAGGGCCAAGCCCGCGGGTGCCTGCCGGGGCGAGCAGCGCTCGGGCGCCCCAGCCCCGGCCCGTGGCGAGCGTCCCGACTGGGGGAAGCTCGGGGGATCCCACCCTGGGATGGGGCAAATTCCCCTGAGGAAGATGCGGGGCTGCAGCGGGAGGATCCCGCCCGGGGAGGTCCCGCCTGCCGGCCCCGCTCTGGGCTAAGGGGGTCCTGGCGCGGGCCGGGAAATTTGCGGCGCATTTTTGGGCGCAACGAAAAAAGCCTCTGGGACGGCGCCGGCGGCAGCAGAGCCAAAGCCGCGGGCGCTGCCGGCCCCGTCCAGGTGAGCGGACTCCACATCCTCGGCCCCTTTCTTCTTCCTCCTCATCTCCCTCCTCCTCCTCCCCGGCTCCGCACGCACAGGGCTCTGCCGTGAAATGAAAGTCATTTCTTGCGAAGAAGGAGGAAATAAGGGCGAAGGTGGTTTATTATATTCTTATTATTAATATTATTTGGAGGCGGGGGGGCCCGAGAGCCCCCCCAGGAGCTGCGGCCCGGCACGGAGCGGCCCTCGGCGGAGACTCCTCTCGGGCAGGAGGCGAAGTTTCGGGCGGAGAGGCACGGGGGGACCCCGGAGGGGCCGGGCCGGCCGCCCCCCGCCCGTCCCGGGAGCCCCCCCAGATATCTCGTTTCTCTCCCCGGCCGCCGTCGGACGCGGGCGGGCGGGGGCAGGGGGCGGCCCGGGGGGGCCTTTTCAGAGCAGGTTTGTTAACCAAAGCAGGTGCTAAAAACCAATAAGCCCGGAACAAACGCGGTCCCCCCCGGGAGCCGGGACAATTGTTTCCATTTAATAAATATTTTCCCCACGGGCGTTTCGCGGGAGGCAGGCAATTATTCAAAGCAAGNGCAGCGGGGGGGAAGCGGACGGCGGTGGGCGCACGGCGGAGCGCGGCGCTCGCAGCCCCGACGGCGGCGGCGGCGGAGCCCGGAGGGCGCCGGGACCGGCCCTGCTCCGCACACCCCAGGGATGGAGGAGGATGAGGAAGATGGGGACGACCCCCTTCTCCTTCCCCCTTCCTCCACAGCTGCTAGTAGCGCAGCAACTCACAAAAGCCTTCCTTTTAATCCGCGCGTTGGAA
>VXBN01012572.1:730140-758494 GCA_013397395.1 Sinosuthora webbiana
CGATAAGCAAATAGGGGGGAAAAAAGGGCTCCGCTTAAAAGAAAAAAAAAAAAAAAAAAGGCATGCTTTTAATATGCTTCCAGATGGGGGGAAAATGATTTACATGGGAGTTTATTTCCTCTTTGCTGATATGAAAGAATTACAGATACAAAACCCACTGATCTATAGAATAAAAAAAAAAGAAAAGAAATGTTATTTTCCTGTAAAGGTATCAGTTCATTTATATTCATTTAACCATCCATCCATCAATTCACTTTCTCACTCCCTGCACATTCTCTCTGCCTCTGGTAAACCTACCCCACCAATATACTTTTCTGGAATATACAATGAAGTTTCCTTAAAAAAAAAAAAGAAATTATATGAGATTCAGCTGGAGTAGGTAAAGTGAAGTTTCCCTTCTCTTCCTCTCCCCAGCTCCTCTTTTATGTTCCAGACTTTGAGCAAATTAGCAATTTGAAAAAGAAAATGGTTTAGTTGGGGGGAAAAAAAAAAGTCAGTGTATATGTATAAGTAATATATGCAGTATATGTGTTACAGATGTGTCTGTGTGTATATATATAATATACAGAGAGCAAGGTTCGTGTGCTCAACATGTATGTGCAGCGTCCCTGTGCCTGTGTGATACCAAGAGCTCCTTCTCTGCCTCTAAAATACAACATACACATATTGTACAGCTATTTACAGCATTCATATATCCACGGCCCCAGCTCTAACCACCCAGCCTGCCTGCATCTGCTGGAGATATGCAGCGATATATGTGATACCTCAGCACAGGCAGAGGCTCTGAACTGGAGCAGAATATCTGGATTAAAATATAAAATATCTCTCTAAATTGGCAGCACGTGTCCTTTGGGAGGGCTGGGGCACCCACGGTGCCCATATTTTGGGTGCTCTCTGGTGCAAGCTCGGCCAAGCACAAAGCACAGGCATGGCTCAGCCTCTGACCTTCCGAACCTGAGGGCCACCACGGCTGTATTTGCATTTTGGATGGTACCTGGAGCTGAGATCCAAATTCCCTTACAGGAGAATTTGGAGAGCAAACCTAAACCTCTCCCCTGACACCTCCAAGAACCAAACCAACCCCACCTGGGCGAGCTCTTCCCGGGGCTCTGCCTCGCCGGGCGTGAGGTGGGGACAGGGGTGACTTCCTTGTCCCTGCGCTCTCAGTGTGACAGCCCTTCCTGGCAGGAATGGCTCCAGGGAGGATGAGCCGTGCTCCCAAAGACAGAGGCGGCCAAACCATCCCTCATTCCCAGCCGCCTTCACCGAGGCTGGGAGTGGAGGGATGCGGAAAAACTTCTTTTTCTGCTTTAAATGCAGTGGCAAGAGCTGTCTAAGAAGTGGCTTTTTTTTTCTTGTTAAAAGCAGGTAAATAGAGAGACAGACAGATTTGGAAATGCCTCTCTCTATATATATAGATAAAAATACATGTCTTTATCTCCAGGCAGATACGGATACAGATCCACACAGAATTTTCCTGGCGGTGGCTGTTAAGGAGCTCCAAGCCCGTGCTCGGGGGTCCTTTTCCCAAAACTCCCTGTGCAAATCAAGGCAGCAGGCAATCCCCCCCAGCCCAAACAGGCTGGTGGCACTGGAGAGCCCAGCTCCTGGTGGGTGCCTGCCCTGCACAGAGCCCACACGCCCGTGCTGCACATCAAAGGCCGGAGTTCCCAGGCTCCGTGCTGGAAGTGACACCTGCAGATGTTCCCCTGCCTCGTGTTCCCAACCCGGGCCTGAACAAATACATAATCATATCACAGAGCATAATTAATAGTGCTATCGCCATGAAGGACTCTTAAAGGGAAGGCTGTTGAAAGAGAGTTCCTGAAGATAATCCTTTTAAAAGGTTTCCTTAAAATGCAACCACTGGCGGGAATAAGGCAGGTTTAGTTCCAACATCTTAATACCTCCGCAGAGCAGAGTTTTAGATCTTGTAAATGTCTTCCCTTTAGTAGTGGCTTGCCTTTGGATTTGGGACTTGTGCTTTTTGGAGGATCTTGCTGCAGTTGTGGTTCTCAAAAGAGAAGGTCCTTGAGGAGGCCCAGCCTGGCTCCCTGTTCAACTGACCTGTCAGGGGCTCATAACTTCATTCCTGCTGGAATTCCAGTGTGGCCCCATCCTGTCTGGGCTGGTGTCCTGCACTTGTGTCTAATGACCCATTTTGAACAATTTTCAGGGTGCTGCTAAATTTGTTTTTTTTCCCTCATTCTGGATGACACCCCAGTTCCTGGCTCACGGGGAATGGGGTTCAGCTGCTCCCCAGCTCTTTCCTTAGCACTGTCTCCCGACTCCTCCACTGTGCTCAGAGAATTCCTGCGTGGCTTGGTGAGTAAATCACTTTATTTTGGCTTTCCCAAATGATGTCTGTGTGAAATGAGCAGAGCCACAGAGTGATCTGCATGTCCAGGGGATAAATGGGCATCAGTGGGCTCTGTCTGGTCCCCCCTCAACCCTTCTTCCTCAGCGTCCCATCCCAGGAGCTCTTCCCATTGTTATTTGGCATCCCCACATTTCTCAGGTTTTGCATGGAGAGGGCAAAGCTTGAGGAACTGGGAACCACCTGGTGGGGCAGACCCCTGGTAGGAGACCCTGGGAGCAGGCAGGTCCTGCCTTTTGCTGTCACTGCTTTTCTGGAGCTGCAAGCCAGGATCCAACCTTCTGGTTTGCAGCAGGAAAAGTTTAGATTTGTGAAAAATGTTGTCAAATTGGCGTGGAAATTAGTGAGGGCTTCTGGAGTAAGGGATGATGGATACCTGCTCCCAAGAGCAAGAATTAAAAATCCAAAATAAAAACAAAACACAGTTAAATCAGATATTTTTACTTTGTCTTACAGCTGTGGATGGTCCTTTAGAGTATCCCAGTGCAAATTTCTCGGTCGGTCACAGGTTTGGTGTCCGATCTCTCTAACCCCACAAGGCCTCTGGAAAACCAGGGATCTCTGGAAAATCAGGATTCCCAGGGAAGGCTGTTGTGTTGTGGTACTGTGTGTAGGGAAAAATAGTTTGAAGGCAACAAGAGGTCTTTGCTGTGCTCTGGCTGTTGTCCCCTCTCACAGAGGGTGGCATTGCTGCTGCTTGCCCAGCATGGTCAGAGGTGGTGCCACCAGAGCTCAGCCCCTCCCTGCAAGTGACAATGGTGAAACCTTTTGGGTGTCCCAGGAGAGCAGGGTCAGGTCGCTGGTGGCTCAAATATTTTTGGCTCTTTTGGTTTTGAAATAAATGCATGAGGCAGAAAATGTGCTGCTGCCACTCGTCACCCGCCAGGCACCGGGGGTGGCACCAGCACCGCTTGGCCAGCGGGGATGGGCAGGCTGAGGGGACCCACAGGGGACCCACAGGGGCTGAGGGGACCCACAGGGGACCCACAGGGGCTGAGGGGACCCACAGGGGACCCACAGGGGTAGCCCTACCCGGGTGGCACAGGGGTGATGCCCATCACTGGTGTCAGCGAGGAGCTCAGGTCTCATATCTCCCATCAGGGTCCCCCTCCCTGACAGAGCTTTGCAAACCAAACCTGCTCTGGGTTTGAACAACCTCCCTGCTTGCCCAAGTTTTATTTTTTCCTAGTTTATCTTTTGGCTGCCACATCCAGGTTTTCTTCCTTAGCAAGGTCAGAGCCCTCTGATTTAGAGTATTTAATTGCTTCTAATTTCTCCAAATTTCCGTGTAGGCATTTTAATGTTTGCCTCCTTCCTTCCCTGTGAGCTATTAGTGTGAGTCAGTTTTTTTTCCTGACATAGACAAGGGTTTTTCCCCTCTCCTCCTACTCCTTCCAGCCCAACTTACATGGGAATTCCCCCAGCAGGCACTGAAAGAAGAAAGGGAATTAGATCTTTATCAGAGCCTTACTTTCACCCAAGATTTCCTTAGATCAGGGAGTTAAATAGAGGCCAACAGAAGCCAAACAAATGCTTTCTCTCCTACCTAGAAATAACCCTCCTGCAGCCAAAAGTATTCCCTCTCCTCCTTTGGAGGCAAACCAGCAGCTGGTGTGACTGTGTGTCCTTTTTTCAGACGTACCAGTGTCAGTCCCCTGTCATGGCTGGATTTCACGGGTTCTCTCTGCCCACAAAGTGCCAGGCAAAACAAGAACTACATTTCTAGCAGAAAAAAAAAAAAAAATAGAAAAATGGAGAAAAAGAAAATGAAATCCCAGTGTTGCTTAGAATCCCTGCCAACTTTCCAGGGCCTTCGTAACTCAGCCAAAAATAAGGCCACAAACCCATTTTTCCTCATTTGCAGGTCACCTTGAAGGGTAGATGAGGAGCTCTTTCAGTAGCATTTCTTTCAAGGGTATTTCAGTGAGGAAAGTAGCAGTGATTGAAATTCCCTGTTTCCTTCCAGATCCTCAGGTTTTCCTGGAGGATATACAAACACCCGGGCACCTCCCCACTGTGGATTTTCGCTCTGCTGCGGTGACATTGCCTGACTCGAGGGACTACGGAGGTTTGGCACAAACATGCTCTAATATAATTTTT
Organism: Sinosuthora webbiana; assembly: GCA_013397395.1. Classification (NCBI taxonomy): domain Eukaryota; kingdom Metazoa; phylum Chordata; class Aves; order Passeriformes; family Sylviidae; genus Sinosuthora; species Sinosuthora webbiana. Next base: position 734,618 of record VXBN01012572.1, read on the forward strand.
TAATCACCTCTTGGCCTCCCAGCCCACACATTCCTCTTCAAATAGCAGCAGGGCTGGAGGAGATGCCTACAGAAAAATGGGACAGCATCCACTTCCCACTCAAACGCAGCTCCTCCGTGAGCTCTCCGTGATGTCCTGGTGAAAAGCACCTTCCCAGCCGAGCAGACAAGAACCAAAAACCATGGAAAGGAGGTGCAAATTAGAATAATGAGGAGGAGAAGTGCCCTGATGCCTTCTCTCTTGGGGACAGGATGATGGGGGGGGTGCTTTAGTGGCATCAGGGTGTTTCTCTCTGCTCCCAGCCTATGTCGATGCTCCCCCTTCCATGTGGAGCCAAGTGGGGACAGGGCCCTACAGGTCCCTTCCCTTGCTGAGAATTTGGGAACAGAAGGTCAAATTGTCCAGGTGCTTTAGTTTAGTCTAAGTGCTTTTCCCAGCCTCAATTAATAAGTGGTGAGCAAACCTTCCCCTCCATGGGTACCCCTGCATCTGGATAGACACAGACACACACACACATACGTGTGTGTATAAATAGATCTCTTTAAATTTAAATAGATTTATGCCCAAGGACAGGAGGGTGGGTATGAGGTCATTACAAAGAAAGAAGGTGTAACACCTCCATATGTTCTGTTGTGGGGATTAAATCTATAGCAGGTTGTGTGCAGTGCTAATACTCCTATTAATTTCTATTTTTCATTGTTGTTTGCACATTTGTCAGGCTCCGATGAAGGGATAATGAAGCGAGTGGATGTTAACTGCAAATTAATCAGCCCTGTCTCGGAGTGTAACACAGGTTCCTGTTTGCTTCCCCTCTTCACTCAGGAACGATAACACACTTTCTACATCCCCACCAGGAAAAGCCCTTGGATGCTGTGACAGAGCAGAGAGAGAAAGAAAAAAGAAGAATGAGAGACATCCTGGTCGAGAAACTTCCAATTCTCCTTGAAACTGTCGAGTTTGAATTGTAAGAAAACAGAGGAAGCTGAGGTCGTGCTAATTTTGCAAGAGGAGCTGGTTGGACACGCTGTGTTGGCCATGGGCAGGTTGGCCCTTTTGTTGCCTTTAACTCCTGAAGTGTCAGATCCTTTTGAGAGTTTATTTTTTAACTGGGGTGTGTCCCTCCCCATGGCAGGGGATTGGAGTGGGATGACCTTTAAGGTCCTTTCCAACCCAAGCCATTCTGTCATTCCCTGACTCTGATTAATTGGTGCTGTGCATGAGGGACAGATGTATTTACAAATACTGGGATTTTTTTATTGCAAATTGCCTTGCTTTACTTTGGAGCTCGGTGCCTGTGAGCCTGGTCTGTTTGTGGTGTCTGGTGGGAGGTTCTCTTGTGCCGGGATGAATGGAAACAGAGCTGGAGAAACCCCAGTTCCCTCAGGAGAGTCCAGAGTGGGAACTAAGGCAGAGTCAGTCACCAGCCCCAGGAATGCATCCCCTCATGGACAACACTCAGGGTACGCTGCCTGCATCCCTTGGGCAAACTCTGGTGCTTTGAGCACCTGCTTTTTGCAGTTTGGACTTGGAGCCAGGCAAACATGGGGATTTCTGCTCGGGTGTTACGTTTCTGATGAATTGAATTTAGTTCTTTGCAGAAAGGCCAGTGGAGTTTAACCACCTGGCCTCATTCTGTGCTTGAGGAAGGAAACGAGTGCATATTTTGGATTGATCATTAATTGCTCACCCTTGTGATGATCACTTGGTGCTGGCTCTGGGGCCAACTTGGATTTCCTTCTGGAAAACTTCCTTCCCCTTCCCCATATCTCAGGATGCAGGTCTTTGCAGCCGAGTCCATCCCTGCTGTGGCAACCTGGGGAGCCTCCAGTTCCCTGCAGCAGCACCAGCACCCAGGCCCGATCCTCATTTCTTGGATATTAATGTGCCACCCTGCCCAGCTCCCAGGGTGCTCGGAGGGCAGCATCCATAGATCATTTACCTTTCCAGGGAAGGAAATACTTGGTCAGACCGAAACTACCATCAATAAATTTGTGTAGCTGTAGCAGCTCTCCTCCTGTTCAGGGCACACACTAGCCCCAGTAAATGGGTGTGTGCCTCGTAAATAGAGAAAACTTTCTGTGCTCCTGAAGATGGGCATTTCATGGAGTTCAGCAAGTTCATACTGCCCAGGGAAAGCAGCACTCCAGGCTCATGTCCAGAATAATTAGGGAATGCTGCAAGATTTAAATGTGTTGCTGCTTATTGGAGAAGAGGCATTGTAGATGATTTGGGCATTCCTTAATAGGATCTTTCCCGGCCTTTTCCCTTCCTTTTATCACCTGCCTCGTTCCAGTCCTTGGCACAGTCCTCTCTCTTTTATTGATCAAACACTTGATCAATTAATCACCTGGTTGACCCAGATTTTTTACATATCTGCCCCAACATTTTTTTGGTCTTCCCAACCTAGATTTATGACCAGCCCTTCCTTTTTGAAATGCAGGGTTTTGACAACAAAGTGTTTCCCGATCACTGCCCTTCCACACATCTCCCAGGATATTGCCTTTCCTGTGATCTCCGTGCTTTATTTGGAGGCACTGGGGGACAGCTTTCTGCAAAGCTTTCCTGGAAAAGCACCCAAACTTCACAGTCTACCCTGTGTTCGGGTCAGAAAATCTATTTAGGCTCCATCCTCTGCGCTTGGCTCATCGGGATTAAAACCAGAACTTTCTCATTGTCTCTTCCCCTCTTTTTCTTCCCTTCTTATGTCTTTCCCCTCCTGATGAGTGCAGAGAACACATTTTCTCACAAATGCTTAACTCCGTGGATTTCAAAAGGGATGGATTTTGTTCCTCACCCACCATCTCCACTCTGGGCTCTCCAAGCTGCAACATCTCCATTCGTTTTGTGGGCTAGGGGAAAAACAAAGCGGTGGAGAGGGACGTAAGTATCCTGGAATTCACTTCTCTGGTGGCACAGTGTTGACCCGTGGCCACTTCTGGGGCTCTTGCATAATGCTTTAAGCCTCGTGCTTCTTTTGTTTTGTGCCCAGCCCAAGAATTCAGTTTTTAATAAGAAATCCCAGAAGTGCCTGTGAAGGATCCAGGCTCCTGCACGTCACCAGCGCGGCGCGGACGTGGGAGCTCCCGCCAGCTCCCGTGGGCCCATGGTCTCCATCTCCTGGGATTAATCAGGGTCCAGTGTAGTCCTTGTCTTCTCCTCTTGCAGGAGCGTGCAGTGGAACTCAGAGCTGCCTCTGCCTCTTCAGGCATCTTCTCCGTGGCATCACGTGCACGCGGCTGCTGCTTGGAGAGCCTTGGAGGAGCCGGAGAAAGGCAAGGCAAGGATCTGGTTTCCCTTCCTTTCCTTGCTGTCCCCATGGCAGGAGGAGCAGCATGCTTTGGGGCAGCTTACCCTGCCCAAAATCTCCTGTTAAACCTGGCTCCAGCTCTTTGTCCTCTGGGATTCAGCCCTACCTGGCTGTCTTTCCCAGGTCCACACCCTTGTGGTCTTTCAAGAGCTTGCCCAGAGCAGCTGCGGCTGCCCCTGGATCCCTGGAAGTGTCCAAGGCCAGGTTGGACAGGGCTTGGAGCAACCTGGGATAGTGGAAAGTGTCCCTGCCCATGGCAGGGGGTGGAGTGAGATGGTCATCAAGTTCCCTTCCACCCCAAGCCACTCCCTGATCCAAACAGCAGAGACCTGTCTCTCCTCCCACACCAGGGCTGGGATTTAAATGTGGTAATCAGATCTGTGCAAACTTCACTGGAGTTTAGGATCCTAAATCACACAGGCTTGTCTAAAAATAAAATGCAGGCTCTAAAACGTATCCAAGCAGTTTAGTTCATTTTTGTGGCAAGATGTGAGAGATTTCTAAATGGAATCAGGAATGAAGGAAGCAGCCGGGCACATTTTAATTCTAATTTTTCCTATATATCAAGCGTTAAATTAACAAGTGAGGGAGAACCCTCCTGAAGAGCTATCTGTGGTTTAGACAGGCATATCAGGATAAAATTACTCTGGGCTTGCCTGTGGTTTGTCTGGATCCTCCTGGAGCTGCACCAGTAAAGAGCAAAATTGTGCTGCTCTTTGAGGCTTCGGGTTTGGTGCTGCGGATCCTCCCTCCTGACTACGCCCGCGTTCCTTGCTGGTGCCAGGGAACTATTCCCTGGAGATGGTTTTCACCCAGGCAGAGGGCAGAGCTCCTCAGAAGGTGAAAAAAGGGTGAAGGGCTCAGGAGAGAGGATTTTATTTGTAATCATGAGGGTGGATGGCTCAAATAACAGAATTAGAGGATCCCAGAATGGTTTGGGTTGGGAGGACCTTAAAGCCCATCCCATTCCATCCCCTGCCATGGGCAGGGACACCTTCCACTATCCCAGGCTGCTCCAAGCCCTGTCCAACCTGGCCTTGGACACTTCCAGGGATCCAGGGGCAGCCACAGCTGCTCTGGGCACCCTGTGCCAGGGCCTCACCTCCCTCACAGGGAACAATTTCTTGTGTCTCTCTGGCCCAAATTTCCCCTCTTTCAGTTTGATCCATCCCTCCATGCCATGTGACTCCAGTTCCTGATGAAGAATCCCTCTCCAGCTTCTGTGTAGTCCCTTCAGATTCTGGAAGGTGCTCCGAGATCTCCACACCTTCTCTCCAGACTGATCAGCCTCAGTGCTTGTTGTTTGTCTCCAATGTTTGATGGAGAGAGTGTTTTGGTAGGGAAGTCTGATCTTTCCAGGAAATATTTGGCAGTCAAGGGGATGGCTTCTGCTTCTGAATGATCAGTGCAACACACAAAAGGTTTTAGTATCATCCCACAGATTTAACTTCTTGTGTCTGTGGTGAGAATGAGGATTGCTGTCACTGCCCTCAGCTTGGAGTAATTCAGTTTAAAATCAGAACGCTCTTTAAAATCTTTTATTTGCTGTATGGTCTTTAATTTGCTTTAGTGAGGTTTTTGGAGTCATTAACACCAATACAGGTCACCTCTGGGCGTGGCACAGCTGGCCTGGAGCACCCACGTGCACCTCAAATTCTCCTGGCCCTGACTAAAACAGTTGGGATTGACTTTCTCTGAAGCTCAGTTATGAAATGCTTCAGTGCACTGAACATGATTCCTTTTTTCTCACTCCAAGTCCCAAGAGGACTGACTCCAGGTATCCCCACTCCATGAAATATTGTCTCTGCAGCCAGGGAAAGCAATCTCTTGAGCATGAACCTTGAAGCAGAGGAATGGGTGATTTCTCAGCAACCTTTTGATATTGTCACACCTTCAGTCTTTCGGGGATTTATGGACTTTGCCAATACATGGGACTGACTCTGGACGTGAAGTGCCTAATTTTCTCCAAATTTACAATCATTCCCTTTGCACTTTTCGTGTCCTATAGCTGTGGGAGTGGTATCACTGTTCCCATTTCACGGATGGAAGGGTTGTGTTGCACAGAGATCCCTGGGAGGTGTTCCCAACTCTGCTCTGCATTGTGACTTCCTCCTGCAGTGCCAGTTTGGTGAGGAATGTGTTTTATGTGCTGATGTCAAACCTTTTACTTCTCCTTGTTTTTAAGGCCTGGCCCCCTCAGGGTGAGCATTTCCAGAGATGTCCCTTTTCCCCTGTGGAGCAGAAGTGGGAAGAAGCAGGAGGAAGCTCCACCTTTTTCAGGTCAGTATATTTGGACCCTGAGATCGCCCATGTCCTTCCAGGAGTATTTCCAGGTGTCATTTACTGGAGTAAAATCCTGGCTCACTCTTTAGAGGGTTTCAGCTCATTTAATGTCCCCACAGAACTTTGAGTGTCCCCACAGACCTGGAGCCCAGGAGACGTCCCTCTTCCCCAGCCCACCAGACCCTCCTTGACTTCATTTGTTCTTTGCTCACAGTTGCTTATGACTGAAAACATCACGTTGGGAAAACGTGAACATTTTCGCGTGGGGAAAAACACCCAGCTCCTAACAAAAATTTTTCAGATTTCCATCAGTTCCAAAGAAGCAGCACTGCCTGTTTTATACAGAGGTGTGCTGGGGCTGCCAGCTGCACTCCCTTGAGGAGGCCACAGGTTCAAGGGGGAAGAAGCACCACAAACCCCCAACATCTGCTGGATCTATTAAAAGCTGAACCTAGAAACTAATGCAGGAAGAGGTGTGAGGGCACAGTTCTGCAGAAGGCAACGTTTGCATTCCAAAGGTTATTTTCCAGCCTATTCCTCCAAACCCCAACCTACTGGACAGTATCCTGCCATTCCTTACCATTCTGTCTTCCCAGTAGACTTACACATATTCCAGAGGTGGCAGCAGCAGGAAGTTTAGATTCCCTATCCCACTTTTTCCTGGCTATAAAGCTGACCCCTGACACAGGCTAAGCTACAACAGCCCTGTATTTTCTGCTGTGCAGGAAAACAGCAGCAGGAATTACAGCAGTCCTGGTGAGGAAATTATGGATTCTGATCAGGGTTGCCAAAAAATTCTTGTCAGGTTGCCCTCCCTGCTGCTGCCACTGCAAATACTGAGTTTTACCCTGGCACCATCACTGACTGCCTCCATACTGACCTCGTGGACACGTTTATGGCTGGTGTGAAGAATGAATTTTTCATCTCTCCCATGTTCTCCCAGGTCGCTGAGGCACCAGGAGACGACAGAGCTGGAGAGCCCCTAGAAGAGCCATGGAAGCGTGATGCAAACAGCCTCCTCTTCCTGCCTTTGGGAATGGTCAGGCCTCAGGTGGATGTGTGTCCTCAGGGAGGTTCTGGCTCAGGGGAAGCATGGGAGCTGCTTGGTTGGATGTCCTGGGAGCTGCTGGGGAGGTGGTTCCTTATTGCTGCACACTGACCTGTTGCTTTGTGTAAGCTGCTTTACGCCAGTGACAGAGCAGTGTAAGACACAGAATTGCTATTTTTTGTCCATGAGACATGGAATTGCTGCTTTTTGTCCCATTTCCCAGCTCTGCAGTCTCCCAGAGCTCCCATTTGGACTCCAGAGTCCCACTGAGACATGACAGAAATGTTTGGGTGCTGTCTTAAAGCTGGGTTTAGCAGCATTACGGAGAGCACGTCCCTTTCTCTTCCCTGTGGAATAGCTGTCTGGAGGGATGGAATTCCAGCTCCCATCTCACCACACCATTATTGACAGGCATGGTTGGCACATTATTTAGGCAGTTTGGCCATATGGGAACCATGTGGACAGGACAAGTGTTGTCACCCCCAACAGGCCCAGGGATCCCACACCTGCACCTGGAGGGTGACAGAGCTTTGGAAGGGCATTCGGGGAGTGATGGGAAGCATTGGCACCCAAGGGGACCATCATGAGGCTCCCATATGGCAAAGCCCAGCAGGACACATGCAGTTAGTCCCTGGGGGTGGCTGGTCTTGTGGTGGCTCCTGGTCACTGCTGGGAGGTGGCACCCACACTTCTGGCTCTGGCACAGGCTGGCCAGGGCAGCTGTGTCTGCCTCATCCCTGGAAGTGTTGGATGGGGCTTGGAGCAGCCTGGTGTAATGGAAGGTGTCCCTGCCCATGGAACTGGGTGGGTGTTAAGGTCTCTTCCAACCCAAGCCATCCTGAGATCCTGTGGGTTCACAGATACAAATGTAGGTGTTGGCCAGGGCTGGTGATGGTGATAAGAGTCAAGGAAACACCACAAAAGCAGCTTCTCCAGACTGGCCTGGTTCCTACAGCCTTTGGCTGTCCCAGCACACAACTCCAGAGGGGAAGGAAGCTCAGCTGAAGGCGCTCTGTGACAGCCTCGGAGGGAACCTGGTCTGAGGCTCCTCTTGAACTGCTGCATCTCCTGCTCTCAGGGGGCACTGGCGGCACTTGTGAGAAAGGAAAAGCCTGCAGAGCCTGTGGTGCTCTGTGTGAGGTGAGGGATTCATTCCCACTGCTCCAGGAAGCTTGTCTGGGGAAAATTTCCTGCAGTATTGTAGGAGCCATGATGTGGCCTGAAAATAAAGCCAATGACTGTGCCTCTGTAGGACACTCAGGTCAGGAAGCCTGAGTTCCATGGGCAGTGTGAGGGCTCTGACCCACCCTCATTAGTGCTGCTGCATGTACAAGGTGAGTAATTGCAGCGCCTGCTGTGCTCAGGGGTCTCCTGGAGAGGTTAATATGGGAGGCAGCAGCTGATGAGCTGCAGTGTGGACACCTCAGGGAGCCTGTCCCAGATCAGTCATGAGAGCCAGGCCTTGCACCACACTTTGTCACTGGATCATGTCAAAGTGCTCTGTGAAGTGCTGCTGCCCTTGCACAGGTGAGCAAAAAGGCTCCTCAGGGCTGTCTGCAGGGCCAGAAGTGGAGAGGGGTGTCTGTGTCCCCTGGACAGGATCCCTGGCCTCTGCATTTTCACAGGGAGAGATGTAAAAGTCCTGGCTGGAAAATAGCAAAACATCCCCAGCCCTTGCAGCCCAAAAGGCAGAGGTAAATAAGATGTGGGAATAACCTCCTGGAGGGATTTGGGCCACCCCTGTTGCCTCTGGGGAGGCTGACAATACCTCCATCAATTCTCTTGGAAGCTGTCCGCCCCTTTGCCTTCACTCCAACAGTTTTCTGGGAAAATCTCCATCTCCCACTTGTTTTCTCCTTCACCTACTGCAGTGAGGGGCTGCAGCTCCTTCCAGCACAGGATCTCCACCTAGGCACAGCTGCTCTGCTTCCCTGGTGGGTTTCAGCAGCCCTTCCAGATCCATGGATCATTTATCCTGGCCCTCCACACTTCCAGAGGTCCTGGAAGCTCTGCTGCTGTCTCCTGTCAGAGCCAGTGTCTCCCAGGGGGTCCCTTTGGGGTCCTGGCTCTCTCACAGACCAGAAGAGGTGGCCACAGCAAATGGATTTCATCCTTTCTGCCAAGGCCAGCAGCTTCTGGGTGTTGGTAGCCTGAGGCTGCCTTGTCCAGTTGGAAATTGTCTTCTGCGCTCAGGAGCTGCAAGATATAAACCCCAAAGTTTCCAATGAGCTAAAAGGGCAGGAATTGTGTTTCAGTGCAAGTAAACCCTGCTGGCTGCTGTTCTCCATCTGTCTGTGCCACTGCTTTACGTTGTCTGTGCTTTTCTGTCTCCAGTGTGCTGCTGCAGAGGTTCCAGTTTGAAGTCCAGAGCAAATGAATTTCAAAAGCTGTCCCAGGGAAAGCTCCTGTGAACTCCTGGAGAGGGGGTCAGAGGGGACACAGGAGATTCCTGATGTCACAAGAGCAGCAGAGAAGCAAAATATCCCCTCAGGGTGGCTGTCCCTCTGAAGTGACAGCCCTGATCCTGTGCCCACCATCCAACTGCACCAGCCTGGGCATCCAGGGATCAAAAGTTGCTGCAGCACCAGAGTCAGCCAAAGCCCTGCAGGGATGTTGAGAGAGGCTGCTGATAGGGAGATTTCTGCCTGATGGGAGGCAGGACAGTGATTTCATGGCTTTTTTGGGGGCTCTGTGGTGTCTTGTAATGAGAAGATGCTCAAAATTCTTGCCTGCTCTCTCAGCTTTCAGCGTGGGGGGATGGAGGCTGAGGGAAAACTGATGGGAAAATGTTTACAAGCCTAACTACTGAGTGAAGCCTCTCTAATGGAGGATTTAATCTGCAGGACATTGTTATCTCTGCTGGGTTTTCTGTATCTTAGGTACTCAATAAATGATTGCTAAAGTAATTCAGCATTCTCCTCTCAATCAGAAAACACAGCCCCGTGTCAGGTACCCAATCACGCTCTCGTTCAGCAAACAGAGCCCAGGCAGGGCAGGCCCATGGGTGAGGAAACTGAAAACAGTCCTGAAATGCAGGCCTGGAGCTTGAAAAGGTGATGGGGACACTCCATGGCCAGAGCTCGTAGGAATGAGGTAAGGAAGAGCTGCAGGGAGCCATCCACAGGGAAATCACATCAGGGCCACTCACGGGATGGCAGCCAGGTGCTGCAGTGCCCAGCTATGCCATGAAACATTGCCCTGACTGGCCACTGCTAAAAAACTCCTGGTTTTCTGTCTCTCCATGCCCTGGGGCACTTCCCTGTGTCCTGCATTCTCCCTGCAAGCCTGTGAAGCACCTATATTCACAGAGGGGCTTTCCTTCAGCCCTGACACTCAGTACCCTCCACCAAGGCACACTGGTCTTTCCATCCCTCTCTTGGTACCCTTCCTGGGATGGATCCTCCCCCTCCAGCCCTGTGTGTCCCTGCTCTGTGCTTTATTCTCAGTTCTTCCAGACTGAAATTCCAGCTGCGTGGGGCTGTGCCTCTTCTCCAGTGGATGCAGCCCCATGTTGTGATGTCCCCTTGGGAGATTTTTCCAGCCTCATTGTACCTCAGATGAGTGAGTTTGAGGTCCCAGGCTGAGCTGCCACCGTGGTCCCCTGGGATCTGACTGCAGCTTTGCCCCCTGGCCCCTGTGGGGTGTAATTCGTCCCTGTGTATGGAGCACTTCCATTCTGCCTCTTCAGACCCGGGTCAGCTTTAATACAGTCTGTGAGAAAGGCTTAAAACAGCAAGGTTTGAGATTGAATTATGGTCTAATCTGCCACTAATAGAACCTGACCAGCTCCATTATTCACTGTCAAATCACTGTATTTGCTATTAAAACACAGTGTGAACTTCCCTAATTTCTGTCGGGTTAGGACCATATCCATCATCCTCGCCTGAACCGACACCGGGGTAGTGCAGATAACACAGACAAATTTAATGTGGTTAATTCACCTTAGGAAGCTTGCTCCAGTGGTGCTGGGGAGGGAGGGGCTGGGCAGTCCTGGGAGGAAAAGGATGGATGAGAGCGAGCTGCAGTTTGACATTGCAGGGGGTGATGAAATTGCACAGGGCCTCCTTAGGATGGGGAGGTCGGAGCGGCCCTGGCACTCTGACAGCCTGACCCCAGACTGTGCTCACAGGGGAGGGGACACAGGAGGGACCAGTCCTGTGTGCTGGGGCAGGAGAAAGGGAGCAGAGACCATAACAATTCCCAGATGTGCAGTTACACCACCCTTGCTGCAGCTGTCACAACTTAAGGTTGCAGCCTCTTTTTCAGGGGCTGTGGACACCTCAGAAATCAGCTCATGCTTTCTCCCAGGTGATGCCATCCTTGGGAAGGCAGAGCTGGGATCAAACTCTTTGCCTCACTCCCTGCTTGGCATCACCCCCTCCACATGGAGGGCAAACAGTCCTTCAGAGTAAATTGAACTGCTTGTTTGCAGCATCCTAAATTGACCCAGGAAGACCCCAGCAGACCCAGAGAGTCAAACAAAGACTGCCTGGCCTGGTTCAGCTATGACTCACACCAGGATTTTTGGCTCTTATTTGCAGAGGTGGAAAGCAAGTCTGTGAATTTGGTGGGCCAGCAAAAAACCTTTGGCAGAAATTCTGTGTTTATGTGTTATCTCTTCCTTTTCTGTTGTCTATGTCTGTGCTAATTCTAGAAATAAAGGATTATGAAGGCCTGCCAGGTTGACCGAAGGAAAGGGAACTAGAGACAGATGAGACCATTATAAGCATTTTCAAGGGTAAACAGATCCTGATGGCAGTGGGGATTAGAAGAATTCATTAGACAAAAGGTAGGAGCTGTCATTACCAGGTCTAATGAGTTGACACTGGTGAACAGGGACTTGTCACCACAGAAATAACAAATATTAGGAAAGAAAAATAAACAACTCCAGCTCGATGGTGAAGACTTTGGCCACTCTCTGGAATGAGTCCAAGCAGCAGGTCTGCCTTTGGAGGAGTTTGTGTTTCACCCATCTTTACCTTCAGCACAGCTCCTGTGTGGTGAGGACCAAGGCTTTGGGGACTCAACCAGCCTCCAGCAATTGGGTGAATCTGCCTCACAGTCAGCACGTGCTGTATGAACACGTGAGTGCTGCTCCTTCCAAAGGGGAATGACTCAGGAATGCTGAGGACTGTCTGTCCAGTGTTGCAGATCCTTCTCAGCTGGTAAAGATTCCTGTACCTTATTAGACCTAGTCCATGAGGATCCAGCCCTGGAAAAGCTTTATTCCTCCTCCTGCTTGTGTTCAGGATGTACCCACCTGTCATGACAAGCTCTGTCCCTTGACCTCCCAAGGCTTCTGTCTGGGACAAGAATTCATGGACAGGAAGAAGAAACACTTTGGCTTTTATCCAAACCAGCTTCTTCCACGTTTGTGCTCCTTCCAGAGGTGCCATTTGCACATCCCCCAGCTGGGCATGAGGAGGAAGCTGCTCAGGACTTCACCACATCCACATCCTGGATCAGCACTCACATTCTGCTTCCACAGCCCTCTAAACGCCTTCCAGAGGATTTGGGAGGGCTGTGTACACAAGCACCAGGCTTGCACACATAGATGGACTTCAGGGATGCTTCCCAAGGGACAGGTGAGGGATGGAGCAGAGAGCAGAGGCCAGGAAGCTGTGGCATCATTCCTGACTGCCATCTCCAAAGGAGATCTGTTAAGGTGTAAAAAACCAGGCTGCCACAGGGTTAAAGGTCTCACAGGGTCAAAGACGCTGTCACAGAGGTGTCCCCACAGTAATTAAGAACATGTCAGGAGCTTCCAAGTCTCTTGGGACAGGAAGCAGCACATGTCAGCCCTCACGTGTGTGTGCAGCTCAATTAACAGGGGATCACACACAATCACACTGGGAAAGGATCTTCCTGACACTGTAGGAAAGGCACTGCTTGTCCTGTAGGATCCAGAGCAGAGCATCTGCTCAGAGCTGGATCTCCTGTGCACCCTCAGGAAAGCCCAGGCCACCAGGGCCTGCAGGGCTACAGGGCCAAGCTGCTGTGCTGGGGGTGATCCATGCTCAGGTGTGCAGCTTCCAATCCCACAGGCACACACCTGAGGCTGCCTGAAGGAAAAACTGTGGAGAAAGGGATAGCACAGGGTGTCCTTGCCCTTCTCACCTGCAAAGTGGTGAAACTGAACTTGAACAAACAGAGGTTTGTGATGCTTCCTAAAGACAACCTTGACACCTTCCCCTGAGCACTTGTGCTGGGTTTGCTCAGGCCTGGCCTCTGCAATTACTGGGATAAGGAAGGCAGCCAAACCCCTCACTCCTGTGCCAGAGCCTTGGGACTCTAAAATTGTGATGGCTTGGCACAGACAGACCTGACACTGCTGTGCCAGTGCCCAGGACAGAGCCACAGGGGCAGTGTGGGGCCACCAGAGGGGCACTCTGCTCATGGCTCCTTCCCCAGCCTCAGGAGAGCAAGGGAGGTGAAAATCATCCCCTTGCAATTTGTCTGCCCAAAGGCTAATCCTGGTGGTGTGGGATGATCTATGCCACAACATATGAGGTAATTCCAGTGGGACAGGAGCTCCAAAGTAAGGTTTCTCCTTCTCCAGAGTCTCCAGCCTTCACTCACTTTGCCTCTTCTGGGTTGTCCTCTCTCAGGGTGGACTTTTGGCTTTCACAGGTCTTCCATTGCAAGCACTTCAGTGTGGACAGGGAAATGAGTTCTTGCCAGGGGCTAAGGCAATATTCCTTGATGGTGTGTCTTAGCCAGGGAAAAGAAAGGACTGAGGTCAACATGGAATCATAAAATCACAAAATGGCCTGGGCTGGAAGGACCTTAAAGCTCATCCCTGCCATGGGCACCACCTTCCACCAGCCCAGGTTGCTCAGAGCTCACCCTGTGCTTGGATCTGTGTGAAGGGATCTGGCTGCCAGGATCTGTTTGGAAGGAACTATCCAACTTCTTCCTGGATTGTGCTGGTGGGCCGAGCTGGAGGAGGATCCCTGCCCCTCCTGCAGCACCATCCCTGCCCATTTGTGAGACCCGCTGGATTCACTGAGGGTTTGTTGCTGCAGATAATCCTGATGACAGATTTACATTTGCACACGTGAGATGAGCAGTGCTCACTGTCTTTGCCTCCCCCTGTATCCATCTCAATTACAAGGTGCTGTTGGAGAGGGTTTTGTGAGGCAGCCGTGGAGCCGTGTGCGGGACGGGAGCGCTGCCACGTCTGCACTGCTCAATTATTCATCCCCCATTTCTGCATGTGCAGGAGGTTAATCCAGGAGGTGCCTGCCACACAAGGAAAGCAGCTCTTTGGAGACAGCTCCATATTATTATCATTATTATGTTTTTTTCCTGGTGGTTTTTCAAACATTATCTCTCCTCTCTTTCTTCTCATGAGGCGGGGGGTGTGGGGAAGGGAGCACGGAAGATAATGAGGAGCTTCCTCTTCCCTGACAGGTAGCTTGAGGGGAAAGTTGGTGTGGTAGGTGTGGGCAGGATGGATGGTGAGTCCTTACAATTTTGAGGTTTGAGCCCTCCACCTCTCTAGTTCTCACCTTCACCAAGCTTTCCATACCAGGGGATAAATGCTGGGACCTCTGCCTCCCCCTTGTCCCACTCCCATGAATGCCCCCACGTTTACAGGGGATGAGTAGATCTGCTGCCTTATTAATAATAGACACTCAGTCCTTCGAGCAAACTCTCCTCTGTGCTGTCCAGCTCACACTGTGGGGCTTCAGGGTGGCCTCACCCCTTGTTATTCCATGAAATAGTCCTTCCCAAGGATATGGAGGAAGAAACTTCTGCATTTGCAGTGAGACCAGGCAACAAAACAAGGCAGGAGGCAGCGTGACACGGCAAGTGCTGCACCAGCGTGGGAGGGAAGGCTCCAGGGCTGTGTCCTCAGCAAACATTGCAGTGGAAAGCACATCCTTCCATCAGAGCAGCTTGTGAGGGAGGCTTGCAGAGCTCTACATCCTCCTCCTTTCCTCAAAATATATGCTTTTCCTTGGCATCCAGAAGCTCTGCCCTGCTTCTGTTGGAGAACTCTGACGGGCCCTCTGGAGAAGCCCCAGTGACCACCTCATGGCCTTGCTCTGCTATGTTTTTGTGCCTGGGACTCAGGACAAGTTCCCTGTGCTGCTCTGAGCTGCCAGGACCTGCATCTGAGTTGAGACTTGGAGGGGAATTTGAGCCAGGAAGGGCTTGTGCCTCACCCTGGGCTGCCCTGGGGGTCATGGGGACACAGCCAGGCAGGTGTGACCTCAGCCACCCACAGCCACACCTTCCCTGGTGACCACTGCAGACACCAGGGTGACCCACAGTCCTTCCATTATTCATCCTCTTGGGCTGATCTTGTTCCTGGAGCTGTTGGGAAGGTCAGCTCTGCATTAAGGTGCTGAATGGGAAGGTGCCATGGGCTGGAAATTGAGCCTGTCACACCAGAGTGACTCTCGTGGATGGTGTTTGATTTGCCATTAATATTAATTGTAGCTTTTGAGGGACACTCACAAAGATTTGCCACGTGGTAACTGTCTCCAGCAGTGTTTGCCTTTGGAAAAACATAAATACTGTCCAGAAGTCATGCTGAAAGGGCTGAACTTCCTCCTGCAATGAGGCACAGAGGTGAATAAAGAGATGTCCAGGAGGCCCAAGTGAAACGGAGCCTGTGGGACATGCTGCCCTCAATTCCCATGCCACCCCACAGCTCATGGCATGAGAGGGGAAAGCAGGAATCTCCTGAAACCCATCAGGATTATCAGGTGGATGTGTGGGCACACAAGCAGCTGCTAGATTTCCTGCTGCTGTTGTTCAGTGCCCTGCAGAAACACACCCTGGTAACTCAGGATGTGTTATCCCATGCGAAGCCACAGCACCGGCTCCTCTCCTGCCACAGCTGACCAGGCCACCCAAAAATCACCTTGCTGAGAGGTTTCCTCTGTTTCCAAAGAACCCAACCACCTTTGTGTGGGCCACAGTGCATTTCTGCCTGCCCAACAAGAGGTGACTTCAAGGCCAGGGGCCACACCCACCTCCTTTTCAAGGATGAGATGGTGCTGATCACAAAGCTGGGGGTGGATTTATAACCTCTGTGGGCTGGCTGATGAGAAGAGCAGGAGATTCCTGTGTTTCCAGGTGAATTGCACCCTGGAAGGACACATTTCTTTACCTGCTGTTGCTGCAGAGTAAGGTTGGCTGACAATGGCTGTCTGGGCTTTTCCACACTCCACTGAAGAGCTGCAACAGCTTCAGCTCCACACTCCCAAACCCTGTTTTTTTGGAGAGGATCCAAACCCATCCCGTGGTGGAGCCAGCAGGCCTTGCTGCTCAGGGAAGAAGGGCAGATGATGTGGTTGGATGGCTACAGGTGGTGAAAGGAGCCAGCACTTCTGAGTCATTTGGTTGACCAGAAATACTTGCAAACTTTCACTGGTATGTCTAAAACAGTCCGAGAGGAAACACCCAGGAAGACTAAATGTTTCCTTTTGGTCTTTCTGAATGAAAAGTTTCCCATTTACATTACAAACACTGAGTGAGGAGCAAGTGAAACTTAAATTACCGACAACAGGGAAGAAAACCTGTCTGTGCTAATGGGAAAGTTTGGCCCAAGCTGTGGGGTAAGCAGGAATCCTTTCTCTAAGAATACAGAATGTTTCCAATTTGGAGCTGGCCAAAGGAAACCCCAGCTGAACAAAAAAGAAGTGGAGATCCTGGGAGTCAGCTGCCATGGAGGTCATATTCCAGCCTGCTTAGGTTGTGTTAGCTAGGAAAGACTGTTCAAGGAAGGGTTTTCCATCTGGTTTAGGGACTTTGAGGACTTCAGGACTTCAAAGTGTGCCTGGAGGGGACTATTTGTTCTGTCATTGTCCCAGACAAGAGTCTGGTTCTTGGGTAAACACTGTTTGTTTTAACAAAGCTTTTAATCTACAGGCGATGGAATCAATGCAACCAAAGCAGCTGCTGGAAAGATGTGCAAGGTCCAGGGGCTACAGACCTTGATTTGGGGCTGGTAACAAATCCCATCATCCCAATCCCAAGTTATTTCTTTGTGTTTTGAGGTCTGTCTATCTCTGTCATCATTTGTTTAAAGGAAGGTGAGTGAGCCTGTTCCAAACTGTGCAGTGTTGTCAGGATATTAGGATTGCATTTTCCTGGGCAGAGAACCAAAATTTGAATCTGTTTGGCAGTGAAAGCAGTGAAATGTTCCTGACCCAGGCTGTAACTGAATTGAAATATGGCCTGTAGGCTGGAGGGGTCCTTAGATGCCACGTGAAACCTGGAAAACCACCTTCAGGAACACCTGAACCTTTGCTGGGCACTGGACAAGGAGGACCATGGACTTCTCCAGATCTCTGGTGCTCCCCGCTCCAAGAACCAGAGCTGGCCAGGGAGGAGGACTCCAGGCAGCTTCTTGTGGCCATTTGGCCAAACCTGGACACTCAGGGAGGTGGAGCTGAGGGAGGGACACTGATTTCTGCTCCGAGACTGACCCAGAGGTGTCCTGAAGGCTGAGCATTTCCTAATTATGAAACTGGAGATGCTAATTACGGGGTGGGGGGGTGGGAGGGTGTGTTTATTCACACCCATTAAGTTCCTGATATGAAGGAGGGCTTGATATTTTGGTAAAATTACATGTTGAGGTTTTTGTTTTTTTTTTTTACTCCAAATGTGGAGTTGTCCCACAGTTGTCCCACCATCCCACAAAAGCTGTCCATGATGAACAGTGAGCCAGGAAAAATGCCATGGAAGAACTAACGCAAGAACTGCTGGAGAATCAATGAAATCTGAGCATTTCAAATAATCCAAGACAGCAGTTTTCACACAGCAGGTGTTGAGCCAAGGAAATCCTTTGCACAGGGAGCTCCTGAGGCCAAAAACAGAACAGGATCTGGGAGACGATCCCACACTCCCTTGCACACCAAGAACCCAAAGGGGAGCACAAATTCATGGCCATGTCCTGACCACTAATTATAGGACTATTATAACTTAAATATCCCATCAAGGATCAGGGTCTGGAGAGGAGGACAGGCTTGTATTGCCTCCCAAAGCTGGTCTTTGGACACTTTTGGGTGCTGCATTCAAAGGGAAAGTGGTGGTTGGTGATTGAACAGCACCCTTCCAATCCACGTGGATTTGGAGTAGAGGGATATTCACTGCGTGTCCCAATGAGACAAAGACCTCGTGGAGCCCACACTAAACTCCTTCCAGAGAGTACAGAGTCTTCCAGCCTGGGTTTAACTAAGAGATGAGCATTCCTCCCCGGGCACGTGCAGCAGGGAGGGATCCTCATTTTCATGCCCCTCCAAGCTGCATATTAAGCACAGATGGATCCTTCTCCATGGAGACCCAAACAGGACAACACCACTGGGATCCAGGGCAGGTCCTCTCCCCAGCACTCACACACTCCCACACGTTTGAGCACAGGATTTTCCAGAGGCATTCAGCTCCTCTGGGTTTATCTGGGAGCAGGCTGCTCTGGTTAAAATAACACTGTGCAGCAGAACAGAAAATAAGATGTCACGGCAAACTAAACATCTTCACTTTCCCAACATACTAAAGAGCTCTGGGGTGAGCAGGGAAGGGCGAGTGGCAGAGGGACCAGGTGGCCCTGCCCGGCCCCTGGGTGGGTGGCTTGGGCTGGCCATGCATTTCTATCCTGCCATCATTCCCAGGGAAGAGCTGGGGAGATGGACGCAGCCCAAGCCTATCTCCTGCGACATCTTTAATTTTTGCCACTAAAGAATACATTTCATTTGCAGTAACATCTTATTTTCTGTTCCACTGCACAATTTTATTCTAAGCAAGGTGGTTTTCTCCTGGATAAACTCTGAAGAACTCCCCAGCTTTCCTTTCAGTAAGAAGAGCTTTGGAAACCCTGCTTTTATTTATTGGTTCATTTTTATTTCCTGTTCTTTTTCTGCCATGTTTAGTATGACTGAGTGACCAATTCAATAAAAAATGGAAAACTTGTGTGGATTGTGTAATAAAGCAGAGCAGGTTACTGAGGGGGCTGTATTGTACTCGCAATATTCTTTACAAAACCCAGATTTGAAATCGAGATATGCTGAATGAGATGGGGTGCTGATACTTCATTTCAGTTCTCATTATTGCTGTGAAAAGGAACAGTCACCAGTACACATCTCCCGAGACACCCACGCTCTTGGGAACAGCCCTGGTGCTCCCTGGAAATACAAACCAGACCTGGAACTGCTCCTCTCCAACCCTGGGAGATGAGGCTGGAAGGTCTTTGGGGCAGGAACTGACATTTGCATTATGCATTGTGCAGGGCTCGGTGTGAGGGCAGAGTTCATTTTGCTCTGGGGTGGGAGTAACACCTACAGAATTCTTGCAGAATCCTGGAATTGTTTAGGTTGGAAAAGACCTTTAAGATCCCTGAGTCCCAGCAATTCCAAGCCACCACTAACCCATGTCCCCAGGTGCCACATCCACCTGCTCTAAATCCCTCCAGAGATGGGGACTCCACCACCTCCCTGGGCAGCCTGTTCCGATTATTGACAATATTCCTCCCAGGGGCAGATCCCCTTCCCTTCTCAGAAATCAGAGGATTTCTCCCTTCCCACGGCCAGGGAAACCTTACAATGATCAGAGAGAATTCTTTCCCAATAAATACAGCTTTCCTGCCTGCGTGCATGGCAGATGCTTATAACTGTATTCTGTCAAACCCATCCCAGTTCAGGACTCCTGCACTGACATTTTCCCATCGCTGACCACTTTCCACATAGAATATTTTGCTTTATTCCCCCTCTGCTGCATGTATGGCAGGTTTAGAGCAGCAGCTGCTGGTGTCCAAGGGGAAGGGACATAATGAGGAGTTTCTTTTCTCTGTGTAAGGGATAACAACTGTGTGATGGCACCACCTCTGCACAGCAGCATCAGTGATGTATAAAATCAAGGAGTTTATTTTCACCTCTTTTTTTTTTTGGTGGGAATTAGCTAAGATGAAGCCAATTGGTTATGGTATGACCTTAATTCTGTGAAACAGAAGAGCCCTTTTGGGGTTGTTTCCAGGTGCTCTCTTCCCTACTCTTGTGCTGGCACAATGGTAACACTGCTCTGTACAGGTAAAAAGTTCAGCAGCTGATGGAGAAAATGTTATCCCCCAGCAGCTGCTCATGAATTCTTATGTGCCAGCAGCAGTGCATGAACCATTCTTTGTTGTGAGATAAAATCTGACAGAAAAGCATAGCTCCTGACAGAAAAATCTGATGCAATTAAGTTTCTGTGCACAGCTCATAAACTTTGATATGGCAAATAATGGCTAAAATTGATCTTAAATCCAACATTAAAAAAGTGCCCGAACCCCCCACGTTCCACCAGATCAACTCCAGGTATCCATCTCTGCCCTCTTGGTGGAAGCAGGGCATGTTTTCCTTCCACGCAGAAATATTAAGCAACAAAGAAAAAAATGGGAGAGTGGGGATAAATTCTGGGCAAAGGTGAATTTCTAGCATTGCATGTTAGCAAAACTAATTTGGGGATGAAGCTGGACACATGGGTTGGCCTTGAGGAATTTCTCTTCTTGGCTCAGTCATGTAAACAAAACCAAGACCATGCACTTGATGTCCCCACCAGTTTAGACCACAGCTTTGACTGGGAGACCCCTTTGGGTCTCTGCTGTGTTCCATCTTTGGGAAAAACCTGCTTTGGAGGAAAACTAAAGTTTCTTGCTTGTGCCATGTGGGTTGGGAGCAGGTGGGAGATGGGGACATTGCCACCAGTGATGGCAACATGGTCCTTGCTGGGAGGAGATGGGAAAGAGCACGGCTGGGAACCAGCATGGAATTCACGCCTCCTGGAGCACACAAAAAATGGAGTGTGTGACTGTCTTAGGTACAAAACAACATAAGGTGAAGAGGGAAAGGACATTGTGAGGACTAAAAATATCAGACAACCGAGAAAAGCTTCCTGTGGGCTCAGGACAGATGATGGTATTTGCTGTTTCCAGCAGCTGGGACGGAGCAGCACAGCCCTGGTGTCTGGCACACTGCTGGATCCCAACTCCTGTGGCAATCCAATGACTGACAGCATTTGTGGAATGGGCTACTTTAGACATGGGCAAATGCACCCAAATTTGACAGAGACCATCCATACTGACCAAACTGGTTACTACAGAATCATGGAATTGTTAGGGTTGGAATAGACCCGTTGAGTCCAAGCATTCCCCAGGACTGGTACTCACCATTAACCCGTGTCCCCAAGTGCCACATCCACATGGCTTTGAACACTTCCAGGGATGATGATTTCACCACTGGCCTATGCAGCCTGGTCATGAAGTACGAAAACAAGACTAATAAAACAATAAGAAAATAATATTTGGAAGCAGTCCCAGCTAAAGGAGGTGCACGAAGTCCCCTGTATCCATGCAAAAAACCAGAGGGGGATTTTTCTCCCCTCCAGTGTGTGCCCGGAGCCTGACAGACTCTGTGATCACCCCGTGGCTGGGAGCTGGGAACAGACACCTGAGCACAACCTGCCTGCACAGAGAAATTTCCTGAGACGCTGCACTTTGGAGATGCCAAATGATCCTATTACAGACTTATCAAAGCAGTGGGGATTAGCAGAGATAAAACAACTTTCAGCACTGGTCTCTGCCTTTCTTTGCTCTTTTGTTTGTCTAAATAGCTGTTTTGGTGAGTGCAGGGAAATAATAGGAGGCAATTATTGCTCCATGTAATGTTCCATGTTTGGTTTTGTAATCCTTCAGTTCTGTTTATTCTCATTTTGAGCAAAAAAGTTCCCCCCGGAATATGCTAATCGCCTTTCAGCTCGGCAGAGCTCTCCTCCTGCCGAGGCTCCTGGCTTTGTGTGCACCTGATGGCAGCACAAGGACAGCGCTGTCCCCAGGGCGTGGGGCACTCAATGCCCCTCGTCTGGGCTGCACGTTCCCGGCACAAAGCGGCGGGAACAAATCCACCCAGGCACAGAACAGCAGGAAAAAAATCCACCGAGCAGCCCAGCACGGGGAGCTCCCTCGCTGGCAGCCCTCCGTGGCTCAGCTCCTTTCACCTTCAGGAAGGCGGAGAGGGATTTTGGATGGTGAGGAAGGAGAAAGAGGGAACCAGAGGGCTTTTCAAAAGCAGCTTTTTTTTTTGAAAAGCTGGCCTTATCTGAGCTTTTAATCAGCTTTTAGATCCTGAAAATTTGTACCCAGCCTCTCCTTAGTAGGTGAGCTCCCCTAAAATCTCCTTAGGAAGATCTAGAGAAGGGTTCGCTTGTGCTTTCCACGCCTCATCCCTCCAGCCTCTCCCTGGGAGGAACAAGGAGATGTCTGGGAAGAACCACAGTGCCCTGGGCACCATTGGGAGAGGCTGCTGGGACCTGTAGCCACAGGATTATTGCAGGGGGACAGATTTTGCTCTGTCATGTAATTCTGCAGGTAACCCCAGGGACCAAAACTGGGGAGACGTCAGCTTTTCCTGTTGAATGCCTCCCTGGAGGCTGAATGCCCCTTTCCTGGGAGCCCCAGCAGTCAGGTGGCAGGAGAAGGTGTCCCAGCAGGCTGAAGAGCTGGTGCTGCCATATGGGCTGTGTTTCTGCTGATTGAGGGGACCCCAGGAAGGGATCTAAACACTTGTTGTGACTACCTGGGTCATGGAATCATGGAAACCCCCCCTTCCCTCTGGAGCCTGGGAGCAGCTGTGCAGAAGCTGGGAAGGAAGGACATGTTTAAGTACTTGGCTGACTCAGGGTCCTAAATGATGGGCACAGGGTGGATGGAGGGGTTCCTGGATGGAAGATCACCAGTGGAACATGAACTGACAGGCAGAGTGTTGGTGTCTGGTGTCCTTGTGCATCCCCAAGGAGATGGTGTTCATTCTCCAGACCCCTTCTGCAGCTTGGTCTGGAGCACAGGATCATGGAATCACAGGATGGTTGGAGTTGAGAGGGACCTTAGTGCCCATCCTGCTGCTGCCCCTGCCATGGCAGGGACATCTTCCACTATCCCAGGCTGCTCCAAGCCCTGTCCAGCCTGGCCTTGGACACTTCCAGGGATCCAGGGGCAGCCACAGCTTCTCTAGACAACCTGTGCCAGGGCCTTACCACCCCCCCAACCAGGAGTTTCTTCTCTGCATCTCACCTAAATCTTTCAGCAGGAACCCTTTCCCCTTGTCCTGTCACTCCAGTTCCTGATGAAAAGTCTCCCTCTGGATTCCCAGTAGCCTCTTCAGACCCTGGAAGGTGCTGTGAGGTCTCCACACAACCTTCTCTTTCCCAGGCTGCACAGCCCCAGCTCTCCCAGCCTGACTCCACAATGGAGGTGCTCCAGTCCCCTCAGCAACTTTGTGGCTCTTCTCTGGGCTTGCTCCAGGAGTTCCATGTTCTCCATCACCAACCAAAACAGGCACACCTGGGCAGGGATGTGAGTTTCAGCAGTCTGAACTGTATCTGCTGGGCCACAGAGAACACCCAAACACCATCACAGAACCATTAAGGCTGAAGAACACCTCCACATCATCACCTTTGACACAGTACCGCCGTGCCCACTTAATTATCATGCCACATCTGCTTGTTTTTTTGAACACTGAGGAGTTGTTTATGCCCTGATTTGGAGAAAACACCACTGTCCAGGGCATCAGGCCTGGGGATTGTTACCTGGAGCACAGGGATGCTCCCACAAGGAAAAGCGAGCTCGCATTTGATGTTTGGCTCAGCTGAAGGAACTCTTCCACTCAGCATTTCCAAGCCTGAGGAGCAGCCTGCTTGTTGTGCCTGGAGTGCCTTTGTCTCGTTTGTGCAAGTTTTGTGTGGCTCCCTAAATCCTGCAGCTGGTGCTGGGAATTACACGGGCCAGCTCTCAGCCTGGGCTTGGTGGGTTTGCTCCTGCTGCTCCTCTGGCCACCGCAGAAAACAAACCCAGAGCGCTCATAGCGGATTAAACACCAAGCCTCCACTGATACCCACCCACAGCAGCTCTCCAGCAGAGCCAGGACAGGTGACAATATCCCACAAATATACATAATAAAGCTCTGGAGAAGTGTGCTGGGAGCTGGGCTGGGGGGGAGGAAGGAGCTGGGGAAATAATGCATAATTCACAAGGCAAATTAATCACTCCTCTCTCCTCTGCCTGTTGCAATTATGTGGAACACGAGTAATCACCAGGTTACTATTTATTATTATTATTATTTTTATAGCAGGAGAGTAAACAGCAGGGCTGGTGATATTTGAGTGAGGACAGGCTGAAAGCTGCAGTCACATTTAGAGTGATGCCTCACCAAGATTTCTATCTGGCTGTGCTTTCATTGTGGAAAGGGCTTTTTTTTTT
>VXBN01012572.1:758569-856898 GCA_013397395.1 Sinosuthora webbiana
GGGGGGGGGGGGGGGGGGGGGGGGGTTGGTGCGCGTTAGAGCAGAGAGATTGGGTAAAATTATTTTCCTTCATGCTTGGCTAGGCCTCAGTGTGAGAAAGGGGACCCAGCTTAGGGCTGGTGGGAGATGGCAGATAAAAGCAGCTTCATTTCTCACTGACCTTCCATGCGTTCGGCCCGGCCGTGCAAAGGGGGGGAAGGAACAATGGGAGTCACCTCCAGAAAAACCAACCCCGAGCGCCTGCACCCAGATCCAGCAAATCCAGGTGGGGAAGAAACAAAGAGAGTCAGGGCTCCACCTGGAATAGGTTTCCAGAGCCCCGTGGGAGGTGGGTGTGGAGTGGCTGGGATGGCCGTGGGCACGGGGAGTCCCTGGCACCTGGGGCAGGGTGGGATCCATGCAGCCATCAGGATCCATCAGGAGGATGTCACAGCAGCCTAAAGAAACCAAATCCCATGGATGGTCTAAAGAAGTCAGATCCTAGTCCCAATTCAACAAGAGATTCCATGCAAAACTCACCATCCATTAGCAGGAAGAGGAGCAGGCTTGGAAGAGATGCCTGAGCCCCTCACTCACCAATCCTGCACATCCAAACCCTTTGGAAAACACATATTTTATATCTTAGGAGGAAGCAAAGCTTTGCATTACAGTGACTCACTGAACCATCAAATTCTTTGGGTTTGAAGGGACCTTAAAGCTCACTCAGTCCCATCCCACCCCCTGCCATGGGCAGAGACTCCTTCCATTACCCCAGGTTGCTCCAAGCCCTGTCCAACCCGGCCTTGGACACTTCAGGGATCCAGGGGAAGCCACAACTTCTCTGGGCACCCTGTCCCAGGGCCTCCCCACCCCCACAGGGAAGGATTTCTTCCAAATATCCCATCTAATCCTGCCCTGGCAGTGCAAAACCCTTGTCCTGTCACCCTTGTCCAAAGTTCCTCACCAGCTTTTTTGCAGACTCCCTTTAAGGGAATGTGATGTGGCCTGAGCAAGGCTGAGATGGAGGATGCAGGGTGCAGCTGGGCCTTCTTGGCACAGGTGGAGGAGTTCACCAAGAGCCTGATGGGCTTAAAGAAGGGCCTCTGGAAGGCTGAGAATGTTCTTAGTGCTGGGTGGATCCCTGCTGGAGGGACGTGGTCTCTGCTCTGTGTCCTGAGAGGAAATCCTTACGTTTTGTATCCCTCTTTCATATCCCTGAGGATCTGGGGTGCTATTTTAAGTGGGAAGGAAGAGAAAAGATGTTCTACACTGAGTAGTGTTGGCTGCAGGCACTGAGATTCTGGTGCCATGATGATGAACACGGGTGGACATTTGTTCTTCCTTGCTCTTTTCTTCACTCAAGTGACTTGCATGTCAAAGTGCATCTCCCTCCTGGTCCTCACACGGTGATTTCATGGTGGGATTCAGTCAGTGATTTCTTCACCAAGAGCTTTTAGGTTACAAAAAAGTTCTTCCCAGCCCCAAATTCTAGACTTGTTCCTCCACTTTACCCAGAGCCCTCAGCCCCTGGAGATCCCGGGGGCAATTTCAAGCTCTCCTTGATGGTGACACAACTCACTCTGCAAGTCCAGTCAATTATCCCAGGATTACTGAAGTGCTGGTACCATGTGGAGCTCTTTAGTACCTTTTGTGTGTTTGTAGTTTTCCCAAGAGCTGAGGGTTTGCACAGGACCTGTGCCATGGGAATTCCTTCCTTTCACCTACATAAGGCTCAAAATGCAGAGGTAAAATACATCAGCAGGGCCCCCATCCCTGTGCAGGCAGTTTCAGGGGCAGAGCTGAGCTGGAATGTGGCTGTGGAAGTGCTTCCTCCTTTTTTTCTCCATGTGAGTAAAATTAAAAAGGGAGTTAAACCTTTTTCAAACTTAAATTTCCACTGACATAAAAGGCTCCTCAGCCCTCGGTGCTGCTGTGTGAAGTGTCTGGCCTCAGATGACTGTTTTGCTGATGAGACCTACCAGGTTATTCCTGGATGCTTCCAGGGACACCTGTTCCAAAGTAAACCGGGCACCAATTAAAACAGAGTCTCTGTTTAGACAACAGACACCTTTTTGGGATGAATCTGAATGATGGGTGGGGGGGAAAGTGCTTTTTGCTTGTCTGAAAATGATGCTGGAAATCAGGAGCTTATTTCCTGAATTTTTCCTTGAAATGCCACTGGAAGTTGCACAATTAATTCCCTGGGAAAGCCCAGGTTGCTACTTTTATAAAACTTAAAGCATTACAAAAACTTGAGGCATTACTTTAGACATAAACATCAGATACCTTTAAACCAGTTTTTCCAGCTGAAGCTTTCCCAAGGAACTTCGTTGTGTGTCCCTCAAAACTCCTGTATGTGGGAACAGTGAACAGAGAGGTGCTGTCAGACAAAACCCTGATGTGAAGAAAACAAGAGCTATCATCCTTCCTTCTGGTCCTTCCCAAGGGCTTTTCCAGCAAGAAGCAGCCTCCTGCCATCAGGAACTGGGCTCATCTGAGCCACCCAGATGCCTGATTAAGCTGAATTAGAGTTTGGGGGAGGTTTGCTCAGGAGATGGGTTTTGGGGAGTCCAGGGGTGCACCTGGCTCACCTTCCCAAGCCAACTTATGCTGCTGAGCTGGAAGACACCCACTGGATGTCTTTGTTTGTCTTCTACTTGTTCTTGTCCTCTTTCAGAATCCCCTAAATTCTGCAAATTCTTATTGCTGCAGATCCTCTGTCTTTCCCCTTGACTGCTCCTCATATCAAGACAAGGACTAGCCCAGGGAGTCCTTTAGAGGAAAAAAAAACACCTTATGGAGTAGAAATCTTTCTTCCCCTTAAAATAAATCAACGAGAGGAGGTTTATAATTTCTCCAGGGGGAAAATTGCACCTGCCAGCCTGTTTTCTCAGGCCTCGTCTCTTGAAGCACTTGAGCACAAATCCAGCTTGAATTGCAGGAGTTCTCCTCCTGCCTGGCTCCCGTCGGATGACTCATGGCTTTCAAAGTTGGTCACGTCCTTCAGCATCCTGTGGAATTGAACGGAGCCTTTCCTTCCCTGCAGCTCAAGGAATGGGAGCCAGCCTCCCTCCCAGCCCTGCCTCCTGCCTGATCTCATGTCAAAATGTTCTCCTTGGAAAGTTGCAGCACGGTTCTGTTTGACAGACAGGAACACAGGGACGTGCTGGGTACTTTGCCACGTTTCCCACAGGGAACAATTTTATGTCTCTTCAGTTTAAACAAGGGTTTGACTCCATGTCTTGTTTAACCCCCTTGCTGCCCTGACACAGGAAATATTCCTGTGTGTCCACCGTGGCCTAAATCTTTATTTCCAGCCTTAGAAAGGGACTCGAGACAGAGTTGAGAGAGCCTGGATTTTAAGTTAGAGGGAGACTTTGCATCATGTCTTGGAGCTGATGGACTTCACATACAGAAGAGCCCTGGGATGATGAGAGGTGATGGTTTGGAACTAAAAGAGGGGATGTTTAAACTCGATGTAAGGAAGGATTTTTTTACAGTGAGGGTGGGGAAGCCCTGGCACAGGGTGCCCAGAGCAGCTGTGGCTGTCCCTGGATCCCTGGAATTGTCCAAACCCAGGCTGGATGGGGCTTGGAGCAACCTGGGATAGTGGAAGGTGTCCCTGCCCATGGTAGGGGGTGGAACTGGGTGGTCTTTGAGGTCTCTTCCAACTCAAACCATTCCTGGATTCCATGACACTGCAGTGCCAGGAGGATCCTGCTCTGCCTTCTGCACCATCAGCACCTGAAGAACATCAGATGGACTTGCAGGCCCAAGAGGAGATTTTCACCAGACTGTGAGCTCAAATCCACACAGTCTGGTGCTACCTCCCTCTGTCTCTGAAGTTTCCAAGGGAAATTGTAGCTGTTCCCATTTCACTTTAGGTCTTGAGGTCCTTCCAGGAAGCTCAGTGAGCTCCTTTGTCCTGTGCTTTGCAGACACTGAGGTCCTCCTGTTGTTCCTTCTGGGCTTGTCTTGACTCAGTGTCTGCTCCAGCCTGCCATGGAACTCCCCCAGCCTGATTCTTTCTGCTCTTCCTGCCCAGGGGAATCACATAAAGGTGTCCTGCTTATGCCACCCTTCACCGAACGGGGAGAGCACGGCAGCCTTGTGGGACCTTGGGGAGGGATTTAGGGTTGTGGTCTGACTTTTAGGTCCTGAATGTGAACTGGGGAAGTTGTTTGCATCCCTCCACAAAAGCTGGGCAGAGCAGGAGGGGCCCTGACAGGTTGCCAGCAGGGCAAATGTTGCCATGGAGTTTTCCCATCCTGTCCCTTCTCCAATACCAGGAGACTGCCCTGTCCCTTTACCCCATGAACCCTCTCTCATGGCAGGAAACTCTGCTGGCTCACATAGTCTTCAAATTAAAAACATTACTTGTTATCCATCCAATTTCTCTGAGAGCAAATTCTATTAAATCCCCAGAAGAAAGTGCATTATGGCTGTACTTTCCGAAGCAGACCCTTGAATAAACTTTTTTCCTTATTTCACGTAAGGAAATTCACATTTCCATTATTGCTGTCATTATGAAGCAGATGAACATTTTCTGGAACAATTAGACGCGGGTGTGTGGAATAAAGAGCGGAGTTCGCCTGAGATCATTGAAACCTA
The DNA here is from genome assembly GCA_013397395.1 of Sinosuthora webbiana. NCBI lineage: Eukaryota > Metazoa > Chordata > Aves > Passeriformes > Sylviidae > Sinosuthora > Sinosuthora webbiana. Next base: position 763,160 of record VXBN01012572.1, read on the forward strand.
TCTGTTTGGGTGATTCATTTTCTTCCAACTAGGCTGCCCATAATAAGCTTTTCTCCTCTGGCTTTGTCTTGTTTCCCATTTCAGGCAGCCACAATGCCCGAAGAATTGAAAGAATGTCTTTCCCCATGTCCTTGTGCTGCGACTGAGCCTGGCAAACAAAAAAATAAAATATATTTAAGAAAGAAATAAAGCAGAAAAAGAAGAGAAAGAGGGGGTAGAGCAGATTGTAAATAAAACAAGTGGTGAGGGTAACCTGGGGCGTGAGGGCCTTGAGAAAGGCTGTGGTGTAGAGAATTCTTTCTGCTCCTAAATGAAAAAAAAAAAAAAAAAAAGCATGTGCATAAGAGATGGCAGAATATTCCTTGTCTTGGCCTGATTCTTGTGTCGTGTGGGGCCATGTGCTGAGAAACTTCATCTCCTGCTTCTATGACTTCAGTAAAGTCCCCAGTGTTTGGAAAGTGCTCCTGGTGACCCCATGGAAAATTACATTTGGCTCTCTGTGTGTCACACAGAGCTGGTCTGTGGGGCTGAGCCTGAGGAAAAGAAATGGTGTAAAAATACAGAGTGGTGTAAATGGTGTAAAAATGTAAAAAACCCCTTACAAATACAGAGTGTCCTCTGCACACCTTCCCCATGGTCTGGGATCTTCCCCATGCCCCCACCCCAGGGGGCTGATCCCCATTGTGGACAGCAGGAAAGGGATTGGGATCCTGCCCCTCTGCCCCACTCAGGTGAGACCCCACCTGCAGAGCTGCCCCAGCCCTGGGGCCCAGCACAGGGAGGACCTGGAGCTGCTGGAGGGAGTCCAGAGGAGGCACCAGGATGATCAGAGGGATGGAGCAGCTCTGCTATGTGGAAGGGCTGGGAGAGTTGGGATTGTTCAGCCTGGAGAAGAGAAACTCTGGGGTGAAAAAATTGTGGCCTTCCAGTACCTGAAGGAGCCAACAGGAAACATGGAGAGAGACAATTTCCAAAGGCCGGGGGTAGCAAGACAAGGGGGAATGCCTTCCCTCTGCCAGAGAGATGTTAATTAGATGGGATATTGATATTAATACTAGTTAGATGGGATATTGATGAGAAATTGTTCCCTGTGAGGGAGGTGAGGCCCTGGCACAGGGTGCCCAGAGAAGCTGTGGCTGTCCCTGGATCCCTGGAGGTGTTCCAGGCCAGGTTGGATGGGGTTGGAGCCACCTGGGATAGTGGAAGGTATCCCTGCCCTTGGCAGGGGGTAACACTGGGTGGGCTTTTAGGTCCCCCTCAACCCAAATCATTCCATGATTCTTTGATTGCTGATAGAGGTGCAACTGGCTCCCATTAACTCTTTGCCCACATCTTTATTCCCTGACAGCTTTTCTTTGGATGTGTCTGTGATTCCCGGCCAGGCTGTGCCACTGATGGAGCAGCTGCAGTGCCCATCCTGGGGAAGGCACCTCCTTCCCAAACTGGCTCCTCTCCCTGGGGCAAAGAGCTTTATCCTGCACATTAAGGTGCAGTTTCCTCCTCGGTACCTCACAGGGGACTCTGGTGAGTCCCATCCCAAGTGGAACACCTGAATTTCCTCATTTTGATGGTTGTCTCAAAGTGCAACACTGTGGAGTCACAGCTGAACCTCACTCACAGGAGTGGGTGCGGTGAGGGCTCCTCCTTGGAGGGCTCAGAAAGCATTTCCATATTTTTTTTTTCCCTGCACATACATAAATACACCTGGATAATGGGAGTTGACTGAAAGTACAGGGAGATTTGCTGAGGGGGATATCGCTTGACAAACAAATAGGTTGGTAGGGGGCAAAAATAATATTTTCCTCATTCATCCCAAATGAAACACGAGCCTGCTGGGTGATCCCTTGCTGGTTCACCTTTTGTTGCGAGCAAAACAATGGCAGTGCAGCCAAAATTCCTGTCTGATGGCAGGAATGAGCGTGTTCCATTGTGGTTATCAGCCAAATCCCCGCGGAGCAGCCTGAGATTTTGTCAGGACTGCTGCAAATGCTCTGGAAATCTCCTGGCCACTTCCAAGAATGCTTTGCACTGAAGTTTGCAACTCAAGGAGTTGTTGGAGAGTGGAAGGAAATAAAGAGCTTGCTTTGATTCTTTTAAAACAGCAGCAGCAGCTGACGTAGGGTCTGCCCTGGGCTGCTTTTGGATATATATATTAGCAGGGATTGAATGGAATGGAAGCTACTGGAGAATGTCAGGCAAGGGAAAATGTTTTTCTAAGGAAGAGAAATGGTAAAACTTAAGGGAGAAAGCAGAGAATGCGAGACCTTGAACCGAGCCTCTTTGGGGAGAGGGGGGGATGTAACAGGGAAAAAAAAAAGTGCCCACTTGAATAATAGACTAACTGGCGACCTTGAACATATATGTGTGCATAATGAGGGTGAAACAAAGAGCCTCTGAATATCAGGCATTCTTTGGCTGCAGAATAATAATCACAAGTGGCAAATGTAAAGAATAAAAGCAAGACATGTAATATAACCGAAGTAATGGGGACCTGAACCAGCGGAGATGAGAGGAATGATGGAGGCTTCAGCAACAGCCTGGGCTCCTCCACGGCCCAGATAATGCTTGAAGCAAACCCGAGATTTTCGTGCTGCTCCAGGAGGATTTTTTTAATGTTTTATTATCTTGGACCAAGGGGAAACTCCATTTCTTCCGCAGAGCACTGGCTAAGTTTGGGAGAGGGGAGTCTCCCAGGTTGGTTCTCCTTCCCAGCCATATCCAGCCCTCCTTGTCCTGCATGCTGGCAGGGAATGGTGATGCCCATGGATGCTGAGGGGTGGCATCAGTTCTTGCCAGTGAGGGATGTGGCTTGATGCTGATGACTCTGCTCCACGGATCTGGCAGGGCCAGTGGATGTAGGGATTTCCATGGAAAAGCGGTAATGCTCCCAGCTTGTTCCCAGAACTCCTCACAGCTGTGCACACCACTATGAAGCAGCAAGTGCTCTTGTCCTGCTTCCTGCTTTGGCCTCTTAGGCAATCCCTCGAGTCATCTTGATCACTTGAGGATTGTCTGTTCCCTGATTTCTTCTGGATTGTCTGTTTGTTTCCTTACTTCACTGTGAGTGCAGTTCAACACAGTGCTCACCTGCAGGCAGAGTCCCTGCCTTCTGTGTGGCTTCCGAGGGTGCTCTTCTCTCTGGGGATGAGGATATTGGATCCCAACCTTGTGCTTTTCCTGCCCAAGTCCTGTATGCTGTAGTCCCTTTGCAACTGTCCTTCACAACTTCTTCTGATCTGACTTTCTTCACATCTTTTTATGATTTGACTACCTCCAGGAGCAATGTTTTAAATGCCTTCTCCAGATCATCCACTGAAGATGTGACATCTTCTGAGGCTCTCTTTGGCATGTGACCCTCGTTTGGTTTCTTCTCAGTAACTGGGCAATTTGAGATGGACTTTGAAAGATTTCCTCCGAGACCTCCCCTTCGTTTGGGGTTTCTCAGAGGCTGTGGGGGATGTTTTACATTAGATTTCTTCTTCATCCCTTCTGACCTCAGAGCTGGTGATTTTGTGCTCAGAAGTGCTCAGAAAAATGTTCCTTTCCCAAGGAACTTCATTTTGTGTCCCTCAAAAGTCCTGCACGTGGGAACAGTGAACAGAGAGGTGCTGTCAGAAAAAAACCCTGATGTGAAGAAAATGAGAGCTGTCACCCTTCCTTCTGGTCCTTCCCAAGGGCTTTTCCAGCAAGAAGCAGTCTCCTGCCATCAGGAACTGGGCTCATCTGAGTTACCCAGATGCCTGATTAAGCTGAACTAGAGTTTGGGGGAGGTTTGCTCAGGAGATGGGTTTTGGGGAGTCCAAGGGTGCACCTGGCTCACCTCCCAAGCCAACTTATGCTGCTGAGCTGGAAGACACCCACTGGATGTCTTTGTTTGTCTTCTACTTGTTCTTGTCCTCTTTCAGAATCCCCTAAATTCTCAAAAAATGTGTCGATGTGGTGCTTGGAGAAAGGGTTTAGTGATGGGCCTGATTGGACTCAGTGTTCTTAGAAGTGTTTTCCAGCTTAAATGATTTCAGGATGCTCCTTCAGTTCTACCAAGGGTCACTCCCCAACATCCCTGTGTGTGAGACGGCTTCACTACCTCCCAGATCCATCACCTTCCCAAAGTGGGACCCCCTGAAGTCTGCTCACATCAGAGATGGGAACTGTCTGGCCCATTTCTCTGTGGAGCTGGATGGGTTTTGGGGCTGAAACCACTAAAGACTCTCAGAGAAAACTTCAGCCAAGCTTTGCAGGGCTGGACATTTTTTTGTGGGTTTCCATCCCCTGAGGACGCTCCTCCTGGAGGACCCATTCCTTCACACAGCCCAGTTACCCTGGGCCTGGCTCCCAGTGCCTGCTGTGGATCCGTGTGTTGTCCTCATTCTTCACACCACAAAAGATTAAAGATAATACTGATACTAATAATACAAACCCGCCCTTGTGAGAATGGGCTGCCGGAGGTATTATGCCAGAGAAAGGCTCTGTGAAATGGCTTGGGTAATTTGCACTCATTAGGAGGAGAATGCAGTAGATTAAAGGTAGCAAGGGTGAATAGCTTCCCATTTTTGTCAAACTTGCCTAACCTTTTATTCACCTGCTGAAGCCATTATTTTATAATAATAAAAAAGAGGAGAAAGAGCCTTGCATGAACTTGGGGAGAAAGGCAGAGAGTGCAAGCTAGGAGCTATTTTCTCAAGAGAGAGAAATGCAGCATTATAGATTAAAGGTGAAAAGACAGCCCTCATTTAAATCAATCCACCTCTCTGAAGCATATTTATTCACAGATTAATTAGAGTTGCAAATGAAAATGATCTGGTTGGTGGGAACATTATTGAGGCCTTTAAAGTGCGGGAGTGAAGATTAAAAGGAAGCACACTTACCCTTCCCTTATGATCTGAAGAGGAGATCAAAAGAGTTGGTGTCAAATTAACAGCCCTGATGATTTCTCTCTTCTTCTAGGCCTCGTTTATTATCTCAGGCTCATGTTGGTACACGCTGGAAGAAGACCTGGTTTCCTGAGCTGCCGGCGCGGGAAGAGCGCAGGGACCCTTTGGAAAATTCGGAGCAGGTGGGAAGGTCTGGAGCTGCCTTGCCAGGGACACAGGGAATGTGTGTGTGTTCCGGGGAGCAACACCTCCAGACCTGGCCTGTTGGATGGGCCAGGCCCTGTTGGATGTCACGGAAGGGAGGAAATATTCATTTATGTGTGGGGATGTTGTAGGGAATTGCTCAAGCTACCAGACTTGTCCATTAACCAACCGTGGCTAATTGGACACCCAGCCTCTTCTGAGTCTGTGGGATGGATTCGGGACTTGCTGTTGGATAAGAACAACAGCTTTGCTCTTCTCGAAGGGAGAGGAGACAGACTCAGTCCTTGTGAGACTCCACCAGGAGCAGTACCAACACAGCCAAGCAAGGATTGACATTCGTATCCTTTGAGATGACACCAGCAGAGGCAGCACACCCAGGCAAGAGTGTTCCTTTCCATGGGATCTGCATGGGCCTGGAGGAGGCAAAGGGAACCCAGTGCAAGCTCCAGTGTAGCCTGGTTGGAAGCAGAAAGATGGGATCATGCAGAACTGTGAGGGAACATCCCAGCAAGGTCCATCCCTCTGAAGCTCCTTTCCCGGTTGGATCCCAGGAGCTCACTGGGGGAAGACTGTAACTGGCTGTGCCTGGAGGCAAAGATGTCATTGGATCCCAGAATGGTTTGGGTTGGAAGGGACCTTAAAGCTCACTCAGTCCTACCCCTTGCCATGGGCAGGGACAGCTCCCACTATCCCACGTTGCTCCAAGCCCCTTCCAACCTGGCCTTGGACATTTCCAGGGATCCAGGGGCATCCACAGCTTCTCTGGGCAACCTGTGCCAGGGCCTCAGCACCCTCACAGGGAACAATTTCTTCTCAACATCCCATCTAAGCCTGCCCTCTGGCAGAGGGAAGGCATTCCCACTTGTCCTGGCACTCCAGGGCCTTTAAAATATGAGAAGGGCAAGGAGGGATATTCTGAGAATTTTACCTGAACATGGCTCATCCTTTTTTTCCCCTGATATTTGAAGGCTGGAAGAGAAACATCCCCCATAATTTCTTATATGGTGATCTTCCCTGTGCAGTGACTGCTGCATAAACTGATCTCTGTCAGCACAGAGCAGCTCTGGTGCTTTGGATTCATTCCCAGCTGTCCAGTGAGGATCATGGCAGTGGCAGTGTAGACAAGCCTCAAAGGACTGTCTGACTGCATGGTTGCCAAGGGGTCTCTCACTTTGCAAGCCAATATTGAAGGTGCTTCAGGTTTAGCAGAAATGCACTCACTGCAGGAATTCATAAATTTTTCTGACCTCTATCAGAAAATAGAAATGAGAAAGGGAAGAGCAGCAGAATCCTCAGCTGCCAGCATGAGCACCAGGGAATGGTCCTGGAGCACGGGAGGAAGGAGGAGAAGCAGCAGCCTTGATGCCTTGAGAGGCTGACCTGGAAAAGAGACTAGACAGTGTTAAAGGAGTAAAGTAGATGTTTATTAAAAGGCCTTAAAAGGATGCACCTTGGGCAGTACAAGAGCCTGGCCAGGTCCACCCAAGATGGACGCAAGATGCTCAACTGGTAATGAGTTCTCACACTTTTATAACTTTGGGTCCATTTACATATTGGAGTTTAATTGTCCAATTACAGCTTCAGGTTATGAAGTCCCATCCTCCCATATTGCTCTCCTCAATTCACTGTTGCTTCTGCTTTTTGGGCTGGAAGCTGCAAGGGTGTCCTTGGTTTTTGGGCTGGAAAAGGATTGTTTTGTCTAACTAAGCTGCAAAGAGAACTTAACAACACTTAATATGAAGCCCAGAGTTACACATGAGGCAGCACAGAATCTGAAAAATACAAAAGCTAAAACTTAAGGCATCAGCCTGAGATATTTACTGCCTCTTTCTGCAGCCAGACAAAAGCTCTCATAAAGGACACCAGCTTGGGAGCTTCCCAGTGCTCAGTGCCTGCTCCAAGGGCTGATCCTGGCTCCAGAGAAGCTGGAAGGGCACAGAGGGAGAGGGAGCCCAGCAGGCTCAGCAGAGCTGTGGTGGTGTCTCCAGGCCTGGACAAAGGCTTGAGTCCATCCCAAACTGGCGACAAGGGAAGTCTTGGCTGGTGTCTTGGTGCTGCCTGCAGGGACTGACAGTTGTATCAGCCAGGCTGGAGAATCCCAGGGCACCCAGGTTTCCTCCCAGTTTGTATCAGCAGGAATGAGCTGTCCCTGTGCTCCAGCAGAAGAAGGTGGCGGCTTTCCCGACCCCATTCCTGAAAGGTTTGGAATGCCCACACCATCCATCTCTCCCTGCTCCCAGTGCTTGGCTCTGCACAGGGGGTGCTGTGCCCTGAATTGCTGGAACGTGGTGTTTTTCCTGAGGTCTGAAGTGGGAGGTGTGAGTTGGGTGCCAATGGTGTGGAATGTTTGGGACTGGCTGGCTCCATGGAGCCATGGGCACTGCTCATGCCAGGCACACTTCCTAGGAAACAGCTGACACAGGATAAGGGATTGTTCCACCTAATTCTTCATTACCACACAGCCCTCCTAATTTGCTGGATTACCCCCAGGGGATTTGGCATTCCTTGTGCACTCAGATTTTCCTGGCAATTGAGTTTTTCCTCCATCAGACACCCAAATTCTCCCACTCTCCCTATGAGGGACAAGACAAATGTGGTGGAGGGGGAGGAGGATTGCCCCTAATTCTTATTTAAGCATTTGCTTGTTGTTGTTGTTGTTGTTGTTGTTGTTGTGTTTTGCTGTGATTTTTTAATCCCTGTCCTCTCCACATTCCCTGTTTCTCCACACCAAGCTACAAATCCAAGCTAGAGGTGCTCAGGTCTCTGCATGTTCTGGGAACTATGTTCTGGCCATGCCAAAATCTTGGCATTCCAAGACTGAGGGAGGACTGGAGACACCCATTCCCAACTGTGTGGGCTCAGCCAGGATCCCTCCTCTCTGCCACGAGGGGAACAGCACCTCAAGGACAAGAAGAAGCATTTCCCCAATGGGTCCAGCTCCTTCCTGAGCTCTTTTGTGCATTCAGAAAAGCCCAGCCAGGAAGATTTCCATGGAAGGGTCGGCTCTGGCTTGTGTTGGTGACTTGGGAATTGCTCTGCACAGGCTGCAATGGCATTTCCAGTTTTAAACACCCCCTTGAAGCTGAGCTTGCATCTGGATGTGGATGCAAATGAGAACGTAATCAGCTTTCTTTTCCTGTAAATATTTTGTTTCTGCTTGGAGGAAACAAAGCACCTGTGTGTGGTTTGTGCTCAGTTTTCTGCTCTTATTTGGGTTTGCATTTCGACCTGCCCATGTAGGACAAATGTTTTGCATCCACAAGATTTAAATGAGCCGGGAGACTTGTTCCCCTCCCAGCCCTGCTGACAGGTTCCAGGCTGTTTGCAGAGGCTTTCCTGAATTGATGATTTCTAGGTCAAGGAGAGTGTTACGTTTTTTGACCGTTTGTCTTGTGCTAATCGCTGTCAGCCCCGAGATTTATGCATGGATAGTGACAGCAGATGGGGTCACTTTTATTAGGAATTCACACACCAGGCAGGGAAAGGCAAAGGCACAGGGGCCTTTGCCAGGTAGGCTCTGGATACTCAGGGACTCCTGCACTGAAAATATTTCTGGCTCTAACAAAGCTTCAGCTTGTGGATTTTCATTATTTCTTGTTATAAATGCATTTCCATACACCTTTTTTTCTTTTTTGATGGCTTTTATGGGAAATTATCCCATTAGTGCCCAGCATCCACATCTCCTGTGTCTGCCTGAGTGAATTCATCCTGCACTATCGACAGGATTCGAAGGGTCTCCACCTATATTCCAAATACATCATTGCTTCTTGCAACACAGACCTCTAGAGCCCAATATCTATTTACATCCTGTATTTTTTTTTTCTGATGGAACAAAAATTTGCAAATCTGGAGTTGCCAATAATTCCAGAATAAATCTCATTGCCCAAGGGGCATCTTGTGCTGGGTTGGAGGTGGTGCATCCCTTGCCAATCTTTAACCCAGTGTGCAGGTGGTTGTAAAACTTCAATCCCTAAGTAGTCCAATGCCTAATTTTTATTTTTTCAGGGCAGTATAAATCCCTTTGCGTTTTTCTGTGTGGTGAATGTGATGATTCCAAGGAGTGCGACCAGCAGAGGCTGCGGAGATGCTGAAGGGCCTGGAGCATGTCCCTGCCCAGGAAAGGCTGAGGGAGCTGGGGCTGTTCAGCCTCCAGAGGAGCCCCAGCTGAGAGGGGCCCAGCCCTGGGTGTCCCTGTGTGCAGGGAGGGCTCTGAGCAGGGCCAGGCTCTGCCCGGGGGCCCAGCAATGGCACCAGAGCCCCGGGCAGGGACTGAGCCCAGGAGGAAGAACTTTCCTGGGCAGTGCCCAGGCCCTGAACAGATCCCAGAGAGGCTGTGGAGTCTCCCTCACTGGGGATGTTCCAGAGCCCTCTGGTCACAACCTGTGCCCTGTGCCCTGGGATGGCCCTGCTGGAGCAGGGAGCTGGCACCAGGTGGACTCACTGTAGTCCCATTCTGGGATCTGGGATATGTCTTCCTTGCTTTCCATCCCATCTGTTCACAGGGATTTCAAACTTCCCATTTCCAGGCCTTTTCTGAGTTTGGATCTCTTCCTTCCCAGTCTAGATTTGTTCTCACCCATTTTCCTCATCTCACCTTTACTCAATCCATCACATCCTTGGGGCCCAGCTCTTGTTCCTCTCCTTTTCTTTCTCTCCCATGACACTGTCCCATTTTTCCACACAGGTGTGGGAACACAGCAACACCTTTGCAAGTCCTTTCTTTACAATGGCCCAAACAAATCAATGTTAACCAAAGAACTGTAGTTCAGGACAACTTCCAAATGAATTTTGGATCAGCACATTATGACTTTGAGCCCTGCAGCCACCCAAAAATATGTGATGCGGGACTATAAGGTTGTATTCTTGTATTTTCCTAAAGAAACCTCCATGCTGTGCATCAGCCTCTGTTTTTGGGGACGTGCCTTGGTGCAGGTGATGGAATGTGTTGGGACAGGGCTCCTTGGGGGGTGAAATCAGCTCAGTCACTCTGTCACTCAAGGGGTGGCATTGTTATTCTTGGGACACCTGGAAAACATCCCATCCTGTTCTGGTGGGTCAGGGATGGATGTGAGATGTCCCAGCCAGAACTTCATCCTGAGGAGTGACCACCTTCTCAGCCCACATGGAGCCATGGGAAAGGGGATGGAACAGCCCAGAACAAACATTTGGTGAGCAGGTATTTAAAAAAAAAGAAAAAAGAACTGGGGAAAAAAAATTCCCTTTGGAAGCTCCTGAGGCCTGGAGTGATGCAGAGCTGTGGTTAATGGCCACTCCCCGAGGTTTCCCCTCCCACGGAGCACAATTGATTGCAGCGAGATTACGATGCCATTAAAATTCACTCTGCCCATAAACCAACGCCGGGGAAAATGCTGACGTTTATAGCAGCTCCTACAAGAGACATATTTCAGGGCAAAGTGAGTCCTAATGCAGGAACTTTATTTAGGTAAAACAACATCCAGGGAAGGGGGGGGAGAGGAGGAGGAGAGGTGGTGGCGATTGCAGAGAATTTTATTTCTTTCAACTAATGGGTATAGGGATGCTAAATTTAAAAGACATTTTTAATAAATCTATTGGCCTTTGACAAAATCAATCCAAACCCCATAAACCAAGAAGTCACCCACTTGGTATTAATGAGGCTACATTTGCATTTATTTTTCCTTTACACTAGACAAACCATTAATTTCGTGTTTATGCTTCCTTTGAAGTCTGAATGCTTGGAGATAGATGGCCACATCAAGTCTCCTGCTGCTACATTAATATTTTGCTATAAATGATAAATTTGACCATTTTCTACAACACCCCTTTTTTCTTTAAGAAAGCTGAGAAAATGCGAGCAATAAGTCTTAAGCCCCTGAAAGCTTTGCTGTTTTTTTAAATACTCCGCAGTCATTGATTATTAAAGCAGTCATAGCTTTAACTTGGGCTTGCATTTGATGGCACCCAGCATTCTGCTGCTGTAAATTGAGAGATGTTCATTAACCAATCAGGGGGTCCTTTTTTGCAAATCATCTTTCATTTGACCCATGGATAAACCGGACACGGCCAAGTCACGGCTGCCTCACCCCCTCCCTGGCCTCTGAAGGCCCCTCCTCACATCTCGGGGTTGCTTCCATGCAAGTTAAGTACATCCTTGTGCTCCAGCAGGGCAGCCAAGGTGCCTTTTCTCAGTTTTGCAGTAATTTACTTTTTTTTTTTTTCTTTCTTTCAGGATGCTCCATTACCCATACAGGAAACCAGGAGCCTCCCAAAAATGCCCAGCTCCTAGAAACAGAGGGAAAGGCCTTCTAAAAAACTTCCAGCAGCCCAGGATGATGGGCAGGAAGGAGATTAAACTTCTGCCAGGATTCTTGGAAAGGTCTGTAATTTTCCAGAGCCTGGACTCTTCTCCCAAACCCCAGTCCCATGTCCAGAAAACGGCACAAGTTTGGTGATGCTCCATGTGCCCCTGCCTGATGTGGGTCTCAGGATGGATTTCATGAGCTCTGTGTGAGGACTAAGCCTCTCCCAGGTGGAGTGGCATGGCTGATATCCAAGAGAATTCCTGCAGGGAGTTGTGTGGCAGCAGGGAAAGCTTGGGAATCTCAGAAACGTTCCAGGTCCATGTTTTTGCTGAGGAGCACAGAGGGACAGGCAGGGGTTAGATCTGAAAAACCCCAAGGACCCCAGATTCCCTAGAATCCCTAAGGATTTGTAGGCTGGTGTTCACATCTCGGGGACGTTGCTGGGTACAGTTACCTGGGCTGGGGCACTGTGGGGGATAAACCCACTCAGGTGGGATTAGGGAAGGGGTGTCCAGCCCTCCTCCTCCCAGCAGGTCAGACCTTCTCCTGAGACACCCCTAGGAACTGCCCCAGGTATTCCTCATGGACTCCACACCTTGCAGAACAAGAGGATCCTGACTGGCCAGCCATTGAATAGAATTCCAGAATCGTGGAATGGTTTGGGTTGGAAGGGACCTTAAATCCCATCCAATTCTATGCCCTGCCATGGGCAGGGACACCTTCCACTATCCCAGGTTGCTCCAAGCCCTGTCCAACCTGGTCTTGGACACCTCCAGAAATACAGGGGCAGCCCTGCACACGTACTCTTGCAAGGATTTCTAGGCTATCAGAACCTCAGCTGCCAAAAGAGAGATTTTGTGGTCTGTGTTTCTTGATTTAGGTGCCTAAGTTCCTCCTTCTTCACTGCCATTACCCACAGGCAGGGAGGTGGGGTGGGAGAGGCAGATCTAGTGGGGCATCTCTGGGGTCCCGGCTGAGGCTGCAGCAAGCCCCAGTGTGAGCTGTGTGTCTGCAGCAAAGTTGGCTTTTGGTTCCCTTCCAAATTCTTCTGGCAGCTGATCCGTGTTTGCTGCTGTGGGATGCAAACACTGCATGGGATGCAGGGATGTCCAGTGTTCTGCAGTGAGACTGGGGATTAAGGGCTCCTTCAGCTTCAGCCTCTTCCCCTTCCCACTAAATCTTTTATCTGGTGTCTGCCAGGTCTCCCAGCAGCTTTGGTGGTGGAGGATCTGAGCTGTGTTTTCCCCCTCTCCCGAATCCCAGCTGCTCTCTGCACACACTCCCTAAACAAGGAGCAGGGCCCTGAGCATGAATTAGCAGATTAAACATCACTTTTTTTTTTTTTGTGGGTTGGTTTATTTTATTATTTTTTATGAAGCATCTTTTATAGCTATGCTGGGGTTAGATTTCATCTAACCCTTGTTTATTTTCTTTGCCAGCCGGAGTTTATGGAGGAGGGAAGGGATGTTATATCAATAGGGGAGTGGCTATTGACACTTGCTGCTATGAAGTGCCTTTATGTGCTTTCAAATGGCAGGATTATGCTCTGGATGGCTCCGTGCCGGAATTGTCTCCTGCTCCATTAACAGCTGAGAGATGGAGGTGTGAACTGATCGTGGGGGTCTGACATGAAGGAGGGCTGAATATTGAATGGGTGAGTTGCACCCACTCTGGCTCTTTTCCCTTTTTTTTTTTTTATTTTTTAATGAAGAAGAATTCCTACTTCTGAGGCTACACTGAAATTCAGCCTGCTGGGATTCACACCTCCCTCCCAGCAAACCCTTGTGCAGCACAGTCCAGCACATCCTTTGCTAAGGATTCCTGAGGGTGGTGAGAAAACCCTGAGACCTGGTTTTTGGCAGTTCTAATTTCTCCTCATTCTCATTCAGCTCTTTCACATTCAGCTCCTGGTGTCTGGACTTGGCAGGTTCCCATGTCCAAGCTTCACACCAAACCAGTTTAATGAGAAAGACACTTAATGCAACAATAACGCCTGGATTCAGGTTATGGAAGGATGGGATGTTTCAGGAAGAACGTGGAGCTCAGCAGAGTCCTGTTTGAGTCTCCCAGTTTGGGCAGCAGCTCCGCTGAGCACAGTCCTAAGGCAGGATTTGTGCCCACGGATCCCTCCCAGCATTCAGGATTTGAAGCTCAGTGTTCAGTCCTGCTCCAGCTGTTTTTGCCTGCTGTCCTGCCAGCTGCTCACACTCTGCAGGCAGTGGATGTTCTCTGGATACATCCATGGATTCTTTCCCTTGCCCAACAAGTCTGAACATGCTAAAGATCAAGTGAATGTGGTTGGCACTTCCCGCCAATAATTAGAAATGAAAGCAAGCATGAAATAAATGTCTGGGTTATTCTCATGAAAAATTGAGACTCAAACAGGGATTTCAGAAGCCAGGCTTCTGCCTTTCATTTCAGATTTTGGCCTCTTTTTGCCTTTGAAAGAAAAGGAAAATGTAAGTGTAGTGTCTGGGAGCTGGGAACCTCTCCTGCCCCAGGCTTCTCACTGTCATTGATGTCTCTTCTCATGCCACAGGAATACCAGTGCTGAATCCAGTGGAGAGTCTGGATCACCGGGGATCCTCCCCACCCCTTCCACAGGCTCTGAGAAGGGAGGTTAACTGAGGAGAAGATGTTTCCCTGTATCCCTTAAAATCTACCTTTGAACAGAGCTGGGTTTGCAGCCACAAACCAAAGGAAACCTCCCAAGCCACAAGAACAAATGGAATAATAAAGCCCAGATAATTGGAATGGGGGTGGTTAGTAAGGGTTTTGCTGCTCCTTGGACCTGTTAAGTTGTCCTGCCCAGAGGCAGTGCATCCTGCTTGGAACAACCAACTTTGGGTCACTCATTTTTCCCTCTGGCCATCCGCTCCTGCTTTGGTTCCTGTTGTGTTCATGAGGGAATGAAGTTACCAGCATCATCCCAGCTCATCCCAGCTTGAATTCTCTGCCAGAGCTGGAACTGGGCTGCTCAGAGGAGCAGCAGGCCCACACTGGTGGCCTCTGTCAGTCCTGATTCTGCTTGTGGAGGGAAATGGAGCCTCTTTCCTACAGAGATAGAGAACCCCAGAATGGTTTGGGTTGGCAGAGACCCTCAAGGTCATCTCATCCCACACCTCTGCCATGGACAAGGACACCTTCCAGCAGAGAGGGCTGCTCAGATCCTCATGGAGATGATCCATGACCTGCAGATGAGGCACTGGCAGATCACCCTACTCCAGGTAATTCCGTGGAGTGGCACCATCGATTAATTCCCTTGTCATTACATGATTCATTATCAGACCTCAGGATCTGGATTTTAACTGCTCCATGGCTCAGAGTCATCATTCCCTTATTCCTTGACAGATCAGGAGCAGTTTATCTTATTCCCATTGCCCCCTGGATCCGGCACCTCTCAGCCAAGGAATCTCTGGGATGGGGGAGCTATGACATGACCCAGAAGACCACAATGTCTTGGCCCTGCTTCCACTGCAGATGGCACAGGGAGGGGAAGATCCCAGAGACCCCATGTGCTCCAGGCTTGTTTTGCTCAGGGTTGGACCCCTGCCCAAGAAAAGCCACTGGAGGACTCTGGTGCTGCAAACCTTTTCCATCCCCTCAGGAAAATGGTGACCTGGACTTCCCTCCTCCACCCCAGACAAATCCCATTGAGTCCCAGGGGTGAGTGAGCCAGAGCCACAGAGTCCTGCAGCTCTTCCTGCTGGAGGGGTCGGGAGCTGTGATGAGTCCTGCCTGTCCTTTCAAACCAGAGCCAGAGAGATGGGAAGGGAGGGAAATGGGGAGAAAAGGGAGGAAGGAGACACAAAGGCTGAGGCTTTGCTAGAAAGGGAACACAGCACTCCCCAGTCTAATATCTGCCCTTTATTCTGCATTACAATATCTGCAGACTTCCAGACTGGACACGATGCCGGAATCAAGGCTGAAATTACTTTTTAGCCATTCATTCATAACTGTTGTGTTTAAAAAAAAAAAAAAAAAAGAAGAAGAAGAAGGAAAAAAAGAGGGAGAGAGAAGGTGGGGGAAACAAAAGTAAATACAAAAAGAGAAATGTTAACATGTGTGGCACAGAATGTGTATGGCAGACAAAGCTCTGCTTGTTCTGCCACAAAGGCTTTGAAAAGCAGGTGTCATAGCAGCTGTACAAGGTTAAAGCACAGGGACCATTATGTACAAAATGAGGGAGTCTTTATCCACAGTCTGCTTCAGCTCTTAAGAATGTGCTTCCTATTGTGCCAGTGTTTGCTGGAAGGACTCCATCTACACAATGGAGAAATTTTTCATTCTCACCTTCCCCCCAACCTCCGTTCCACCATCCAAATCTACAGTTATGGATATAATACAGACCTCTGGCATTCAAGGTCCTCATTGCCCCACACTTCTGAAACAAAAGCTATTGTGCTGCACCATGAAAGGCGCCTGCGGCAGAATAAAGCCCTTCAGCAGAGGACCCTGAGAGAGTATTTGTGAGGCTCTCTCCAAAGTTAAAATCCTGGTGAAAACAAAACACTTCCAATTAAAAATGTTCCCTCACTTTGTTTTGTGCGGTTCGTTTCCTTTGCTCCCTCTCCCCCTCTCAGAGACGTCCAGAGAGATCCTCGTACAAAAAGACAAGTGACCTGTCCTTGTTTTCGTTCTCAAAGGGAAAGATGGAAAAGCAGGAATGCACGGCTTGGGAGACAAGCAGCATTATTAAAAGAAAGAAGTTGGAAAGCAGGCCAGGAAGCATCTTCTTCCCAGCGGGCAGTGGGATAGGCTGGTGTGCTCTGAAACACGATGTATGAGCTCAGCAATGACACACATTTTTTGGTATTAGCGAGGGGGTAACAGAACTATTCCGTTCCCAGCTTTTCCACATCCTTCCCCACAGCACATCCAGCACGCCTCAGGTGTCTCCTAGAGGGAGCAGGACAGATGGTCCCATATTACCTGACTTGTCCCCTGGGCTTGTCTTTTAGGCATAGCAGTGTCACAGGAATGGAGCTGCCTCCTGTTGCCTGTCCCCAGCCCAGACCAACTCTGCAAAAAATAAACACTCAACCAAACCCTGAAGGCACCAGAGACCATCAGTGAGCACTTTGCTGTCACCCCCAGGAGATGCTGCTGGGGCAAACCCAACCCCTTATTCCAGAAATATTCACAGAATCCCAGAATGGGCCAGGCTGGAAGAGACCACAGTGGTCACCTGGTGCCAGCTTCCTGCTCCAGCAGGGCCATCCCAGGGCACAGGGCACAGATTGTGTCCACACAGCTCTGGAATATCTCCAGTGAGGGAGGTGAGAGGGTGTCCTCTCTGGGATCTGTCCAGTGCTTGGTCACTGCACAGGAAAGAAGTTCTTCCTCCTGTCCATGTGGAACTTCCCAGGCATCAGTTTCCCATTGTCTCTTCTCCCTGGGCACTGAGAAGGTTACACATATTTTCTCTCTTGAGCTGCCACTCCCTTCTTTCCATGGGATGTGTTCCCTTGTTTGTGGTGTGGTCCTTACTGACTTCCACACCCTTCCTGGGCTCTGGACGCATTGGGGTGTAACTGAGGAGGCAGCACGAGGCTGCAATCTGCTGAAATGAGATGGATATTGAGCTGGCAGGGAGTTGATGTCCCCAGGGTGGTGACTCAACCCCCAGAGGGTACAGTGTGGTGAAACTCCAGGCTGTAAAGGGGGTGGGTGCAAGGGTGCTTGTGTTAGGCACCCCAGATCTGTGCCTCAAATTTCCCACATTTATCACTGTCTTTGGGATTGGAGAGAGCAAATCACGGAAGGCAGAGACAGTCTGAGCTTGTTTTGTCCGTAGCTGGCTGTTTTCAGTACGAATTTTGCATTTAGTGTGTGTCTGGTGGGGTGTGGAGCCAGGCAAGGGAATTTTTGGCTCAGCAGCTCCTGCAGCCCATGGCGAGCACGACTCGGTGTAAATAATGTCCCTTTGAGACATTATGTCCCTTTGCCTGGCCTGTGACACCAACCCCAGCCAGACTGTGCATCCAGGATGCTGAGTGGGACTTGCACAGATAAGGACAAGGAATTAAGCCCCAGGAGCCCTTGCACTCCAGCAGGTGACAAAGGCTGGAGTTCTTCCTCCATCCTCACACACTTGGGTGGGAGGTCAGCTGGGAGTCCCCAGGTAAGGATCCCCCTCTGCCTCCTCTCCAGTGTCCCCCATTCCCTGATGGCCTCCCCTGCAGTAGCAATGTCTTTTCCATCAGCACCTGCCCAAGGTTTGGGTACTGCACATGCGACCAGGTGATGGTGACACACCAGTTGCTGAGTTCTGTGCATGCACAGCCATGGTGACATCTTACCTGGGTGTGATTTAAGTTATAAATGCCAGGAGTTAAGGACAGGGACCAGGATGAAAAACCAGAGAGGGTGTGGAGGGTGACCCTCCATAACCAGGATGGTCACAGAATCCCAGAACGGTTTGAGTTGGAAGGACCTTAAAGCCTATCCAGTCGCAGCCCCTGCCATGGGCAGGAACACTTCCCACTATCTCAGGTTGCTCCAAGCCCCATCCAACCTGGCCTTGGACATTTCCAGGGATCCAGGGACAGCCACGGCTGCTCTGGGGAACTTGTGCCAGGGCCCCACCACCCTCATGGCGAGGCATTCCTTTCTAGAAACTTACCAGCTTCTCTTGACACTTTGCCATCAAATGAGTTATAAAATTCTCTTGAGGAACTCTCTTGTTCCCAGATTGTGAGAAGCATTTGAGCCTCTCTCTGTGTGCTCCCTAATGTGTTCTATTTGTGTTGTGTTTTAATCACCTGGGTACTTTTTGAACACTGCTTCCAGGGAGCTGTTGCCATCACTGTACCTTTATCAGGTCTATTCCCAGCTGGATTTCCCTCTGGCACTGGTGTTAGCACCTTTCTGTGCAGTGACAGTGACACTGTGATCCTGGAGGAGTTAATCCCAGCTGACAGCTGGACCATTTCCATGAGCCCCAGAGTGAATAAATGTCAGGTGTTGGGGGAAGGGTGGACATCATGGTTTTGCTTCTGGACACGGAGGTCTTTTGAGTGTGAAACCCAACGTTTGGGGCCACTGAGGCACAGTGACAACAACTGCACTGCCAGCTTCTCCTTTGTGACACAATCATCTCCCTTTCAAGGTGTACAGATGTCCTCTAGAATGAAGATCCAGTGGCAAATAGCCCACGAACAGTTTTTCTGCCTCTTGGCACTATCACCTTCCTCAGAAGAGAGTTGGATTCACAGTTCTTGTGTGGTTTGTGGGAAGAGGAAGAAATGGAGCCGGGAAAGCAGCTGATGTCAAGAAATGAGCTAATGAAGGGAGATCACAAAGTGTGCAACCCCAGACGCTTCTATCTTTCTCTCCAGTTACCTTGGTAACTGGGTAGTGATATGATGTTGCTTGGTTTTGTATCCTGCAAGTAAAAGAAGCTCAAAGTACCCACCACTGGCAAAAATATTGGGAAGATATCACATTCATCTACAAAACAACAATTAAGTTGTGGCCTTGCTAGATGCTGTATTGAAGGGGGGATGTATCTCCCCCAAAGCCTGGATGAAATGACTTCTATTTTCCTATGAGCCAGCAATTTAGTGCAGCTTTTGATGGGATTTCTCAGGGCCAAATCAAAGGGATCACCCCAGGACGACTCTTTTCAGGGACATGGCTCACTGAGGCTCTACATCCTTTCCTCTGTGGGCCTTTCTGCTGATGATAATGTTGTTTAAAGGCAGATAGGGACTCCTGGTGAACAGAGATGGGCTTAAACTACGTGTGATGGACTTTCTTAAAGGGGACGTGGAAAACCCAGCAGCTCCCAGGGGCGTGGAGACACCTCTGACATAAGGAATGACATTTGGTGTCAGTAGGGGGCCTGGGCAGGGCTGCATCCAGTGACCTCCGTGGGCAAGGGGCTGCACTCACTGGAGCTGCCAGGAGCTCATTCTTTCCCCCACTTCTCACATATTGAGGCATTTATTCTCTCCAAGAGGTTCACCAGTGCTGCCACATCCCAGTGACTTTCCCCAGCACTCCTCCAGCTCTGCTCAACCCCACTGGGTGGGATGGTTTGGAGTGGTCCGAATGGAAATGGACTTTTTTTTCCAGCCACTCTACGTGACCAACCAGCAGCTCTTGCTGCTGTATTCCCCTTTTCCGGCCTCATTTGTGGTCCCCAGCCCTGAGGTGGCACCCAGGTGTCTCCAGGGCATGATGCTGCCACACAGTCTGGAGAAATCCATGGTCTGCTTCCCACTGCTTTGGTCTTCCTGGTCCAAGTGTTTCTTTGGTCTTCCTGGTCCAAGTGTTTCCTTGGTCTCCTTAGAAAACCTGCAGCGAATTGTTGAAATGAAATTCCCCCTGTAAGTCAAGGACTCGAACAGGAAAAGGAGGTGAGAAAAACAGTTCAAAGGGGAAAGATTCACGCAGGAGGGGAGGAAGCAGCACTCCTCTGCTGAGGGGGAAAAATGCCCAAATAACTTATTTAATTCTGAATATCATCTCCTTCCCAGCCTCTGCACCTGCAGGCATTGAAATAGGAAGGGAAAAGTTAGGCTGGGAATCTTGTGAGCTCTGGATGTAAAGTCTGGAGAGCCAGGATTTTATAGGTAAACCCAGAGCCTCTGGCGTAAATGGGAATGGTATCTCTCACCAGTGGGGCTGGTGAAGGTCTGTAACTAAAAATTCCAAATCTGGCTTCAGGACAAGCACATGGCTTGTTTTTGGCAATGCTGCAAAGAAGTTAAATTTGATTTAAAAAATCGAATAAACCACATTTCTGGCTGGATATTAATTTAGAGACTGGCCATGGGTTTAAACAGGCAGAGAATAGGGTGAGATTTGACATTAGGAAATTCTTCCCTGTGAGGGTGGGCAGGCCTTGGCACAGGGTGCCCAGAGGAGCTGTGGTTGCTCCATCCTTGGAAGTGTCCAAGGCCAGGTTGGACAGGGCTTGGAGCATCCTGGGGTAGTGGAAGGTGTCCCTGCCCATGGCAGGGAACAGGATGGGCTTTACGTTGGGCCTTTTCAGGCAAACCATTCCATGATTGTGGGATAGCTGTATGCATAATTTAAATCTTATTTCTTTTTCCAAATACTTGATCAAAGTCTCCAAAACATGGAAATAAATAACAATAAAAAAAAATAGAACAGTTACAGTGCTATGGCCACCAACCTCATTTGCCTGCCTAAATCCCTGATATTTGCCTTTTAAAGGCCAAACTGAATTGCTGCTACGGAGAGAACAGGCAGAGAGAGGCAGGGCAGAGGCAGCAGCAGCGATTTGAAGCCTGTGAAATCCCTGCACTCCTCGCACAGCCCCAGCCACTCCTGCGCGGTGAAGCACACGGAAAATTCAGATCAGACATGGATGGAGTGGCCCGGAGCTGCTCCCTGCCACGGCTGGAGGGGGTTTTCCTTCCCCAGAGCCTGCCTGTGCGCTCAGGGCTGCCCAGGCCACGGCCGCTGCCGACGGCTCAGCCTGACAAGTCAATAAAAAGGAGGGAAGAGGGAGAAGATCAACAACGCCCCTGAAATGGGCCGGAAAGGCTGGAAGGGCTGAGTGTGTAAAGCTTGGCTAGGCAGAGTTTGTGGGCAGGGAGCAGCGATGAGGAGGAGGAGGAAGGTGGGCTGAGAGCCTCCTCAAAACCACATTTATTTTGTAATCAGCGCTCGGCGGCTGTGCGGTGTCTCGGAAGAAGCGGCAGAGTTCTCCCAGCAATTAACCCCGGCCCTGGCTGCGCCCTCGGGGGTGCCCGGCTGTGTGGGCACCGCCGGCCCTTATCTCCGTGCCATCTTCTCCCAGCCAGAGCCGGGGCCTGCCTGCAAAACCAAAGAAATTCCCTCCAGACAATAAAACCATTCAATTCGCTGCCCGTAACAGAGGAAGCCCGTCAGGCAGGGGGAGGATTGAGGCCGGGAATTCAGGCCGGTGCTGCATCGCTGGGTTCCTGCTGCCATCCTGTGGCCAGCTTGTTTTCCTCTGAGAGATTTTATTTTTTGGATTGAGGAAGGTGGGAACAAGTCGCAGATCCATGGGATGTCCTGGGCGGGAAGGCGCCACGAGGGCCACATGTCCCTCTTGTCCCCCTGGCCTGCCCTGAGGGCCGGGGCTGCTCCCACCGGCGCTCAAACACTTGCTGCTTTTACCCTGCCAAACTCGTGGTTTTGTAAAAATATTTTGTTGGGGAAGTTTCCCCTGAGTTTGGGTCTGCAGGATTAATCTGTGCTCTCTTCTCCACCAAAAAAAGTCTTTTTTTCCTTTTTTTCCACCTTTGCTTGGTGTGTTCCCATCACTCCTGCAAATCTTGAAGCCTCCATGGATTATGAAATTCCCAACAAACCAAAATAATTTTAAATCTTTGAGTATTCAGCTCACAGCCCAGAGATCTCCTTTATTGGGATCGATTTAAAGCCAACACCTGGCAGACATCCCCTGCAGGGTCAGGCTGCTCCCACAGTGACACAGTGACAAAGTGAGAGGCTCTGGTCACATCCCCTCCTCAGGGTCTGCAGGATCTCCTCCTTCAGCCTGGCCTCAGGGGAAAATTAATTCCCCAAATATTTGTGGGTTCTTTTCCAAACACAGAACCCTGGAAACATTCTGGATATGGCCAGTGACGATATTGACAGGGCTTTTTTGTCAAAGTGATCCCTGCGGGAGAAACTTTGTCATTACTTTGGATGTGAAGGTTTTTAGCAGTTCCACCACTTGAAAAATAATGTAGGAGGAAAAAGAGGAAAATAGGGAGAAAGGAATAGGAAAACCCACGGGAGACTCTGGAATTTTACCCTGGTTTGCCCAGTGAAGAAAAGGAGATGGGAGAAGGTACCTGGAAGGAGAACGGGCTGCACAAATCTTGAAATTCCCACCTGAGGAGGAAAGTCTGTTGAATACAAGAGAAATAATCTGACATTCCTGTCTTTTATTTTTTCCCCTGGAAAATCAATATGGGGTGTGCATTAAACACGCTAAGGCTCTGAAATGGGGGTTCAGATAGCCTTGCATTAAAGGGATTGCACAGACACGTTTCCTCTCTGGAATTATGTGCCAGCCCCACTTTGGTTGACCTTCCAGAAAAGTTTACCTAAAATATTGAGTTGAGGAAAATTTTAAACAGAAAATTGAACATTTTTGGAAAAAAAATATATAAGAAGGATACCTTCTTTTCTTGAAGGAGCAATGGTCAGCAGCAAAGGATACAGACATGACAAAAACAAGGGGAAAATGGATTTCTCTATGGTGAAATTACACTTCCTTTGTGAATTTCTTTTCTACCTACATGGAACATCAATGGATGCTTTTAGGAAAAAAAAATCATTACTGATGATTTAAAAATGCAAATATATAATGCCAATGATCTGCAGGCACTACCCCTAATGGGCTGGGGACTTCTTTTCTTTCTGGGTGAGGACTTTCCCTTCTCTTGCAGCACAAGCATGACCATGGCCTGTGGGGAAAGCTGACCTAGAGAGGGAAAATAAATCCTGACTCAGTCAGGGGGTGGTGGAAGAGTTGATTGCTGGCCCCTTGTCCCCAGTGGACTTTGCTGGAGCCTTGCAGGGACATCCACCCCCATTCCTCACATCCTGCATCTTCCCTCTTTTATTCATCCTAAAATCAGAGTCATGGAAACCCCTCCTTGTTTGTTTTCCCCTCTATGCAGAGCCCTGTAAAACTGACTGAAAGGCACCTTGAGAGGTCTTCAGTCTGGGCCACAGGTTTGCTTGGGGGTAAGAAGGAAACACCAGAAAATAATAATAAGAGGATGATTTAGAGGAGTGCCCATGCTCTTTCTGCCCCCCAGTGCAGGAGAGCCTCGCCAGGGTAAATTTTGTCTTTCCAAACCAACCGGAGACACACAATTGTTCACTTCAATGCCAGGCTTTAGGTCCTGGGAAAGCTGAGGGCTGTATTATGTGCAAGCACAATTCCTGAATTTCCAGGGGGAATCTCTTGGTGTGAAAGCAATGAGAAGGAAACAAAGGCTTGGAGAGGAAAAGCTGGGAATGCTGTTTGTGACAGATGTGCCTGAGCCTTTTGATTCTGGCCACAAAGCCTGACACAGGAATTTGCCATCTGTTTGGGCTTTGGATGGTAAAAATCACTCTCCGCCCTCCCCCTGCAATGATCTGCTGCTGCTGGAGGAGGTTTAACATGGATTTCTGTGTGTAAGAATGACGGGATTGGCACATGATGGCATTCCAGTAGGTCACCTCATGGCTGCGGCATTGCAGGGGTGGGATGGAGCTGCAGGGGGCATTCCTGCTCCTCTGGGGAGCTCTTGGCTGAGCAGGAACTCTGGGCCATGCTGGGATCTTGCAGACAGGTGAGAGGAGCTGGGATGTCACTGTGTTCACTCTGGTTTCCCTCTGGGAATCACCTCCCAGGGAATCTCTTCAGACTTCTTGCTTTGGTGGGAATCCACGCTGCAAAGGAAGATTTGGGAATAGGGAAGGTTTTCCAAGAAGGCTGAAGATTAGGATTTGGTCCTGGGACGGCTCAAGTAGATTTGAGCTCAGAGATGGCTGGTGGGGGTCAGATGGAGGTTTTTTGGTGGTTGGCCAAGAGGTTGAAAAACGCTGTGTTTTTCGGAAATCCTGGAGAAGCAGAGCACCAGGACATGTGGATGAGCACGACACAGAATTGTGTCTCTTGTGAACAGTGGAGGAAACCATTTTGTATCCTGGAAATCACTGAATGGCAACCTCATCCCTGTGATAAGCTGACCTCAGCTCAGTCTTAGCTCTGTTCCTGCCTTGGATGTGGCAACCAGAACACTCCAGCCTCGGACTCCCTGCAGCCTCTGTGCTTCCAAAGCTTTCCAACATCAACTTCCAAAACTTGGAATTGAAAAACCATTTGTGATTTCTTTAATACATGGAAGCTGAAAAATATCAGTCCTCTGTCACCCAAAACTGAGTTGATCTGATTTGTCAGGTGACCACTGCACATCAAATTTATATACTTTATTTTATATAATATGTGTTTATTTATTTTATTCAGTTCTTCCTGTCTACCTCTCACAAAGAGAAAACTCTTCCATGGCTTGTTCCCAGTATGAAAATTAATGAAGGTGGCAGTATTCAGTACATCAGAACACCTTGGGATGTTTGAGGAGCAGCGTGACACCACCTCTGAAGTCCTTTTGTGTGTAAAATGGGACTTTTCCAGGCAGGTCCTCCTTCACTGAAGTCGGTGAAGCCTGAGTGTCTCACAACAAGATTCTTTAGTTTCACTTGACTTTTAACCTCAGTCTCTGCTTTTCTTGGCTTTTAAGTGATTAAATATTCACCCTCAGTGGTTTATCAGCAGGGTTTGTAGCAAGGGATAATGATAATGATAATGATAATAATAATAATAATAATAATAACAACAATAATAAACCATTGTAGACTGGATGGGATTGAAATTGTGTAATAAATACAAGACTAGTGAATATGATTTATGGAGTGACATTACAAAATCATCAAATGGTTTGAGATAGAAGAGACCTTAAACAGCCTCTTGTTCTTCAGCACTTGCACTGGACACCTTGCACTAGACCGGGTTGCTCTAAGCCCCATCCAATTTTGCCTGGAACACTTCCAGGCATGAAGGGATAATTCCCGTGTGACCCAGAAGGATGACAACAAAAGTGGTATTTGTATACAAAAATGACATAAAGTGATCAATAAATTATTTCAGGTGGAAAACGCCTGTCCATCCAAACCCAGGAAAGAAAGGAAACGAGGCTGGCTGGCAGCAACAGCATCCATTTCTGGACCAGGAGGTTCTGGGAAGGCCCTGTGTGGCTGTAGGAGCTCATCCCTGGGACTATCCCCCTGTGCTCCATTGAGGATACCGACACTGTTTGGATCACACCACTCCTGTTGTCACTCAAAGCCATGAAGGCAAAGCTAAATACACACAAGAGTCTGGGCAGTACTTACACTCTTCCTTGGAAAGCACTGTTCCAGGAGATCCGCTGCTCAGGGATGTGTTTAATTGCAGTTAATTGCACAGGTGTTTACCTTGTAGTGGTGTCAGTGACACAAGGTCCTGGATCTGCAGCCTGGTCCTTGTTCTTTCTAGTCAGGCTTTAGGCTTTGCTCATTGATGTCTCTGTCTGGGTTGTCTCCCTCCAGTGACTTTATTTGTTCCCAAACCTGTTCCCAAACAGACCTTGGAACAGGCTGCCCAGAGAAGCTGTGGCTGCCTCATGCCTGGAAGTGTCCAGGGCCAGGTTGGAGGGGCTTGGAGCCACCTGGAATGGTGGAAGGTGCCCATGGGCATGGCAGGGGGTGGAACTGGATGGGTTTCTTCCAACCCAAACCATTCTGTGGTTCCATGATCCAGAGAAGACACATTGGCCAAAGCCCTCCTGACTTGGTCAGTACCTGTGTCCAGGTGCCAGTTCTGGGTACTGCAGCCCCTGGAAGCCCCTGTTGAATGCACCTGAGCTGGGCATCCTTCAGTAGGGGACAGTTTTAAGTATCTGGTGGAGGCACAAAAGGCTGCAGAGTTGAGCTGAGGTTGGATAGAAAAAGGGCTTTTGCTAAACCTTCCAGCAATGCCTCTGGTGTGGCTGCTCCTTAACGCAAACCAGGGAAGCAACCAGTGATTCATGATTCTGCTGAGCTCTTTGTGGTGGACAAAGGTTCCTCCTGCCCACGCATTTCCCCCAGCTCCTCCAGGGGATAGGCAGGGGAGAAGCAGTTGGGAGATTGTGTGAAGTTCACCCTTCCTGAGAAGCTGCTCATGCCTGGATTTGTCCAAAGAGCTGTCGTGGTGGAGCCCATGAACTTGTGCAGGGAAAGTGCTGTTCGTAGCTCCTGGAAGACCCTGAGAGCAGGAAGCTGTGGGTGTTGCTGTGATGTGCTGGGACAAGCAGGGTGACACTGCTGCCTGCACACTCCTGTCTGACCCTGCCTCTCTGAGTCACCCCCCTCCACCCAGCCCTCCCTGCAGAATTGCAAAACATCCTCTCTCTCTAAATTTCCTGGTGTGCCCAGCATTTCTGGGACAAAGCTGGCTGTGCCATTCTGTGTTGGAGGTCACATCATGTTGGAAGGAGTGACTTCTTGGTGTGGTCTGGCTCTTTTATGGTAGCTGCCTTTCTCACCTCATGACTGACACTGTCAAGTCAAACTTGGTGACAGAACCTATGGCCAAGTAACACTATCAGAGCTCTTCAACCTCATGTAGGTAATGAAAAAATAAATAATTTTGGGGGGCCATGTTGCTAAACAAAGAAATCACAGGAAAATACATTCTGGCTGGACCACCACATCTTTTCTGAATTTCTGTCTCCATCTCCATCTCCTCTCTATCTCCTCCTCCCTCTCCCTCTCCTCCTCCCTCTCCTCCTCCCTCTCCCTCTCCTCCTCCCTCTCCCTCTCCTCCTCCCTCTCCTCTCCTCTCCTCTCCTCTCCCTGTTCTCATAAACACAGTTAGAAATGGGAATGCCATTTTGAAATGAAAACTAGAGAAAGTTTTCACTGGGCTTAATTTCATATGAAGATCTTGGCTTTTCTCTCCTCAGATGTTTAAAACCAGGCTTGGCAGAAACTTCTCCTGAGCTCATCTGCTGCCACAATCCTACTTCTGTGTTCCCCAGTGGTTTTGCTCTTTCCAAAAGCCCCAGACAAACTGAGAATCCTCCAGTCCCCCAAATCTTTTATAAATAACTCCTACGGCACTGCTTAGCTCTGAGAGTGGTTAAGGCACCGTTCCAGGTGGGTTTACCTGATTTCAGGGGTATTTGATGCTTGTAGACCTTTCCAAGCTCGTTTTCCCTGACCTTTGGGAGGTGCTGTGCCTGGCAGTTTATCTCCTTGGCCACACAGGAGTTCAGGAGGCCAAGAAGGAGGGATGAAAACAAAGGTGTTATTACCATGTCACCTGGCTCTCAATGGTCAGAAAAGATGCAAGAGTCTTTTGGCACAGTGGTACTTTTTTCCTAAAGAAAAAAAAAAAAGGGGAAAAAAAAAAAAGGAAAAAGATGTTTAATTGAAGCCTGCAATGTTGTATAAATGGAAGATCTAAGTTTTAATTGAAAAATAATTATAACCACTTAATCATTTTAAATGAGGGCTGTAATTGCAGTCAGTTCATAATAGCCAAATACAGACACTTAGATTCCTGCAATAAAGCAGGGATGGTACAGCTTGATTTGCTAATAGCTCTTCCACTTCTCTTCTCTTTTGTCTCAAAGATTAATTCAGGCAAGGGCTATTAGTGCCGTTAATTGGTTCTGCAATTTAGACCTTGTGCTTGTGAATGAGTGACTGATGCAGACCCATCAGCCAATAATGTGAACACTTTGTCAATGTGTTCCTCATTGTCCGGCTCCGCAGAACTCCCCCGGCAGCTCCTCCGCCACCCAACCCCGGCTCCCCGGAGGGATCAGGAGGAGCGGGGCTCCTCCGGGGTGAGGGATTCACTTAGCTTTAGATAGGTCACCCAGATGCCTTTGAAGGCACGGCCGGCTTATGAATAAAATAATTAGGCAGTCCAGGCGTCCTCCTTGGCAGGGACAAATCCCATATTCAAGAGCAATCTTCTCCGCTGTGCTGGGAGCAGGAGGTTCAGTGGGGTTGTGGAGGTGGTGAGGAGACATGTCCGAAGGAGAGTGGAACCTGCTGGTGGGAAGGGGCTGATGGCTCCAGGCAGCACCCGGGAGCAAGGGGAGCAGCAAGGCTAAAGTGAGGCTAGATCACTTAAATCCCAGAGAACGGCACAAACTCTGTTTTTCAACAGGTGTAATTCCCCACCTAAGCATTCACAGCATCGGGGATGGGCAGTGGGCACAGCTGGAAAGGACTTGGAGCAGCTTTCAGTGTCATTCCTTAGAAAAACACCCAGGGAAGGCTTTGTCCTTGCAGTATCCCTGTGGTGTGAGGTAACTGAGATGAGTTGTCCAGCTCACACCAAGTTTAGGCAGTTGAAGGAATGCAGTCCTTGGCTACTTTCACCCTGAGATCCTCCCAGAGGAGAAAACTGTCCTTTTTAAGGTTAAGGTTAGGAAATTTTTGGTTGGGAATGCTGCAGCTCACACACCAAGACCCTACTCTTCTGGCTGCTGTACATTGGCACATTTTGAAATAAACATTTTGAAATATTAATTTGGATAAAATCTGTCCCTTTGCAGGTATCTTGCATTCCCCACCCAGGGATCGACGTGTTCCAAGTGGAGATGCCTTTTCCAGACCTTCCAAGTGAATTTATCCTTTGAGTTAACGTATTGAACACAACAGTTGGCTGCCATGAGCCTTTTCCGTCTCCAGGAGATCCCGGTGGTGACAAACACAGGGAGTGCGTTTGTGCTCTAGACTCAGGCTCTATATTTAGCTACGTGATACTGGGAAAGCTTTCCGTGATTAATTTCTGTTGACCGATACTGAAAGTAATTAACAGCCCCAGCATGGAGTGGGCGAGGTGTGGCACCAGGACTGGGTGTCACTGGGCCCAAAAAACGACTGGGAGAGAGAGGTGGTTGTGAAAGCACATGAATCACCAATCCTGTTCTTTTGGGGGAAAAAAGGGAAAATGGGGTAGTGTTCGGAGTTGTCTTTTCCCTGGCTGGTGTTTAATTTTGGGCATTAATTTCATGAATGATGTGTTACAAACATCGGTATTAGACACAACGTTTTTGGAATTGATAATTGAGGCTCCGGAATCTTAAGTGAGAATGACATTTTCCTCAGAGCTTCATGAGTAGATCTGCTCTGCTTTGGACAAGGGAACAGACGGTGGGACTTCCCACAGTCCTGTGCTTGCTTCTCTCAAAAAGGTTCAGGACCAAAATAATCTCTGGGAGATTTTGATCCCTCAACAGATTGGATCTTCCTCAGAAGCAGCTTTACAGGGAAGTCCTTAAGGCATATGGGAGACTCCAGGCTCCTTGAGAAAAGGTAAATTCAGCCAGGTGACAGAGGTCCACTCCTTCATTCTTCCTCCTGACCTTCCACTTCCACCACCTAAATGCCACCCCACTGAATTCCACTTCTCCCGAGGGTCCCTCCATGACCCTCTGTGTATGTGGCACTGCTGAAACAGGGCTCCTCATCTCCTCTTCTCCTGCACATTCCCTGTTCCTCTCCAACCACAAACAGGTTGGCACCAGTAGAAAACTGGTCTAGGAAGAAAGTGGTGAGGGATGGAGCAGAACGGGCAAACAAGGCATTACCCCACAAAGGCATTTTCTGCAATAAGGCCAGGTCTTTTAGGGTACTCTGATCTTACAGCAGGTCTGCCCTGCCATCTTCCTTTGTCCATGGAAACAAGTCCAAATTCCTATTTGCATGAGGGGTATAAAACAATAATAAAGAGGATATGAAGTTTTGTCTATGTTTTCACCTTGGTCCTCCCACAACAAACTGCAGGTTCACACCTTCCACTCTTCAGCAAGTGCTGCCTTTCACGTGGGCTCCCAGCCCAGCGTTCCCGAGGTCTGCCCAATCACCTGTTGCTACAAGATTCCCTTTTTTATACATTAACCTTGGCTTAAATGTTTTGGTTGAGCCAGATGGAGCCATGCTAATAAATCATGGAATCATTTAGGTTGGAAAAGCACTCTTAAGATCATGAAGTCCAACTGTTCCCTCAGCACTCCCAGGTCAGTCATGTCCCCAAGTGCCACATTCTCACTCACATCTGTGAAATCCTACCAGGGGTGGGGACTCCGTGCTTCCCTGGGCAGCCTGCTCCAACACTGGACAACCAATTCCATGAAGGAATTTTTTCCTAATATCCAATCTGAACCTCTCCACTTGGCTCAAAAGCATCATCCTTGCCAGGAAAGGATTTAGGCTTTCCATAATTTTTTTATGTTTCATCTGATTTCTGTGCTTGGTCTCCTGCGTTTCTGTGGAAGCTCTCCAGAGGAACCCGCTGGTCCTGCCTGGCCGTGCTGGCTGCACCTCTGCCTGGAGGGAGAAGGTAAACACACAGCGAGGTGGAACAAATGGCTCTTGGTACCGAGCGAGGAGATTATCTCACCGAAACAGATAAAGGCGAGGGGAGGTTGGCGTGGTGCACCCGGAGCTCTCTTGGCTGCCGGCGTGACGTCGGCAGCGCCTCCAGCTAAAAGTCCCCGGTGCCCTGGCTGCCTGCCCCAGACCCGGCTTGTGGGAGCTTGTGCACGGCTGGCACCATGTCGGTGACAATCTGCCAGTCCATGGGCTTCGTGGTGTCCGCCCTGGGCATCGGGGGCATCATTGCCTCCACCTGCATGGACCAGTGGAGCACACAGGACCTGTACAACAACCCAGTGACGGCTGTATTCAACTACCAGGGCCTGTGGCGCACCTGTGTGCGGGAGAGCTCCGGCTTCACGGAATGCCGCGGCTACTTCACCATCCTGGGACTGCCAGGTAGGCCCTGACGGTGCCAGGGAAGGGGTGGGAGGGCACAGGACACAATCTCTGTGTCAGCAGGGGGAGATTTTCAGTGGGAAAACCAAATTTCTCTTGGCTGTGGGCCATTTTCAGTGGACAACCCAAATTTCTCTCAGCAGCAGGCGATTTTCGGCAGGCAGCCCAAATTTCAGCCAAAAAGGACCTCAGGTGCTTGCCCTGTTTGGAAAACAGGTGCTCGGAGATACCTCAAGGCAAACCCCCTCCCACATGGCCAAGCTGAGGTTCAGCAAAACTCATTAAAGCCAATTATACATCCTGAAGTATTGTCCAGGCTCCTCCATGGGGAGATTCGTCCCCTGTGCCACGGGTGGCTCTGGCTCAGATTCCTGCCCTGCCTGTGTGGCTGTGTGTGGCTTCCTACCAGAAGCCACTAATAGTCTTGTCACTGGAGAA
The DNA here is from genome assembly GCA_013397395.1 of Sinosuthora webbiana. Taxonomy (NCBI): domain Eukaryota; kingdom Metazoa; phylum Chordata; class Aves; order Passeriformes; family Sylviidae; genus Sinosuthora; species Sinosuthora webbiana. The sequence goes on from VXBN01012572.1 coordinate 794,280, forward strand.
GATCCTTTCCTAAGAGGATATGTCACAGTTCAGCTCACTGTATTTCTATTCGGGCTAACACCACCAGGCTGGATTTCTCTCTAATTCTCCTTTGGTTCCAGTTTTTTCTGCAATGGGAATCATTCCTGTCCTGGTTGTGCCCAGAGTATCTCGGGGTGCAAACAATTAGGTTACAACAGGATTATCTGGGGTTTCTTCTTGCTTTAATACAGTGAGAAAAAAGGCACTTAGACTCTTATACCCATCTGGCCTCTCTGCTTTGATACAGCCAGAATGGAGGGAAGAAGCCAATTATATCAGGAAATCACTGCAGAACTTGTGCAAAATGGCATTTCCAAAACACACAGAAAGGGGCATTGTGCACAAAAATTGCTTCTCTCAAGAGAAGGCACAAATCAAACCAGTATAACCCAGGGTGGCTGTGGTCTCAGACACCAGCTGGGGAGGTGTTTCATCCCCTGAGCTGTGTTTCTGTGTTGCTCTTCTCTGGATCCTCATTCCCAACTGGTGTCTGGCATTGGCTGTGCTGCAGCTTTCCCAGACAGGTGCCAGGAATGTCCCTGAGCATCATCCTCTTGTTGGAGCTGTGGCTTGGAATGTCCCTGCTTGGACTCTCAGGTACAGAGTTGAATTTTCTTAGAAGGACATGAGTCTGATCCTGCCTGGGCATCCAGCTGAAGGATGACATCCAAAGAAGGGTGTTTGTGCAGGGCTGGTATTCACACACTGCTCTCCCAGTCAGAAAAGCTGAGCAGCTTCTCAAAGGAAAACTCAGGGAGCAAAGGGCAGGACAAGTTGGTAAAACTCACTGGGTTAATGGTTGGACTTGGTCTTAGAGGTCGTTTCCATCCTGAATGATTTTAGAAAGACATTAAAATTACCATGTGAGGAGTAAATTGAGGTGTAAAAATCAAACCCTCCCCACACAGATGCTCCCACAAGACACTGCTATTCTTCCAGTTCTTCCAGTTCTTCCTCAGTTCTTCTGCTCAAGAAGCTTAAAATGACAAAAATTGTAACTCTACGAAAGAAGCAATTAAACTTTTCAAGTGTTCAGCTTTGGGAACTACTCTAATCTTTGAAGAAGTCAGAATACTTGAGATTTGAGGGGGCTTGTTCCTTCAAAGCACCTTCATTGCTGACCTCACCCCTACAGCAAAAAGCAGAAAACTATGGATGGTTTTTTTGCAATTCCAAAACCTCCAGACTGGTGTCTATCAGGTGGATATTAATCTCCTAAAATGGGAATGTTGAGGGGAAGGATTTCCTGCATTAGCAGGATTCTCCTGTGCTTTAGAGGGGCTGCCAGAGACCAGTGTGTCCATGGCCCTGCCCACAGAAGAGGGTGGAACAAGATGGTCCCTGAAATCCCTTTCAACCCAAACCATCCTGGAATTCTGTGCTTCCATGATTCCTCAGCTCCATCCCTTAAGCTCTGTGGATCCCTCCCAGCCACACACAAAAAAGAGCAGCCTATCCTAAATATTGGGGTTTCTGATGAAGCCCTCATCTTAGAGTGGAATTCCCACTTGGGTTTGCCTGGTTTACTGTAGTCACCCACAAAAAGGGATATAAAAGAGCCCAAGGAATAAAGGACAACCACAGAAAATAAAGGTGGTGGATGCCTGAGCACCCCAAAGTTGCTGCCCTCACCCTCAGTGGTGTCGGAGAGATGGTGTGGGCTCAGTGTGAGGGAATATGAATATTTATGTGCTTTGTCCCAAATGATCCTTTTCGTGACCAGTGCTATCAGCACTGCCCTACAAAATGAGGTGGAATTTTTCCTTTTCTTTTTAATGAACTGGGCTTGCTCTTCTGTAGTCACCCCCCTCCCTGTTCCCGTTTTTCGTCCTGTTATGGATTGTCTGACACTTCCAGTCTCTGGAGAAGCTGGAGCAAAGCCTCACGTCCCACTGCTGTGCTTTATGGATTGGCTCTGTCTCCCGAATCCAGCCGCTCCTGTGGGCATTTCTTCCCACCCACCACCAGCAAAGGTGGTACCCCAATCAGAGGGGAGGTGGGAAATGATGCTAAAAATCCTATTATTAATTTGTTCAGATACTATTTAAGTGCATCATCCCCGTGTTTATTTTAAGTGTGTGGCACCTTGATCTCCATGAAACCCCCCTCACAAACTACCCCGGAGTTAATGGTTTGTCAGCATTTCCATTATCAACCCCTATTTATTATCCTGACAATGGCAATTTATATTGGGAACAATAGTGCCAGAGTGAATAAAAATAATAGGACTCTGGCAAAGCAGCGAGGTGACCCGAGCACATCGAGGAAGTTTTGGGTTCCAAGGGGTTTTTTTCACCTCAATCCCTCGCTCCCACAGCAAAGATTAAACTTGTCTTGCCCATCATCTATCTTCAATTTAGTTGGGAATTTTAATTTCAAATAGATTGAGGAAAAATCAAGATAATAGAAATGAGAAATTACCCAGGCAGTTTAGGCTCTGGCTGCTCAGCTATAAACAGTCATTCTCTAGTGAAATGTGGCACTGGAGGACTGGACCTATTTGTTCTGATTTTGCTTTCTCCTGTTTTTTTTTGCTCCTTGCTTTGGCGTGAGATGGTCTGGAGGACATAGTTGGAAACTGAGCACACAAATAAGGGATAAATAGCAAAAGCTGATCTGGGCGAGGCTGGTGGTTTCACCTTGTGTGGAGATCATGAGGCGATTTCTGCTCACAGCAGGATTTTGCAGTTTCTCCCAACTTTGCTAAACTACAATAGCACAGGCAGTGATTTCCCTGGTTTCTGTGCCGGTGTCTTTTTTCCACACCTGTTCAGGGAGCCTTCTCCAGCAATTTTTCCAAGGACATTTCTCCCTCAGGTCAAAAGCTCTTTTTACCCCTTCGGAAGGGCTGAGATATCTCTCTGCTATGGACCAAAGGATTGTAGGCTCAAAATGGGAGAATATTCTTGCTTTTCCAATGGCAAACTTTGGCAGTCTGGGAGCAACTTGTTCAACTTCTCCAACCGATAAAAATGCCCAAGTTCTCAGAGTGCTCAGAGGGAAAAGAGCCCATGGAATGCAACCATGACTGCCCAAATTCTCCATAAATTTCAGTTTGGCTGGCGCAGGGTACCAGCAGTGCACAGATGTTTCCCGAGGAGAATTCATGTCTAGGAAGCATCAACATTGGCTTCTCTGGATTTTCCCCTTCTGTATCGATGCTCTGACAAAGTTTTCTTTCATTTCATATGACCCACAGCCATTTTGTGGCATAACCATAGCAAATAACCTGATTTTGGAGACAGGGCAGCCACTGGCCAAGGCAACAGCTTCTCTGCTCCCTGGAACTATTCCATGCCCAAAGTTTGTAAGGATGCGAAGTGCCAATTGCCTTGTCATGATCCCCCACCAGTCATGGCCATGGAAAAGTCTCTTTCAAAGTCTGTTTGCTGCTTGAAATCCTTTCACCCAGCCAGGTCAGCTCCGAATTTTGAAGCATCTGCAGGCAACTACTGCAACCTGCTTAAAGTCTTTTGAGGTCAAATTTTGGGTGCAGAAGGATTTAGGTTGCCCAGGCAGGCTGGAGTCTTGATATATCCTACCAGAACATGTGTGAGGCTCTGATGGATTTTCACTCACAGGCGGAGCTGAGGGAGGTGTGGGGATGGGGAAAGGGACAATGAGGGACCGTAAGAGAGATCTCAGGAACCCCAGTGACACTCAGGGTGGGAGGAGGGGGCAGGGACCTGGGTGTGTGTGTCACATTTATTGTTTTGTGTCTTTACACCATGAAAGGATGAGAGATGAGGGAAAAAAATCCCAAGGGATCTGGGATGAGGACCAGAAGTGGAAAGAGCAAGGCTGTGGAGATTTGGGGCTGGGCTACAACTCATAGATGTGTAGGCAAGTTCAGCCTCATGCACGCCCGCTCTGCCGAGGGAGCTCAGAGCATCCTCTGGACCACCCCCTGTGGTGTGAATCTGAGCTGGGATGGGGTCCTTCCATGACCCATTCCCTCACTGAATTCCAGACAGGCCATTCAGCCCTGCTTATTGTGGACCACACACTCATGGACCCTGAGGCGGTCCCGCCAGCGGAGGGGCAGGAAGAGAAGGGTGGGTTTGCTAAGTCTGGGCCTGAGCAGGCTGGGCTGGTGTGAGCCACCGGCAGGGTGTGAGCTGTGTTTGAAAACTGGAGAGCAAACATGAGCTGGAGGTGATTTCTGTGGGAGAGGCGGCGATAACATTCAGGAGCTGCCCGGGCACAGGGACCGGTTTTGAGATAAGGCAGAGTCAACGCCTGGAGAGATAAAGCAACTATGAGCTGGAATAAAGGGGCACAGGGGAGCGGCCACAAAGCCCCCTTCTTTTCCTCATTTGGGTAAACCACTGGAGTTGTCCCAAAGCTCAGTGGGAGCCCTGTTCTCTGCTCCTTGGTGAGCTGCAGCCTCGCCATTCCCCTTCCTCAGACAGAGCTCAGCATTTCCACGTGGACTGGGAAACCCTCTGGCCAAGCATTCAGCTGCTGGAGACAATCCACAGAGATTGGAGAGAGATTTCCATCCTTCAACCAATCCTGGCTGCGGTCATCTCCATGGCATGGCTGGAGATGAGTATCAGGTGGTGGTGAAGATGCTCAGACTTGCTCCACAGTTTTCCTCTCATCCAACCCCTTCTTGGGTTGTGCTCTGAGCCAACAGTTCAGATTAAACTCCCAGGGGATTTTCTGTTACCTGGGAAAATAGGATGAATGTATTTTTCCCTATCATGGGCAGCTCAGAAACAACCATTCAAAATAGGCTTAAAATCCAAATATTTGAGAAAGGCAAAGGAAATGTGCTGAGGAAGGGTTAGGAAGGAAACAAGTTTGGATTTGTCTCCAGAACTCTGCTTCAAGCACTCACTGAGGAAGGTGTGGGAGCTTTGAACACCCACTCTTTCCAAGTATGATTCTTTTCCAGTCAGAGCAGGAGAAATGGCAATGGAATGGCTGGAGGACACTTCAGCCAATACTTTAAGGGATGAGCAAACAGGAGTTCTCCAAACCACAGTAATTCTTCAAAGACGACAACATGTGGAGTGCTGAGCATGGCTGGTGTTTAACTGAGGACTGCAGCATGACCATCAGCAGCAAAATTCCTTCCTCGGCTCCATTTTTGGGGACAGCACACGAGGCTTCAGTGGGGAACGTCCAACCATGTGTCGGTTTCTCTTCTTTAGAGACACGGTTCCATCTGGCCCTTCAAATCAAAGCCAGACTGGTTCCCCTGGACTTTCCTCCACACCTAGAGATTTTGATGATGCTTTTTGGCTGCTCCACCATTGCTCTGGGGTTTTGATGTCCCTAAATAAGAGCCATGATGAGAAACAGCCTCTCCATCCACAGGAGGAGATGGTCTGGACATGGGCACATCCAGGGATGGCCCTCTTTCCAATAGGTGTCTTGGGGGGATCAGCAGAGCTTGGGATGTGAAATACTGGAGAAGGAGAAGAAAAGGTCCCTGTTGGTTTGAAGAGCAGCTCCTGCAGAATGTGGCTGGAGCCAGCAGCCAGGTTGGAGGAAGGAGTGGTGGGTGTGTCCCCTCTCACCAAAGCAAATGTGGATCTAGGGATGGAAGGGCCACCATCACTGGTATTTCTGCAACCACCCAGATGTCCAACTGAGCAGAAAAAACCCAATCATTTAAAAGGTGGCAGAGCTGATCGGGGGAAAAATGGAAAAAAAATACAGTCACTGCTTTAATTCTCCCCCTTTCCTTCCCTTTTCCTCCCCAGGGGTTATTTTTAGCTATGATGAGTCTATGGGTTCATTTCTCTGTGCACTGTTGCACACGCTTGGGAATAGGGGTTATATCTCAAAGGAATATCCCTCCCTCTGACATGTTGTGATGAGGTTCAGCCCAGGAAAAAGGATGTGGGCTTTCACCACTGGGTGGCCAGAAACAAGAAGGCAAGTGCTGGGGCATGGGAAGGTCAGCAGTCGTCCTGGAGAGCTGCTGAGGGACATCAGGGCTTGGATGGAACTGGATTTTCTAGACAGGGACACAGTTCTGGCTGTGGGACCACAAGGGATGGGATGGAGAACTGACCACATTTTACCACTTTTTGTCCTGTCTTCCAGGTCTTTCTTATCCCTAGTTGTTGTCTCAGCTTTTAAGTCTTCTCCAGCCCTGGTCTATCACAAATCATTATCCAAAAAGAGGAATTTTGGACAACATTCCCTGTCCTTCACAGAGGATGAACAGCTCTTTACCACCTCTGGTTCTTGAGGGTTCCTTTCTATGGTTTTCGTTCACTTTGTTATTTTTACTGGCTACTTTGGGTAGGTCAGAAGTGACCCTTCCTGTGATATAAACTCACCAAAGTGAGTGAAAATGATGACATTTGAATAGAACTGGCAGAAGCAAAGACATCTTGTGCCTGACCTGAGAGGGCTGTGATCACCACAAGACATGGAATTGTGCTCTGGCTGCCCCAGCAGAGCCCCACAAGCTGAGGGATATCCAGGAGGGTTGCTCTCCAGAAGGCAGGAGCAATATCCAGGGTATAATAACCCCATTGTAGCTCCTCCAGGGACACAAATCAGCCTTTCCTCTCTTCCTGGTGGCTTTCACACGGCTTCACATCCGGGTGCTGGTGTGGATGGTGCCTGTGGTAATGAGAGTGTAAAGTAGGAGTTTGTTTCTAGGTCAGGACTGAAGCAAATCAGTTGGAGGAGGACACTGGGTGAGAATGGATGAGTGTAAAGCCTGGAAGGTCCTTGTCCCTCACTGACTCCATTGGCAGAGTGGCACAGTGGATTTATATTGCTCCCACAAACCCAGCACTCTGATTATGAATTTCCCACTTTTTACATCCCCCATCCCTTTCCCAGGACCATCCCTCCAGTCAATATGGACAACCATCCTCTCAGAAAGGCCATTTCCCAGTGGTCTTTCCCTGCACTCTCCTCCCTTCCGTGTGGGTTTCAGGGTGTCCTCGTGATGGCAGTGGGGATGTGGGTGGAGGGACAACAGGGTAGGAGGAGCTTTGCTGGATCAGTTTGGGGTTCTTGGCTTGGTGCCCTGGGTTGTGCCGTGGTCAGCATCCAATGGAAGCTCAGTGATGCCTGAGGACACTACAAGGAGCAGCCACCTCCCTGGGCTGGGCTGGTGTTCCCACATCCTCTGACAGAGCCCTGTCTCCCATTGTGCCTCTTGTGCGGACTCCTCCATGGGGGACAGATGGTGTGGTGGCATCAGCAGAGGGATGGGGTCAGGTGCTGAATTCCCTTGGGGACATGGTCCTTGCCCCGTGCCAAGCAGGCAGGAGAGGCCCAGTGGGCAGCAAAGGGTTTCAGGGGGCTGGCCAAGCCCCGAGTGGGTTGCCCAACACTGGGCAGACCGTGGCTGCTTAAAGGTGGAAGGACAAGCACTCCTAAAGGACAAAAGCTCCTATCTGCAGCCCTGCCAGCACAAACCTCCCCGGCAGCGAGAGTGAAACTGGACTATCTTGCAAAAACACTTTGAGCAAACAGCCCTCAATGGAAAGCATCTGATAAGAGCAGCTGCAGTGCTGGTGGCTCAGGCAGGAGGACTCGGCTGCCCCAGTAGGACTGCGGCTCCCTCGGGGCCGTGCCACCTGCGCTCTCCGGGGACACACCATGTCCACCACCATCTGCCAGGTGATGGGGTTCCTCGTGTCACTGCTGGGCGTTGGGGGCAGCATCATGGCCACGGCCATGGACACGTGGAGCACGCAGGACCTGTACGACAACCCGGTCACGGCTGTGTTCCAGTACCAGGGGCTCTGGAGGAGCTGTGTGCGGCAGAGCTCCGGCTTCACCGAGTGCCGGCCGTACTTCACTATCCTTGGGCTGCCAGGTAGGGGCAAAAACACTCCAGGTGTCCCCCTGGAACTCTGCACAGCTTTCATCTGAAAGGGGGAGCAGGCATCTTAAAGCACTTTGCGAGGAATAACATTTCCAATGTTATGGCATGAGCATAAAAATAGGAGCGTATTCGTTGCCGAAATAGTTTTTGTGGTGGGGGTTACTGGCAGGGCTTACAACCTGGAGCATGTGTGGGGGATCTCTGGGAGAGCATCACGGGTTCAGCACCATTGCTGGCATCAACCAGCACAGCTCCACTGAGGTGAGGAGAGTGAGGATGTTTTACCCCCCAGGTGCTGTCTCTTGGAATGGAAACACAGGGAAAAGGGCTGTATGCAATTGTGTAGTGTTACGGGGTAATGGAAATAATTGGAATGTACTGATATTCCAAAGACAGGACTGGAATGGGAGATGTCTGCCTGTGAGAGGAGAGAGTAGGAAGGGCATGAAGGGGAAAGTTGTGTTCAGTCACTCCCCATCACCTGGGCAGTGTTAGTGCCTACAGAAGCAGAGTGCAGAGGCATACTGCTGTCCCCTTTGCTTGCTAATGTTCCCAAAAGAGCTGTTTTTCCCACCCCAGTACATGTGAGGGTATTCCAGTGCTCCCAGCCCAGCAGTATATTTGGCCCTGGGAGCGTTTCTCACTCCTGGTGCATGCTCAAAAAGATCCAAGCAAGCACAGCTTGTGCACAGGCCTTTTGCAACTGCTGATCCAGGAATGATGTGGGTTCCAGCCCTGTATCCTCAGGGATGCCCTCAAGCTTTGCTGAGGACCTGTGACTCTCCGAGGGGTGCCATGGAATAAATGTATCTCTGTGTACCCAGCTTTAGGATTGCCAGGTGAATTCTTTCCCTATTTGGAATTTCCCTGATACTTAGTTACCTCTCCCATGGGAATATTTATTTTAAAGACTAAACATTAGATCTATCCATTTATCTCTACAAAATGTTGACCACTATATCTCTTCATAATGCTGTGGGCAGGTGATTGTGTTTTAAATGAGCCATAAGGAAATGGGAACCATCATTCTGATGTCAATTTATCCCAATCAAGATTTTACTTTTTCAGTTATTTTAAAGTAATATGGCAATAAAGAAACATGCAAAGCACTCACAGACAATTTCTGCTGTTAGAGATATCCTGTCAGAGTTATCTTTATGAATCCGTTTAATTTGATTAATTCCTTCAAACATATAGAAAAAATGTCCCTGCTGGAATTTGCTTAACTTAAACACCTGCTGGAATTTACTTAATTTCCCTAAAATTTCTGTATCCCATCAATCATTACTGGTCATAAAGTCAGATTCAACCTTTTTATTACATATTAGTGACAGAAATGCAGGCGATGGCCATTTAAATGACTTGAAGTTGTTTTACCTCACTCGTCTCTTACCACTCATGTGGGGGAAGAAGACAACTATCCAGTTTCCCTTACCTCAGGAAAACAGGGGTGCAGGCTGTGGTTCCACATCACTGGCATTTATTTTGGTGGAGAAGGCATCTCTCTTGGTGCTTTTGCTATTCCCTTGTTATGGAACGCCAGCCCTTGTATGGAAGCCGAGTTATCCTCCCTCATGCAAGAGGTGTGTGCCTGAGCCAGGTTTGTAATTCCAGGGCTGTTTGCTTCCCACTGCTCCCGATACCACTTTTCCGTAGTCTCCCACTTTGTTTGTCTAAGCCCTTCCACTCCTTCCTCCAAGCAGAGGTCATTCACCTTTGGAAAAGCAGCTCTTTTCAAAGGACTTTCAATGGATGTCAAAACTCCCTTGAAACTGCAGTGCTGCCTTTCCAAACAGCTCCCACTTCAGGTCCTGTGAGCCAAGTGGAGAGGTCTTCGTGCCACAGCAGGCATGGGACAACTCCCTTCTGCTTTCCATCTCTTGGTAGAGATGGTGCATAACTCAGTCTCATGGAGGCAGGAACGGCTGCTGATGGTTATCTGGCAATTTTTCTGTCATGTCCTGCTGTGCTTCTCTCCACCCCCCTTCCAACAGCTTCTTTCAATGGAGATTCATGACAGTGCTCCAGCAAAAGTGAAGCATCCTTGGATGCTTGGCTTGGCCTCCTTGTGTCCTTCCACAGGCACCCAAGGCACCAGACCTCTCCTGAGAACGAACAAACTCTCTGTGGATCTTAGATTGGAATCACTGCATGATGGGTTGAAAACACCCCAGTGATGACACCCGTGAACCTGCACGAAACACCCAGGAATGAAGCCTTGGGGACAAGGAGCTTCCATCATCATCATCATCCATAGTCTTGGATTATCAGCCTCTCCTGCCTGCCCTGAAACAAAGGCATTTGCAAAGAAACTTTGGTGGTTGTAAAGGCAAACGAAGATTGAAATTTCCTCCTCTTTCTGCTTCCCGTCAGGTGCTGCGGAACAACCTCCGAGGGCTGATAAGGCGTATCCGCCATTCCCTGATGGATCATAACTAATGAGCTCCTACCTGGGGGCTGATGAATGGGAGATTGAAAACCCCCGGCTCGTTAGCACTCGTTATCAACTGATAAGGGCAAATTGAGTCATAAGAGCTGAGGCAGTGGGAGAAGGTGGTGTATTCCTGGCCTGTGGAATGGCAGCCCGCCTGCTTCCGTGTGCACTGCAGTGCCAGCGTGGTTCTGCTCCGCTTCCTGACACCCCCCAGGCCAGGAGAGCCACCCAGGCACCCAGCACCTTCCTGGGAAGGGTTTGCAGACCCTTTTCCCAACCTGTGCAAGGGCTCTGTGCTCCCCTGCAGCCTTGGGCACCGCCGTCATGCAGCAAAGGGGTGGCAGACAGGGCAGAGAAGTCCCTGGGGCTGTAGAATGTGTTTTCCACCTGTTTCACTCTGTCATGAGCCCACTTTCTCTTCCCTGAAGAGGGGAATCGTCCTTGGGGAGCACCAAAGCCAGACCCAGGGATGTGGGAGCACGTGGCAGGGCAAGGAGAGGCTGAAAAGTGTCCCAGCCAAACCCAACCGCCCTTGAAATTCCCCCCAGCACCCCCTCCAGGGCTCTGCCGCCTTCCTGTCCCTGCCAGGGACTTGTGCACAAGTGGGGAGGGGAAGTGTCTGGAAAAAAGATGGGATATGTGCCACCTCATTAGAGAATCACCTTGGTATTCATGGTCTCTTTCCCCCACCACTTCTCCAGTTTTAAAGGTGCAAATTTCCCTTTACTTTGCCTTCTACTTTTCTACTCCACCCAAGTGGAGTCTGAAGGGTTTTTGCCACCTTCAGGCCTCAGCTCCCATGGGCATGACCCACCAGCTTTCCCAGCCCATGGCATGCTGCTGAACAGATTCAGGATGGGGGTATTTGGATGTTTCATTCATGAACATGGGCAGATTTATCCAGGATTGATGTTCCAAATAACCCTGGGAAGGATATGGTGAGGCAGATGCTTGCCAGAGCTTTGATGCTCTTTCCTGCTCTCCGTGGAATGTTTGTTGAGGTGATTTTCCTCTTTTCCATGTGCTTTACTGGGAACATACAGACCTGCATTTTGAGTCATGCAGTAGTTGGAAATATGCTGGGTGGAGCTGTCTGCTTCCACTGGGGAGAAAAGAAGAACCCTTTCTCAAACACTGTGGTTCTGGAACAATCCATGCTTATCCCAGCTCCTCACCAAGTCTTCTCCATAAATTTCATGACTGGCACTAATGAACATTTCTAAAAAAAAAGCTGCCTAAAGCATCAAACTATTTGGGAAGTTAAGCCAAACAGCCACACTTCCACAGGTGCCCCAGTTAATACAGAATAGATCCAGTGCCCATTTTCCGAGGTTTTCCTTTTTAATTTTTCTATTTTCAGACAGAGGCAATCTTTGAAAATCCCCCAGACTCTGACAAATCCCATTTCAGCCACTCAGTGAGGCTTTTGCCATTTGTTTTGCAGCGATGTTCCAGGCTGTGAGGGCCCTCATGATCGTGGGGATAGTCCTGGGAATCCTCGGCCTCCTCGTGTGCATTTTTGCTCTGAAATGCATCCGGATTGGGAGCATGGAGGACACTGCCAAAGCCAACATGACCCTGACCTCCGGCATCATGTTCATCATTGCTGGTAAGTGGGAACTGTCGTGTCTTCCACGTGGAAGGCTTTGCATTTCCCTGGAATTGAGGACTGGGCACGTCTTGGTGCATTTCTGAAGTTGTTGGCATTGTCCTCCGGCCTGATTTCCTGGGATCAAATTTTTGCCCCAATTAGGGAACAAAAAAATCTCTGGAAACTTGAAGTTTGTATGGACAAAATATGGAAGGGTGAAAAAACATCCCACAGATGGAAAAGGAACTATGTATCTCTTGATTTGTTTTATATATGTTGTTGCCATATATTATTATAGCCTTTTTTTGTATAGAATACTTTTTCCAGTTTCAGCCTTTATCCATAATAATTTTAGGAAGATTCCCAGGGTTGTTGTAGCATGGTTTGAAGGTGTAAAATACCTGCCTACAAGGGTGCAGGAATGCCCAGCTTCCTCAAAACTGCAAATGCTTAATACATCACTTACAGGTTTTCCTACATTATTTTTGAGATAAGAAACAAATGATATCTATGTCCTAACAAAGGGAAGGAGAAGGTCCCTATTTAAAATCCTTCAAATCCCAGTGCTTAACTTTTCTTGGGATGTGAGACATTCAACTTTCAGAAAGCTGTAAAGAGGAAACCACCTTCTGCCACACAGCTTTAATTTTGTATTTGACATCTATAATTTTAGAATCATGGAATGGGTTGGGATGGAAGTACCTTAAAATCATCCAGTTTCACCCCTGCCATGGGCAGAGACACCTTCCACTGGACCAGGGCTCCAAGCCCCATCCAACATGGCCTTGGACACTGTGGAAGGAAGAAAATAAAACCAAAACTGTCATGTGAGGGGTTTTGCCAAAAGTCCTGGACTCCTGCTCTTCTGGACACCCCAGCTCCCATCTATCCTTGGTCTTTAAGGTCCCTTCCAACCCAGACCAGTCTGTGATCCTGTGTTTAAGTGGATTCCTCTGCTGAGGAAAACCAAAGGTTGGCATTGCTGCCAGGATTGTCAGGGATGGCCATCCCAGACATCACCTGTTTGGGTGAATGGAAGAAGTTCCAGCCTCCTGGGGATGGTCTCCCACATCTGGTGATAAACAGGCTGTGAACCAAAGACATCTCCTCTTTCACATGACAAAGTGTGTGTTTTCCCATTAAAAAAAAATCTGTCTAGGAATTTTTGGTCCATGTTTTTCACTGTAAAACAAATGTTTAAAATGAACTACTGGGCATTATGTACAATGATCTGTTTGTTAAACTCATTTGTGTGACAAAACACGTCAGGAGAAAGATTCCTGCTGGTCTGACTTGGGAATGTGTTGTGTGACATTGTATTCCTGATGCTGGATTGTAAACGCAAGGAAAACCTGGAAGAAAAGTGTAACACATTGTGGGTCCTCCTTTGTGCTGAAGGCCACTGAGCAGTGTCTCACCCACCTTTCCAGAGGTGTGGGATGCTTCCCTGAGGCCCCAGGTCGCTTCTTGCACTGTGTGGCTCTCAGTCTGTCCTTCTGTCCCTCCTCAGGCCTGTGTGCCATCACTGGAGTGTCCGTGTTTGCCAACATGCTGGTCACAAACTTCTGGATGTCCACCACCAGCATGTTCCAGGGAATGCAGAACGTCCAGAACAGGTGGGTGCTCAGCTGGCTCTGCGTGCTACACGGTGGAAATCTCCCTCAGGGCTGCTGCTGAAGGATTGGAAAACTCTGGGCTGTTTTGGGATGTCTCCAGGACCTGGAAGATTATTCTTAGGAGATAGAGCCTCTTGTCTGGGCTGGAGATAAGCAAATGGGCTGGGATGTCTCTGTCCTTGCAGCTCAAGAATGAGAAAGGGAGGTCATTGGGGTTCAGACTGGACTTCTGGGGACTTGTGGGTACAACTGTAGGGTCTGAGGGAGGGTGGCAGTGTTCTTGGCAGCCCTAACCAGCCATGCCTGTTTGCAGGTACACCTTTGGCTCAGCCCTCTTTGTCGGATGGGTGGCAGGGGGCCTGGCCCTCGTGGGAGGCATCATGATGTGCCTGGCTTGCAAAGGGCTCATCCCAGAAGAATCCCGGTAAGCTGAGCTGGGTGGACATGGGAAGGTATTGCAGGAAACCTGGGGGTGTGTCCAGATGTCCCAGGATGTGTAACACCCCTGTCATCATAGCCCTCGTGATGAAGGAAACACAGAGCCCTTTAGGCTGGAAAAGACCTTTAAGATCAGAGGCCAGCCACTAACTCAGCACTGCCAAGGCCACCACTGCCTGAAGTCCATGGTTAGGGAGTCGCCCCCCGTGGGTCCAAAGGGAGCATTTGCCCTCCCTGTCCCCGTGACTCACACACAAACAGAGAGGACATGAGAACCGACCTCAAAATGTGACATTTGCCCTGTGCTGGTAGGTTCAGGCCCACGAATTGCAGGTTGCACAGATCATGAGCAGGGGTAGATTGAACCAGAGCCATGCTTTACATGGAATTGTAGAATTCCAGAGTGGTTTGGGTTGGGAGGGAAAAACCCATCCCATTCCACCCCTGCCATGTTCAGGGACACCTTCCATAGACCAGGTGGCTCCAAGCCATGTCCAGCCTGGCCTGGAACCCTTCCAGGGATGGTGTAACATCACCAGGAATTTGTACTCCAACACAGCCGGTTATTGCAGGTGGGTCCATCACTCCACAAAGGATTTTTTCCAAGGGAAAGAAAGTGTGTGTTTATGAAAGAACCTGGAAGGGACTTGCAGGTTCCCATGGATGGTGGGCTGAGGTCTCTGGGTGGCACAGCACCAAGTTCCCTAAAACCCGCCATGAGCACAGGGTGTAACGCTGGGCAGTCACGGCCCCTCCAGAGGCTGATGTTCCTTCCCCTGGTGTCTCTTCCAGCTACAAAGCCGTGTCCTACAACGCCTCAGGCCGGAACATCTCCTACAGGACGGGGCCCTACAAGGTTGGCTCGGGGTATGAAGCTGACCCCAAGACCAGGAAGGGCATGGGATATGAAGAAGCTCCTCGAAGTGAGGATGGGAGACGCTCGTACCCCTCGAAGTACGACTACGTCTAGCAGACCTTCTGGCCCTGAGTTGTGCTATCAGATATTTTTTTAACTTCACAAGCAAAAAGTGCAGCAAACCAAGCAGTCTGTAAATAGGATTGTGTTTTCTGGCAGGTTTTCTCTACTCTGAGGTTGCATCTTTGTTGTGAACATCAGTTTTACTCTACTGCCCATTAGTATTAACAGCACAGGAGGTCTGTGAGCAAAGAGTCGTGATGGTCTCAGAGTAGAACATTTTGTTCCTATTTTCTGTATAAACTGACATCCAGGAGCAGTGCCTTGTGCCCTTTCTTAATTGCTCACATAGTGAAAAACCCCCTTTGATAATCACTGTGTATTTGAAGTAAATTCAGTTGTGTCCCCTTGGCTGTGCCCAAAGCAAACAGAGCCTGTGGTCAGGGCATTTTCCTCCCTGGTGACTTCTCTACCCAGTCCCACCTCTGCTCCGCTGGTTGTACTCCAACACTGATCTGCTCTGATATTTAATCTGATCTCGGTTACTGAGACATTTGCTGGAGCCTGTGATAGAAAAGTGTATTTATTTCTTTGGATCTCTGCAGGGAATGTGCATAATCCATTGTTATTCCTGCACTAATAACTCCCCACCTCCGTGTGCCACCGGTGTTCCCGCAGATGTCATCTTTAATGGAGCCAGGAGAATTTCTCATTTAGAATTAATTACGGTTACCTTTGGAGCAGGACTCCCAGGGAGCATTAGATGTGTAACTTCACACCCACATCAGGACTTCCCTCTGGTAATTCTCCTTCCAATGATGGGAAGATAACTCCATAGTGGAATGTTGCCTCCTCCAGCCAATCCATCAGAGAGGGAGTTTATTTGAAGGGGGAAGAGGGAGACAGAACGTTTGTGGGAAGAGAGAGCTGTGAGCTCTTAGCAGGTCCTCCCACCTGGCTCCGGAGCGCATCCTAAAAAAGCTCTAGACAATGCCTATGAATAGAAGAAAGGGGTAAGTTAGAGAGAAAAAAGGGGTCCAGACCCTTCACAACATCTATTTTAATGGCATCTGCAGTGGGCTTGAGCACCACTTCTCAGGATTACAAGTTCTCTGAAGGAATTCGGTTCAGGCAAAATTGTTTTGGTGAAATGCTGGTGTTCCCTGAGTGATATCTTGGGGGGATCAGAATCTACAGCTGAACATTCCTGTGGGGTTGGACCTTTGGAAGGTCAAGGTAGCACCAGCTGAGCTGGTGTCTCTGGTGGCTGCTGGGATTAGAGGGGGAAGGCTGTGCTCCCAGTGAGCACAAACTGCATCCCCCTCCTCCCCACGTCCATCACTGCTCTGTAAACCTCAGTTACCACAACCCTCAGCTCTCCACCACTGCACAGAGGCAAATCCCCAGCACAGGTCCAGGAGATCCTGGGGAAGGTCAATGAGAGGAGGAGGGAGCACCTGGCAGGTGGTTGGAGGAAACAACCACCATGCAGAGGGCTGGGAAGAGCTTCCAGCCAAGAGCAGCTCAGGCTGGATGTTGGCCACCTGGGATAAACCCCTGTGGGATGTCAGTTCTGACCCTCCCTTTTTTTTCCAGCAAAGAACTTATGGACTTGTTTTTAGAGGAAAAAAATTTCTTTTGCAGAGGTAGACCCTGTCTGTTTTAAAAGCATTGCTACTCATTTCTATGGTTTGTATCTCTCAGTATAAACTTAGATTTTCTGCCTTTTTTGCCTGCTGGTTTTTTTTTTTCTTGTTTGTTTTGTTGGTTGTTGTTTTCTTTTTTTTTTTTTTACGTGAATATTAATAAAAGAGAATGTCTTAAAGACCAGAATCACAGTTTCCAGTTGTTCTCTTCCTGTCAAAATCATCAGCTCCAACCTTCCTGCTAAGCCAAAGCCCCCCAGCTTGTGTTCTACATGCTCTTGGGAGGAGTATGCACACAGATGGGTGGTTGAGGGGAAAAAAGAAAAGATTTGTGTGTTTTATTTCCTTAGTAAGATATAAGGAACCACACGATGAGAGAAAACATCAGAAAATCAGATTAATAATTATTGGGGGACCCCGAATCAGTGATTTGATGAAGTCAGAGATCCTTGGTGGGACCCTGAGCTTGCTGAGGGGTAGAGTGCAGCAAGTTTCAGGGTAGAGATTAAACACTTCTGAACACTTCATTGTTCTTAGGAGGGCAGAAAAATTGCAGGCATGTTCTCAGCCTCCACTGGAAAGGGGCTGAAAAGCCCAGGAATGTTTAATTTAGATAGGAAACACATAAGTGGTGCTGAGGGAAAGGTACACAGGGGAATGAGAAAGGCAGGAAAACACCCAGAAAAATTCAAAATGCAGGTTTACGACTGAGTTAGAACTAAAAAAAATTCCTGAGGAATCAGCTTTGAAAGTTACATTTTATTTTTCTGCTACACAAATGCTGTGACAAAGTCCCCGAGCCGGCTATCTCTCGGTCACACTTTGATGTCTGCAGGCGTGTAGATGACAAGATTAGGGGCAGGAACCTTCTGGGGAGCTGACAGAGAGCTGTATCCGGGAATTCCTGCCCTCGCTGGGCTCCTAATCTTCCAGCATCAGTTTTCATTTCCTTGCCTCGGCCGAAAACTCGCAGGATGAAATATTTTAATGCAGTGAACTCCACTGAATAAAATCCCATTCTGGAGCAGAGAATCATTTATTTATGAGCCTGGCTGTGGCGTAACTACACCTGGTGTCGCAGCTGCTCCTGTGTTTGTGGCCCTGAGGGACCTTATCTTGTGTTTGACACCACGGAGGGTGGTGAACATCATTGTTAGGAATGACAGCACCAGGAGAATCCTCACCCACAGCCACGGAACTGCAGGGACAACTCAGGGTTTGGACTTGGAGCTGCTGGAGAGAGTCCAGAGGAGGCACCAGGATGATCAGAGAGATGGAGCAGCTCTGCTGGGAGGAAGGGCTGAGAGAGTTGGGATTGTTCAGCCTGGAGAAGAGACCAGGGGTGATGAAGAGACCTCAATGTGGCCTTGCAGTGCCTGAAGGAGCCAACAGGAGACATGGAGAGAGGTTGTTTGCAATGGGCTGGAGTGACAGGACCAAAGGGAATGACTTCAGACTGAAAGAGGGGAGATTTTGGTTGGATATATAGGATAAGTTCTTGGCTGTGAGGGTGGGGAGGCCCTGGCACAGGGTGCCCAGAGAAGCTGTGGCTGCCCCTGGATCCCTGGAAATGTTGAAGACCAGGTTGGATGGGGCTTGGAGCAACCTGAGATAGTGGGAGGTCCCTGCCCATGGCAGGGGGTGGCACTGGATGAACCTTAAGGTCCCTTCCAACCCAAACCATTCCATGATTCCATTGTTCCTTGTCTTGGACACAGACACAAGTATCCCCTACACAAGTATCCCTTTTTCAGCTAAGCTGATGTCTCCTCTAAGTCCTGAAGCCAAAATTATCTGCTTGGGAAATCTCTGGGTCTTTACTGAGGCCAAAGTTCCCTTTTCCAAGTTTTCCTCTGCAGCCCAGAAAGCTAAAAAAAAAAAATAATCGTGATACCCTAATTATTTTTTGGACTTAGAGATCCAGAAGCACCCTGAGGATGACCCAGTGTCTTGGTGACAGCTCATCACGTCCCAGTGCTGTTGTGTGAAGGACACAAACCCCTGAGCCACGTCCCAGTGCAAAGGGAAAGGGGACACTTTGCCCAGGCACTGCCTGGGGACCATCCCGGGGCCACCCACCCCAAACACAACCTCTGCCCCCACTCCATGCACTGCAGGGGGACACTTCACCCTCAAGGATGTGAATTTGGGTTCTGAGATCCATGGCATGAGGCTGGAGCTGCTGGAAGGAGCAGCACGTGTGGAGCACACAGCACTGGACCAAACCCATCCCGCCTGGCTGTGGGCTGGGAGGAGCAGTTCCAGGTTTGCTGGGCTGAGTTGGGCTGGCTGGTTTGACCAGCTGTACAGCAGCAAGGGGGTTTGGGCCTCTGGAGTTGCTTGGCTGAGTAAATCCTGGAAAAAACCAGATCCCAGAGACTGCAAAACACGTGGCCCTGTGAGCAAATCCAGTGTTTCCAGCTGCTGTTCCTGGTGAGGGAGGGAAGAGAACCCCCTCCCACCCTTCATTTTGCCTTTATTGACCGTCAGCTGCAAGGGATGGGATTTGGTAGCATTTGTAGAAACAAGGGAGATGAGTCAGGGAACTCATGAACAGTTGTTGGGGTTTTGTTTCCATAAATTTGATCATCTGCTGAAAAATGCATTTCCCGTTCAGAGGAGCTAATTAAATCTAGGCTAATTAAATTTAGGCTTGTCTAATAAAGCCAAGCCTGCGAAGGCTGGGTGCATTATCTGGCAGCTCTGAACAGGTTCTTTCCAAGCCCCTGCAACATCTGGAGTGTGTGAGAGCACGCTGGATTTGCATGGAGCTTGACCAAGGGACAAACTGGAGCTACAAATTGGACTAGGAGATAAGAACTCTCCTGAAATCTATATGCAATTAAAAGCCCAATCTTCCTCCCTATAGTGACAAGGTTATTGCTTTTATGGAGTTGAACAGAGATGAATGAGTCTATGGATTAATGGCACTAAGATTTATGACACTGTGCTTGCCCCAAATATGATGGGAGAATAGCTCTCTGGGTGAGATATTCCAGCTGAATAAATTTGATAGGATTTTTATTTTCTTTTATTTTTTTTTCCAGCTTTGGGAGAGCTGTGCTGCATTCAGAGCTTGTTAGTGCTGTGGGTTGAATATTTACTGATATTCCCTTGTATATTCATGATTTATAAATGTGTTACCAGTAACAGGAGCCCATGAAGAAAAAGTCATTGGGAAAAATAAACCCCACAAACATATTGATTTGTGTGATTTCTTCTTCATTTAATTGGCCAGGTCTTTATCTTGCTGGCTCTGGGCTTGTTTTTACTGTGCCCAGAGACTCCAGAGAGGATAAAGCCAAAGGAGTCACTTCTGGCAGGAGAAATGAGGTGTCAGCAGTTGTTGGAGACCGTGGAAAGCCCTCTGTACTGTACTGAGCTAAACAGTTAAAAACTTAGGAGAAGGCAAATAAAAAGTTGTGGAAATTGAAGGAGAGCAGTTTGGAAAGGATGGAGTTACACACCCAGGGCAGGGCAGAGGGATGAGGACTGAGGGAAAACCTCACCATACCCCGGGATAACCAGGGAGGTGGGACAGGCCCTGCCCCTCCAAATCCCAGCAGGATGCAAGGATTGCATCATCCGTCACTTAACAAAACTTTGGGAGTTGTTTTAAGCCAGGCCTGAGAGGGCTTGGAGCAACCTGGTCCAGAGGAAGATGTCCCTTGGGATAGAACAAGATGAGCTTTAAGGTCCCTTCCAACCCAAACCATGCTGGGATTTTCTGCCTTTGAGGCAAAGCCTCTGGGGGTTGAGCAGCAAGGACGGGGACGTGTTTTCCAGTCCATGGACTGAGCCTGACCCACCTCCCTGCACCACCTGCCAGCCCCAGGCTGGCAAGGCACAGCAACAGCAGGGATTTGATCCCAGCTTCCCGTGGAACATGCTGCCTCAAGATTCCCAATGTATAACAAAACCTCTTTTTCCCACATCTCAACTCCCTCAGTGGTCAGGGTACCAGCGTCACCCTTCTCTCAGCACAAGGCTCTCAGCTATTCCTGGACTTCCCCAGACTTAGGAGAAGTTTTCCCCCACGTTTCCACTGCCACTTGGACTCGGTGTTTGAAGCTCACCAAAAGCACCTCAGGCAGGAAAGCTGCTGGGAAAACCAA
The DNA here is from genome assembly GCA_013397395.1 of Sinosuthora webbiana. Lineage (NCBI taxonomy): Eukaryota > Metazoa > Chordata > Aves > Passeriformes > Sylviidae > Sinosuthora > Sinosuthora webbiana. Next base: position 814,867 of record VXBN01012572.1, read on the forward strand.
CAGAAAAGAGCTTCTTGCACTTGCTGGCAGCTGAAGGAGCAGGCACCTGCCTTGGCACCAGGTTTGCCACGTCGTCGAGGCAGAGCAGCTCCTGCTTTCTGCCCTTCTCCTGCCTGTTTGCTCTTTGGGGCAGGAATTCGTTTTCCCATTAGTTTTGGATGGTGACAGCCCCAGTGCCCAGCCCGGGTTTCCTGTCACCCCCTCCGTGGAACAAATTCTCCCTGCCACTTGTAACTTTTTACAGATGAAAAGGGGTTTTCTGCTTATTTGTGAACAGTTGTGCAGAATACCTTTCTTTCCAGAGGAATTAAGTTTGTTCCCTGACGCTGTTGTACACTACAATGACACAGACTCTGACTTCAGAAGGCTGAAAATTATTTTTTTATTTTTTTGGGATGTGTCTTTTTTTTACATACTATTTTACACAGACCAATTCAATTGGTGAAACAAAGACAAACTTCTTCAATCACATTGGTCAGACCAGAGGGACATCAAGAAGAAGTCCCTCCTAGGGAAAAGAATGAAAACAAAGTACAGTTTACAAAAACACTTCTCCTGTTTACAGAAAATTTCCTGGGAAAAGAATTTCAGAAAACAAAAACATCTCAGGCACAAACCAGGGCTACAGTTCCCCTTGTTCTGCTCAGCCCCACTTGGGTGTGTCCTGCTCCCTAATATAAAAACCCACCTGGAAATGTGGGAAATAGGGAGGGGTAAGAGTCTGAACCAGGAGTGGAGTGGGTTGGAAAAGAGAAGAGGAATTGAGTGCCAGTTTTCCTTCTTCCCAAATTCCATACTTAGCGGAGACCAAGATCATAAATGCACTGCTAGAAATGTTCCAGAATACAGACAGAATTAGGAAAATGAACTGAATTTACACAGATGAGCTCTGGAAGGGGTCAAGCTGACATCCACAGTGCAAAGAGTCATCCTTGGGGCTGGATTTCCCACTGATTCCAGAAGGAAAGGAGGGAGCACACAGCAGCTGTGGCTGGGTTCTCTATCCAAGTGAATTCAGGCCAGGTTCCTCCTGCAGCAGAAAATGAGGCTTTTCCCATCACCTTCTGGAGCTTTGGCAGAGGGGAGAGTGAAGAAAGAGAAGAAAGAGGAAAATGAGGACAAGGAAAGCTGCTAAAGACTCCAGAGGCCACACACGAGTGTGTCCAGTGTGGAGAGCTGCCCCCAGCCTGTGTCTTTGTCCATGGGAAGGGGGTCGTGCCTATGCCCTGAGGATATCCAGGCAGTGCTGCTGAGGCTCCAGAGCTCCTGGCACTCTCAGCCCCTGTTATTGTTCATGTGTGTGATAAAGGGAGAGGAGAAATCACACCTAGGAAATTTCATTTACCCTCCTCGGTGACTGACCAGGCAGGTCCCAAACCTTGGGAGAGCCCCAGCGTTGGGGTTTTCCCAAAAGGAGAGGCCAGGAGCAGCCCCGGGGCTGCTGCAGAGCGGCTGCTGCTCGTTCCTGGTCCTGTGGCACCATCCAGTGGCTGCTGGCAGAGCGCTGCCACTTGCCTGTGCCCACCATGTGTCTCCTCCCCGGCATCCCTGATCCACAGGGAAGGGCTCCAGGTCACTGCTGCCAGATTTGGAGAGGCAGACTTGCTGGAGACATCCTAAAAACAATTCCAAAAATTAGAGCCAAGAGGGCTAAACGCCATCGTTGCACCAGGACACCACACAGGAGACCATTCCTCTACTTCCATGGCTTGAAAATTGTCCCCAAATCCTCATTTTTATTTTGAATTAGCCAGACAAAGGCCTGGAATTTAATTTTTATTGCAATAAGGAAAAAGAATTCTTCCCAGTGTTTGTTCTAGGCCTTCCTTGGGTAAAGTCTTTCTAATTTTTTTCTGTGAAAGAAGCAATTTAATTCTGACACTGCCACCACTGTAATTACACCAGTTCTCCCCATAAATTGAGGTTGTTTTAAATCCTCTTTTAGTAATTCCATTAGTTCACCGTTACATCACTCCAGTTATCTCCAGATTTGTTCCAGACACTTTTCCCCAAGTTGATTCTCTGGCAGTTACTGTTTGCTCCCCATTGTGTGAATAACAATTTTTTTTTCTCTCTCCCCCCAAACAAAGGTGAATGGACAAACATTAGGGAATGGACAGATGTGTGCAGCTGGATGAAGGGCCAGAGGCAACATCTGCTGCTGTGGGTTTGAATTCCCTGTGCCCAAACTTTTCCCTGTGGCCCTGCTGATGGACAGGAGCTGGGGAGAAGGTACCACAAGACTTTTCTTTGTATTATTTTAATATAAACGATGTCCAAAAGCACCCCTGTGGATTTGTACGGGATACCTGGAGTTTCTTGGCTGGTTTCTTTGGGTCTTGCTGAGCTCACACAGTGGGCAGACCTTCCCCGCTGGGTGATCTCTGTGCATTCAGGGGTTTTTCCAGGACCAGTGTGGATGTGGCTGTGATCCAATCCCACGTTCCCCATGGACAGGCCCATCACATCCACTGACCACACACACCTGGCTGCTGTGTTGCCTTAAGTTTGAGTTTTCATGTATTTCAGGTCCTGTGCTGCCCAGGGGTGCAGTTCTGAGCCTCACATTCGGTGTCACTCAGCTCTGCACAGAGCAGGGACACAAAACAAATCGAGGGGCTTTTGTGACCAGGAACGTCCTGGGGATGTAAAACACGAGAAGTGCGGGGGAGGTGTGGGTCTGGCTTTGGGCTGCCTCCCACACCCCCTCAGCATTCCCAAATAACGTGCCAGGGAAAGGGGGACGTGCCCTGTGAAACAAACCCAGGATTGCTCCTTAAAAACACCTCCAGGAAAGATTCGCGGGAAAAGTCACTGATTTTTCTTTGTGCTTTTGGTGCCCGGCGCAGAAGGGCTGCCCTGCTCCGAGGCTCGGGCCCGGAGCATCCCGGGCTGCCCGCGTCCCTGCAGCGGCGGTGCGCCGGGCTAGGTGGTGGTGTTGCATTGCCGACAGCTCGGGAATGCTCGCAGGAACCGCTGGCTGATTTGCTTGGACTGAGGAGGGCTTGGAGGGTGAATATCCCCTTGAAATCCCCGTGCCAGCGGCTGCCGTGCCCTCACACACCCTCCTTCCCTCAGGGAGGAGGAGCCCGGGGTCATTTAGCACGGGGAAGGCTGCTGGAGAGGCAGATTTGCTGGAGAGATCCTAAAATGCAGCCTCGGAGGTGGGAGCAGGGAAGTTTATTCCCTGTGTGACCCTGTGGTTCTGCTTCCACCATCCCGTCTTTCTCTCAGAGGGTTTTTTTATGTGGGTTTTAACTGCTGTTTGGGTTGCTCTCCCCCATAAAAAACCCCACTTTGGAGCAGTTATTGTGTCCCTGGAGTGGCTCAGGGCTGGTGGCACTGGAAGGACAGATGGACCCTGTTGACCCACGGGCTCTCCAGCTTTTCCTCCAAGATGGGAGGCACAGCTCCGGAGGTTTGGGGCTCTTTGCAGGGCTTTCAGCAGCTTCCCCATCGGGGTAGCCTGCAGTGGGTGCTGGTGCCAGCGCAGGGCAGGGGCTGGGGGGACCCTTCTCCCCCTTGGTGGGTTCCAGCTGTCCCTGAGCAAGGAATTTCCTGCTCTCACAGCCTACACTCCTCTAGGAAGAAGCAACTTCCTCCCCTAATTCGATTAATTAAAGCCCACAGCTTTCCTGAAATCCCAGCCCAGCAGCCGCCTGGGGCAGCTTTCCCAGGGAAGTGCTGGTCATGGAGCTGCCCAGCCAAGGGGACAAGGGAATTCATCCCCCCTGTGCCCCCAGCAGCTGTGCCCAGCACTGCCCCATCCCCATCCACACAACTCAGGCTGTGCTGAGGGAAATTTAGGTTGGATGTTAGGAAAAAGTTTTTTACGGGAAGAATGATAAAATACTGGAATGGTCTGCCCAGGCAGGTGGTGGAGTCACCATCCCTGGATATGTTTAAAAGAAGATTGGATGTGGCACTCCAGTTCCATGGATTAGTTGAGGTGTTAGGGGTGGGTTGAACTCGATGATCTTAGGGGTCTCTTCCAACCCAGTGGTTCTGTGATTCTGTGAATCCCCTGAGCCCAACGCCGGCTCCATCCTGGTGTTCTCGGGACAGAGATGGTCCCAGCTCCAGCACCACCTGATGGATCCTCATCAGCACCACCTTGGTCACCTCCCTGGTCCCAGCAGGGAGAAAAGGCCTGGGAGGGTCAGAAAGGAGCTGAGGCCCCAGCATGGAAGCAAGTCCTGACCAACACCTGCTTTTCCTATATGGAAAGCACGGACACAGCTGTCCCTTTTTGGGATGCCACCAGTCCTTGGAGAACAACCTCTGACCTCAAGGCTGGAGGATGTCACAATGTCCCCTTGGGTATTTGCCAGCAGCCAGCCCTGGTTTAGGGCTGGTTTTATGTACTGCATTAGGGACCAGAAATCTCCAATTTCATTCCCCTGGACCCCAGTGCAGGCCCCACAGCAGGCCCGAGGTCCCTGTTTGTATGCAGATAACCATCAGCATAGTTCGAAGGAGGCAAGGTCACCCCTTTGCTGTGAAACTGGATGGAAATCATGGAAATCTCATTCCTTTGGGATCTGGCTGCCATGCCAAGGGACAATTTTGGTTTGTGAGCTGTGCTGACAGTGAAGGCCTGGAAGTGCCCAGTGCTCATGTGAGGGGAAGCACAGCCGGCTCCCTGAGGGGACTCCATGGCTGTTGGAGAGGGAGACACAGAAGAGGTTGTGCTCTGAAGGGATGGGAGTTGTGAAAAATGTATCTACATCCAAACTGATTCACTTCAAAATGCCATCATTACCTTCAGCTTTTTTTGCTGAGAGCAGCTGGATCTGTAAAGAAACAGACTGGCCATCACAGATCATTTTTTGGGTAATTTTTGTCAATCTTTCCTCTCTCTGCGGAATATTATTGTGGAATGCATTCAAAACCAGAGCAGAAAAGAGCAAATTGAGCATGGAGATTCCCCAAGAGCTGTGTCCCTTCAGCTGACCATGCCTGGGAGGGGCCAGCTCAGGGCCTTTCCTTCCCACCACACAATCACCGTCAGATGCCATCCTGTCACACCCCATGTGCCACTCAGATCTGAGACAGGGAAAAGATGCTCTCAACTGGAATTTAAAGTGTTGCTCTGATGGATGACGCCCTGGTGGGTGACTCCTGCTGACGATATTCATGTGATACTTTGTGTTTAATGAGTGCCAAATAGAGTAAAACATCACAGGATGGGCTTGAAATTAGGCGTAGTCTAAACTCAGCAAATATTTTAAGGCTGCTTAGAGTTAAACATCTGCTTAAATGCTCTTAATGAGCCAAGGACTCTTTTTTTTCCCCATCATTATTATTATTTCACTTGTCTTCTTTTCCTGGGTGTTGATGGCCTTGGGCTGCTGCCCAGGATGGGAGCTGAGGCAAAAAAAGAAATGAGAAGATGGGAACGTGGTAAAATGGGTTTGCAGCCACCTCTTCTCCTCATTATCCAGGGAAGCTCTCTGGATTTTTATTCATCATTGAGATGTCTCCCAAAGGGCAGAAGATGTGCCACCAGGTACAAAGTCTGCTGGTGACCAGTTTTGGTTTTCTCACTGGCCATGATAAGATACAACTTCAGTCATTTCTGGTGTTATTTCCCTTGATAATTTAATCATGGAATCCCAGACTGTTTTGGGTTGGAGATGACCTTAAAGCCCATCCAGTTCCACCCCCTGCCATGGGCAGGGACACCTCCCACTGTCCCAGGGTGCTCCAAGCCCTGTCCAACCCTGTGGGTTTCTTGTGGCCACGGGCACAGTCTCATCCATGCTCAGAGAGTAAATTTACATGGGATGTTGGGAAGAAATTGTTCCCTGTGAGGGTGGTGAGGCCCTGGCACAGAGAAGCTGTGGCTGCCCCTGGATCCCTGGAAGTGTTCAAGGCCAGGTTGGACAGGGCTTGGAGCAACCTGGGATAGTGGAAGATGTCCTGAGCTGAGAGCAGACATCCACAAAGCAGATGCCCCCAGAGCTGCCTGGGTGTGGGTCCATCTCTGTCCACAGGCATGTCCTGGAGGGCACAGGAGGGGTGAGGACACGGGCACTGCCCTGCTCACCTGTGCCCCCCTCTGCTCCCACTGGCCTTGGCTCAGCCACCCTGTGTCATTGTCCCCCAACGTCCTCAGGCTGGAGCCCACTGTTGCAGTGCACCCCCCAACGCCCAAGCAAATGTTTCCAAATAAGGAAAAGGGTTTCAGTTTCACCTCAAGACTTTTAAGGAATAAAATCCAGAATATTCCATGCCCTTCTTACCACGGTTGGCTCAGTGCCAAGACAAAAGCACCTGTTGGTGTCTCCAGCTGTTCCTCAGAAATGGAGCTATTTTCTATTGCCAAAAGCCCTCCTAAAACATTAAGTAGTTAAGAAGGAGCACAGAGGTGCTCAGGTGCATTTTGGGGTGCCTTAGGTGGTGTTAGAGGTATCTCTGCACCATGCCTGGCTTTTGATTTTGTCTCTTTTGTTATTTTCTCATTTATTAAAACCTTTTGCTTTTCAAAGCACACCTGATCAGCCATCTCGCAAATTATTTTAAGCCATTTCTGTGAGGTGCTGAACACCCTCAGAGAGTACTGAACCCTCATGGAGCTGAAAACATCTGGCTTGGTGAGAATTTCAATACCCCACCACCCCTCTGCCTGCAGCTCCTGCACTTTCTAGTTAGGGTAGAGGAAGGAGCTGTGTCAGACAGGACCACAGCTTTGGACAGCCAGCCTCTCCCACCCCAAACACCTGTGTGCCTCTGGAGCATGGTGGGAGGCCCCTCTGGGCTGTCAGTCTGTGACTGCACATGGGCAGGTGGAGCAGCCAGCTGGGACATCCTGTCCTGCCTTGGGGGAGCCCATGGGATGCTGCTTCCCTCTCCATGGCACTGTTCCAGCTGGCCTCAGCCTGGAATGCTGGGAGGAAGAGCTGCCTCAGGCCCTCCATCTCTTCCCACAGCTTCATCCTCTCCTCTTGCCACCTTTCCAAATCCCTCCTGCTCTCCTCCCCTTGCTGGCGAGCGCTCTGTTTCCTAAAGGCAGGGGAAAATTGGGACAGGAGAGGTTTCAGCGGCAAAGCAAAAGCACTGAGGGCTGGGACTTCTGCCCTGGTGCCACTGGGATGAGCACCAAGGATGCTTACACCCGTCCTGGGTTCCAGCACTCTTCCCCAAATCTTCTCCAAGCGAGCAGCAGCACCCTCACCCCGGACCTGCTCCCTCCCCTTCCCTTCCCTCTTGTCTTGGGTTCAACGCAAGGTGTATTGCATTACCATCTGTTGAAACCTGTTGGGGAGGTGTTTTTCTTTATCTCTTCTAACTCCAGGGGGAGTTTGTGAGTGTGTTCTGTTAATGAACCAGCAGCTAAAACCAGGTGGGGCAGTGTTCTTATCTCTGCCACCCCCCATCCTCCCTCCAGGGATATCTGCTGTTCATGGGCCATCGAGGCTCACTGCAGGGCTGATACAATTACATCATCCCACTGAGAGATGCTCCACCCAGGGGGAGGAGCCCAGCATTCCTACCTGGATAAAACCTGGGATCCAGAACAGGAGCACAGCCTGTGTGCACTGGATTCCCAGAGGAAGACCAGACCCATCTCAGCACCAGTGGACCCTTCTACAGGATCATCTCTGCTCCCACAGAACCACATATGTCCCTCATATCTACCAAATGTAGTCCTTGGTGCCCCAGTCCCCGTGCCGCGCACGGGGCACCTGCCGGCTAGAATCCCGAACGGATCAGGATTTCTTCCAGGTGCAAGCGGCCACAAGTTGGAAGCCTGGCTGCCCTTGGAGGGCCAAACGCCTCCTACAAACCTCTTCTAACTCCAGGGGGAGGGTGTGAGTGTGTTCTGTTAATGAACCAGCAGCTAAAACCAGGTGGGGCAGTGTTCTTTATTCCTTCCAGGACCCATCCTCCCTCCAGGGNTATTCCTGGTAAAGAACTGTTATTCCTATTCTCAAATCTTTGCCTGAAAGCCCCTTAATTTCAGAATTATAGTAATTCAGTGGAAGGGGTTTTACATTCTCCATTCCAAGGGAAGTTCTGGCTTTTTCCCTGGCAGACACCTGTCTTTCCAAACTAAGATACCTCTCCAATTCCAGCTGTCTCCCACACCTTCACCTCCAGCTTTGCCATTTCCTCCTCCTTTTGCTTTACTTGCTTCTTCTTCTGCCTCTCTGAAAGCTCAGAGAAGCAGAGGGGCCATGAGCAGTGGGGCCATCTGCTAGCTCCTGCTGGGTTTTTGGGGTTACTGGGATTTTGCTTTGGGTGGGATGGGAAATCCCCACTAAAGCACCAAGCAAAGCCACTGTAGGGTTTCAGGGTGGAGAAGCAGGTAGCTGAGCTGCAGGAAAAGCCAGAACAAACACGGCCATGTGGCCCCTGATTATTTTATTGATTTACTTATTTCAAATTTGAAGAGATTGATGGCTCATGGAGCAGTGTGGCTTTGCCCTCTGCTGCATTCCAAGTGCTCTGATGGTAGCCAGTGCAGCAGGCAAAATGCCTCTGGAACAAAGCACAGTCTCTTGCATTTTGCTGGGGTTGAAATCTGCCAGCAAAGAGCAAAAGCAGCTTTTTTATCTGCCAAGTTCAAGTGCTGGTCACAGGGGAAGCTGTGATGAGGCTCCAGAGCTCCCACAGCTGCAGCTTTCAGTGTCTCAAATCCTTGCCAAAAAAGGGGACACGGGGAAGGTGAACCGTTTCCCACTCTAACAAAACCTTGTCCCAAACTCCCCAGCCTAATCCCGTCCCCACAGTCCCATGGAATCTTTGTGTGGAGAAGATCCTTGGGGAAACTGAGGAGCTGTAAATGCACCTGAGGTCTCGTATTCGGCTGTGCTTGAGAGAGAAGGTCCTTCCCTTGAGGGAAAGGCAGCAGGCAGAGAGAATTCAGCCAGAACTGTGGAAGAGAGAAGTGATAAAACTTTGCCTCCTGTGCTCCATCTGGTCTCCAGCAGGTTGATCCAACTTGCTTGGGCAAGTGAGAGCAGGAATTGTCTCAGAGCTCACCTGGCTCAGTGGCCTCTGTGTGCTGGCACTGCATGTGGGCTGCAAGGAAGGAGTTGGTCACGAAGGATTTGTGGCAGAGGGGGCTCTGGAGAGGAGGGAAAAGCCAGCAGAAAGACTGGGATCTGCAGGAAGGGACATTCCTCATGTCCCTGGTGAGGCAGGCAGGGCTTTGGTGCTTTAAAGCAAGAGGGGAGACCTCCAAAGACATGGATGTGTTGGGAGGATGGAGACGGAGGGGTCAGGAGCTGTTTCTGTCTGAAACCAATAGGGAAGGCAGAGGCCAGGATGGGGCAAGGATAGAGCTCAGGGAAAAATGCTGCTTTTCCAAAGGAGCAGTGAAATGAGGGGACCAGAGCATCAGTGAGGTCCTGGTTTTAAGGGGGTCTCGTGCTCCAGGGATGCCTGGGCTGAATGAACATAAATGATCTGGTCTGGGTGGATTTCCTCTCCAGGAAGGAAGGAGGGAGTTGATTTGGTGATGGGGCAGAAGCAGGCAAAAAGAGGCACATCCAGGAGACTTCCTGATGGAAAGGTGGGGAAAGAAAATCATCATCAAATCCAGCAGCATCCAGAAGCCTTTCACTGATCTGGAGGATGCTTAAATTCTCCACGGCATGAGACATCCATCAGGGCACAGGGATCACATGAGATCCCTTTACAGACCCCTTGTCTCACACAGCTCTGACCACCTGCAGCTGGCATCTCCCGAAAACACAGATTTTCCCAGGGGCTGGCAGGGAACCTGCCATCTCCATGAAGGTGAGAAACCAGCAGCAGGGCTGTCTGCCACCTTTTCTGGGGCCAGGGTTTAGGACACACGGGCAGGATGCAGCAACAAGCGCTGTGCCCAGGGGTGTCCCACACCCTCCCACCGTGCACCTTGCAGCAGCTGCTGGGACCAGCTGCAGGAAGAGCTGCTGTGGCAAAATCAGCTTCTTCCACCTCCTGCTCTCCTCCTTTTCCAACCAGAGCTGTGCTGCTCTGTCCCTGCTGCTGGGAGCAGCCAGCTCAGTGTGGGCATCCCGCAGGATCCAGGTGTGGATGGCCAGGGTGGTACCTGGTGCTCCTGGCAGTGCAGCAGGTACTGGAGACCCAGACTCTGCTCAGGACCTGCTCCAGCAGCTTCCACACCTCCTCCAGACCCTTCCCAACTGCAGCCAGCACCTCCTGCTCTTTCCCAGCTTCTCCTGTGACTCACAGGAGGTGAGCACAAGAGACACCTCCCATTTGGTGAGGCCGGCTGTGCTTGGTGCCCTGCTTTGCTCCAAGTCCTGGCAGGATTTTTCCTCTCCTGGCAGGATTCCTCACCTCCGGTCAGGCAGGAGAGAGAAATGGGATGGGATTGGACTCATCTTCAGAGGAGCCACCAGATAACAGAGCAGAGCCTTGGAAATGCCTCTTCCTTGAGCTCACTTGTGAAGGGGGTTTGGTTTGACTGGTGAAATCCCTCAGTCCCATCCCTCCCCTCATCGACACTCCCAGAGAGTCGAGTCACAGGGAAGAAAAGGCAAATCTTGTTGCCAGAGACAGAGAGAAACTGGAGATGAGAGATGGGGATGGGAGCAGAGTGAGGAGTGTGGGCAGTCAAAAGGAGTGGGGAGCTGTCAGGGCTGTCCGGAGCCATGTGGGAAAAACAGGGAGGACTTCCCGGGCTGTACACTCCTCCCCTGCATCTCCTCACTGCTGGGAGGTCAAAGGCATGGAGGAAAATCCATGGGCAGGAAAACCCTGCTCTAACAGAGTGGAGCAAAGCTAAATGGCACCAGAGCATGAAACTCATGGCTGGGGCTGAGCTGTGGGAGCGTCACACTGGGGAAGGGAAAGGAAAAACATTCCCTCGTGCCATGCTCCTGCTCCAACAACCACCAGCACTCGCCTTGGCACCACCCAACCTTACTCTGGAGTGATTCTGGAGGAACGCTGGGCAAGAAGGAATCCTTGCCTGAACACAGGAGCATATAAACCCTGTTTGCAGAAGGCTTCTTTCTCCTGCTGAACCCCAAATTCTGAGCTGCAGCTGGCTCAGCAGCTGTGGTGTTTGCAGGAGATAGCATTGTGCACATGGCAAACATTGGATGACGGAGACTGATCCCCACCTTTCTGCTCCCCAGTCAAAACCAGTTAAACTCAGAGAGACTCGGCAGGGATCTGCACTAGGCTTCTCTTTAGGGAATTGGGTGGATTGGTATAATCCTGGGAAAGAGAGGATCTGGAAGGGGATTGCTCACTGGGAGCCCTGTTGGGATTAAATGAGATTTTTGCACAGCTGGACAGGGGTGACCACCTCGTGTCCATTGAAATCCACTTATTTAAGAAGGATTTGGGAACCTGGAGGGCCATCTCTATCCTTCCTTGGTGTCTCAGCATCCCTTTTCCAGGCACAGTTTCTACAGCCAGGATTGACCTGGGAGGATGGGGCAGAGCAGCCACTTCCTGGCAAAAGCCAAAGTAAAAGTGTGGGAGCACAAACCTTCGGAAAATGTGACTCATTTTTCAGGGAGAAGTGAGCTCAGAGGAGTGGTGGTTTATGAACTGTTTTATTTTCACTCACTAATGTCCCTCTCAAAAACGTAGGGTGTATAGTCCATGTGAGGAGAACACCAGGAAGAGACGCTGGTTTAGGCTTCTCCTCTTTTGTCCCGGAGGCTCCAGTCCAAAGTCTGTTGTGCTTCCAACTTTTCTGACATGGGAAGCTGCCGGTAGTTCCAAGAGGAGCAGAGACAACATTCCTCCTGGGAGGCCATCCCTCTCTTTAGGAACTTTTCCCTTGGAGAAGCTCATGAAAAGGCTCAAAGTCTGTCAGATTTGGGAAGGTTTGGTTCGTGAGCACCTATCAGGAAACAGAACTGAGGCAAAGGTGTCCTTGGAGGCTACGTCCGATGGATACCCACCACCTATTCCCCAAGGGAATAGGGATGGTGGTTATGGAAAGTCCTTTCTTTCTCCTACAAAGCCGGACACCAACAGAGTGGGGCTTCTGTTTGGCAGGAAGGATCACCCCTCTCCTCCTTGCTCCACGTCACTCAGCATCCTCAGGGCTTGGGGGATCCCTGTGCTTGGCATTCTGGATCAGGTCCTCGTAGGTGGTGGGGCAGTAGGTCTTGTAGAGTTTCTCAGCCAGGGTGTTGCTGCCGGCCTCCACCACCTTGCGGTTGCGGTTCATGAAGTTCCACAGGTGCAGCGCGTAGGAGTGGTTGAAGCTGGGGCTTTTATCCCACACCTGGTAGTACCGGCCCCAGGCCGGGTACGGGATGGGGTAGAAACGCTGCGGGTTGAGGAAGGAGATGTTCTGGCAGCTGTGGTCCTCGGTGCCCTGGAAATCCGTGAGGTTGCAGAGTGTTTTGAGCATCCTTGTCATCAGAAAGGGGCCCTGGTTGCCCCAGATGTTGCCGTTGTACTTGAGCACAAAGTTCTCCATGCAGTCCCAGACGAACTTGTGGCGGGCAGGGAAGCCGAAGATGCCGTTGCTGGAGAAGCGCGACTTCTGCGCGGCCAGGAAGCTCCGCTGCGGGATGGGCCGGATGGAGATGACATCCGTGTCCATGTAGATGCCCCCGTACTTCCAGATGAGCGCCAGCCTGCTGGCATCCGAGCTGACGTGCACCCAGTTCTTCTCCTGCTCCGGCACCACCTGCGGAGTGGGAGAGGTGAGGTGTACTGCCGCGGGCAGGGAACGGATCCAATCCCTCCACGGGGCTGCAAATGGCACCAGAAACCTGCACCTGCATGGTTGCAAATGTCACCTATTGTTGGGATGGTCACAACACAAAGAGTGACCCCGTAAAAGTTCAGAAGGCTCCTTTAATATGGCCCCATGCTGTCTTTTATACAGTTTTTACAAACCTCGAGGGTAACTTCTAACTGGTTAATAGCTTTCTTGTTAATTACTCTGTTGGTTAGTAAAAGACATTTTACTTGTCCATCAAATCCATCTATTCTCAGGTTGTTCACATATTTTCTTTACTGATTCTCATGGGACAAATCCCTTGTTATTACAGGTGCACTTATTTTTCGCCCTCAGAACAGATTGTTGTGTTAAAGNACCTGCATCTGCATGGCTGGTTAATGTCACCATAAACCTGCACCTGCATGGTTGCAAATGTCACCTATTGTTGGGATGGTCACAACACAAAGAGTGACCCCGTAAAAGTTCAGAAGGCTCCTTTAATATGGCCCCATGCTGTCTTTTATACAGTTTTTACAAACCTCGAGGGTAACTTCTAACTGGTTAATAGCTTTCTTGTTAATTACTCTGTTGGTTAGTAAAAGACATTTTACTTGTCCATCAAATCCATCTATTCTCAGGTTGTTCACATATTTTCTTTACTGATTCTCATGGGACAAATCCCTTGTTATTACAGGTGCACTTATTTTTCGCCCTCAGAACAGATTGTTGTGTTAAAGGAACTTCTCATTCTCAAAACAGCTTCGTGTGGGAACTTCCAGATTGTTTGTTAGCTGCACTTAGAAGAAATGACAGGCTAGCTTTTTACCCTGTTCCTACAGTCACCAACAGCTTTTGCTGCCCCCAGCCATTGGATTTTACCGGGATAAGATAAGGAGCTGGAGCAGAGCAATGCTTTGTTAGCATTGGGAATGCAGGAATGTTTCCCAGGTGGTTTGATGGCACCTACAGTGTTAACCCAATGCCACCATGAGTCACTCCCTGCTATTTCAGTGGGACACAACCCACTTAACACACTCCCGGATCCCTCCCAGCTCTTTGAACCAGGCTGGAGGCTTTTCATCGGCGTTTGTTGGCATTTGGAGTCATTTTTTCTAGGGAGAAGAAAGAGTTTGGACAAAATCTGCCTGCCCTGCCCAAGCAGTTTGACCAGAGCTACTCGTGGGCAGTTTGCCAGGAACTTTTTCCAGGGTGGAGCTCACCAGATCCCACCTTGACTTTGCATGTTGCTGTTATAGAACCTGAAATCTCTCCCCTATCTCTTATCTGCTGCGGGCTCTGTCAGAGTGAGGCAGCTCTATCAAGTGCTCAGGCAGCACATTTTGTTCAACCAGCTTCTGTTGGGGAAGATTATTAAGGCTGTTTTCTCAAAACACGTCTGCAATCTATTTTTACCGATATTTCCTTTGCCAAAAAAATCCGATTCTCCAGATAAGGCCGATCACGTATGCCATAAACAGAGAGATGAACACACAGCAAAACGCGGCCAAAATGAATCTCTTCCCAACCAAAACAATAAAAGTCACTAATTTCACACAGCCCTGCATTCCCCGTTCCTTTTAAAGCCTTTTCCCACCCCTGGCTGTAACTTTTTTCCTGTTTCCCACTTGTTTGAACACTCACCTGGTTGTACCACTCGAGCAGAGGGGTCTCCTGGAAGATGGTTTCCATCTGGAGGGGGAAAATGAAGACATTCTTCATGGAAGACAAGAGGGAGAAGGCTGCATAGCTGGTGTTCATGTCCAAGGCCGTCTCGTTGGTGAGCCCCCTCATGAAGAGGATGATGGGCCTGTCCTGGTAAATCCTGGCAGCAGATTCCACGGAGCAGGACACCAGCGGGGGCGGCTCCAGGCGCTCCGTCGTCTCCAGGAAAATGATGCTTTTGCCAAGGTTCAGCACCTGCTCAGGTGTCAGGTAGTGCTGGGCCACGGGCAAGTAGGAGAAGACAGAGCTGGACAAGAGGGAGATCTCGTACAAAAGGCCCGAGACAAAGCAGAAACAGAGGCATATCTGGATTTTCCTCAACATTCTTTCTCTCCTGGAGCGTTTGGGGGCATGCCTCCGGCATGGGTGCTGAGGAGAGACGAGGAACAGCAAGAGGAGGAGCCAGTTATTAGTCAGCAGGACTGGGAAATGGAGGCACGTGGTTTTGGACAGCGAAAGGTGAAGGCAGCTTGGTGACAAGCCTAGTGACAGTCCCTCTAGGGATACAGAGGGCTCTTCCCCCTGGGATGAAGATCTGGGGTCCCTCCTCCTTGGCCCCAGGCAGGCAGGGGGAACCAGGAGGGGTCTTGGAGAAGGGATGGGCAGCTGTGTCCCACGGTGCAGGCATGGGCCTGGCAGAGAGGGAAGGACCCAGGGAGAGCAGGTGAGAAGGGTGACCATGCCAAGGCAAGGAGCCCCAGGACCATCCCTGGGGCAGACTGGTGTGGGAACTACTCCCAAGCACAGCAGTGCCATTCCAACACAGGCTTGTCCCAGGGAATCTGTGGAGCCAAATGTGCCCATGGAATTAGGTGCCCAAGGGGGTTGTGAGTGTCACAGGGGGAAGGTTGTGATTACAGTTCGGGGTGTGTCACCCGGAGCTAAAACATCAGCATGCCAAGGGCTTTTTCCCAGTCCATCCCTTCTGCTAACACTTCAACCCTGAGGGATTTGTGTCCTGCAGGGATGGAGCCTTGTGATGGACCAGAGAGAAGCAGATGAGGGTAGAAAGTGGATGGTTTCATACAAGGAAGGAATTGTGACCTACCTGGATTATAGTCCTGACAAATCTACATTTCCAGCACCTTTTCTTGCCCCGGCGGTGACTGTTGGACTCCTGCAAAGCCCAGCTCCCTGGTGAGGACACCCAAACCGTCTGGAGCATGCAAAGGGATTTCTGGAGGTATGAGAATGGTGCACAGGGGAAAACCAGCTCTGCTGCTGGCTCAGTCTCAGTCTCAGAAAAGGTGTGGGATCCACCTAAAAGAAGAAAGAAGGGACATGTTGGGTGAGGCCCATCTTGTGCCTGGCACTGATGCCTTGGGAAGGCTGACCTGGAACAGATCAGCCTTCCTGAGACTGGACAGAGCTGGAGAATAAAGTAGATGTTTATAAAAAGGCCTTTAGGATCCACCTTGGGCAGGACAAGAGCCTGGCCAGGGCTGCACCCAAGGTGGACCCAAAATGGTCACAAAATGGACAAACGGTCACGAGGTCTCACACTTTTATAAGTTTTGGTCCATTTGCATATTGGGGTTTAATTGTCCAATTACAGCCTCAGGTTGTGAGGTCCCATCCTTCTTGTTTTCTCTCTTCAGCCCACTGTTGTTTGTGCTTTTGGGCCTGAAAGTTGTCCTTGGTCTTCAGCAGGAAAAGGATTTGTTTTGCCTACTTATTCTGTGAGGAGAGCTTACTAGCACTTAATGTGAGGCTCAGAACTGCACCCCTAGGCAGCACAGAACCTGAAAAGCATGAAATCTAAAACTTAAGGCATCAGCACAGCTCCCCCCTCCCAGTCCCACCAGGACACGAGGCCATACAGCCACAGGGAGCTCCTGCTGGTAAGAGGCAGGATGGAATGGGATCTGCACTGCAGTGTCTGGTGGCACAAGGAAATTGCCTCCTGAAATGCCACCTGGTTGCAGCTGAGTGGCTCGGCAGGGACCAGGAGCCAGGGTCCAGCAGAGGGGACACACCTGGAATGACAACCCAAAGTCCAAGAGGCCCTGAAAGTGTCCAGAGCTTGACTGATTGAAGGGAATGGCAGGAAACACAGCTCTGTGTGCCGGGATAATTAATGAGCCTCATTCCATGTCACCCTTCCAGAATACAGATAAGTCTGGAGCGGAGCAAACCCCATGGAAATTCCCTGCCAGCTCTGAGCTTGAGCTTGGAGCTGTGGCAACTCCCGATCCATTTCTCAGAGCTGGAGCTCATCAAATTAAATATTAAAGCAGTGACTGTTCCCATCAGTGCTGCTTCCTGTGCTGCATAACAGATTTTGTTGTTTTCCCTTCCAACTGCACAGGATTTCTTATCACATCCTGGGTTCCCAGGACAGAACAGGAGTTTGGGAAGAAATTCTTGGGGAGGAGGGTAGGGAGAACCTGGCACAGGTTGCCCAGAGAAGCTTGGCTGCCCCTGGATCCCTGGAAGTGCTCAAGACCAGGTTGGAGCCACATGGGATAGTGGAAGGTGTCCCTGCCCACAGCAGGGGTGGCACTGGATGAGCTTTAAGTTCCCCTCCAACCCAAACATTTCTGGGATTCCATGTTCTATGTTAATTTTTCCAATCCAGTTCCCCTCATTGTCCCTGCACTCTGCTGTGAGTGGCAGCACCTGGGGCCTCCCTGCAGATAGGGAATTTGAACGGAAGACAGGGAATGGAGAGCAAATATCCGCGGTTTGGAAAGGCCGTGTTCCTGAGCCTGCAGATAAGGCAGCCTGTGCTGCCCCGTGGGGCTCAGGTGAAACACACATGTCCAGCCCAGTCCCACAGGGCTCGGGAGATGCCAGCACCGACATTAAAATAAACTACAGTGCTCAATCTCCAAATTTCGTCCAGCCTTTCCCACCTGCCTCTCATTCTCAGACAGGTGCAGTTCATTTACTCTGGTCATTTGAAAAGAAAACAGAAAGAAAAAGTTGCTCCCTGGCAGCTCTGTGACAATCTGGGCTTGGCCAGATTTTCGGGCTTTTAGTTGGGTTTTTTTCCAGCCCAGACTGGTTTGGGTTGGAAGGGACCTTAGAGCTCATGGAAAGGGGGTTAAAGCCATTCCATTCCCCCTGTTCTGCCACTCCATGTCCCTGTAAATCATTCCTGCTGCTGCTCCAGTGCTGACCAGGGTCTGGAGCACCTCTGCTCCTTTTTAAATCTTGATGCCGCTCTCCTGAAGCAGAAACCCCCGGCTTTGCTTTGATTAGAGTTGGGACCGTGAGGACATTCCCATTACTGGATTCATATTTCTCCTTTGATGGCCGACAGATCCGATGTCTCAGGTCTTTATGAGCAGCCCAGCAGAGCCGTGCCCGCAATAGTCCTTCAAATTTAAAACAGTCCGGGAGGCATTTTATTTGCAAATTGTGGGCAGGGAATGAGGAGCCACTCCAACACCTCCCTGCTCTGTGCACGACATTGTGAAGAGAAACACGCATCTCCATCGGCTCATTCCGGGAAATTGTTTTGCTTGGTTGGTTTTCCAAAACCCCTGTGTGGCGAGTTATGAATTCTCATCACATTTGACCTGGAGGCTGCTGTTATCAAAATGTTCCCTTCCCTGCTCGAGTTAAAACGACTGCGGAGCCGAATGTTAAAAATAAATCCCGGCCATTGAATAGATTACCCTGCTGAGTGGGATGATTCCGGGATGCGGCTGCTGCCTTGATGGCCCATCTTGTAAAGAGATTTCTTTTCTTGGGGCAATTTCCGTGGTTCAAGTGCAGGATGAGAACGGCTGGGAGACTACGAGGGAGATTACTACAGATGCCTGTGATAACTCCTCAAGGTGGCCGTGAGACACAGGCGCTGGGAATACAGCGGGATTTTGTCACCAAACAGGGGTAGTGACGCTGCTGGGTTCTGGCCCTACACCCCCTGCACATCACACCCCTGGAGCCCCTGAGGTGAACAAAGGGATGTCCCCAGGACAGCCCGCGGGGCACCACCAGCTGATTTAGGGTCAGCTTGAACAAGGACTAAAACTCCTCATTTGCTAAAAGGGATTTTAAAATAAATAAATTAATTAATAAGTAGATAAATAAATAATCCCAGCACCTGCAGCTCGCATTTTGCCCAGCCCTCATTTCAGTTTTAGGCTATCCAAAAGCGAGAGCTGCATCACAAACTGCAGTTCAAGCACTGCAAGCAAATACTGCGCACCTCACAGCCCTCTGGCAAACCCCGCTGCCACCGAATCCGCATCCCCACAGCTCCTGGAATCCCTCGGGATTCAAAGCAGAGACCTCCATCCTCTTGCCCGTCCCCTGTCTGTAGCTTTCCTCTTAGAGCCGGCGGGATTTGCCTTTGGGATGCACCCACTCTGTTTCTGGGAGTAAGCCCAGGCCAGTCCCGGATTTCCACACTAACAGCATCTCATGAGCACACGCCGGTTTATTTTTGAATCTCTGTGGGTTTTGCTCGAGGAAATTACAGCTGCAATCAATCTAATGCACGTGCACGCACTTCAACCCCAGCTTGGTCACATTTGACACCAGGCACGTTTGGAAAGCGCCTTCTAATGGAAAACCCGGGCGAGGAACGTATCGGATTCACGGCAGATTAATTAGTGCAGCCGATCTGATGCAAATGAAGGGGCTTCTCACCGTGCCCTGCCACACCTGCCTTCCCGTTCTCCAACTCAGCAGGCTCAGGGATAGAGCAGAACTCACCTGAGGGCTGCCAAGAGCAGGCGAGGTGTGCAGGCTGTTGAGAATTCCCGCCGGGAGGGATCCAGAGGCGATGGAGAGCCCGAGGAGCTGCGCTGCCTCCCCGCTGTGTCCTGCCCTGGCAGCAGCCTCATGGCTGGCTCTGCACAGCTCTGCTGTTTGCCTTCCCGGGGTGCCCAGATAAGGCTCAGCCGGGGCCGTGCTCTCCCCGCAGTGGGCAGAGCGAGGTCCCGCAGTGGCCAAGCACGGGCGGGGCTGGGAAAAGGCACCTTTTGGGGGTGGTTTGCAGCACATCCAGCCTTTTCCCTTTCTGTCCAGATCCACTCTCAGGGAGGCTCCTATAGGGCAAGGAAGAGCTTTGTGGAGTGGGATCGGTGCTCTGGATGCTTCCAAGGGAGGCAACAACAGGGCTTCCTACACAAACGCCTCCCAATAACACTGAACCACCGCCTGACAGGCTCCCGTGCCTGCCCAGGTTCCCTGATCCCTCAGAGCCTCTGTTTGTCCCCAGCAGGATGCCTTGGAGGGGCAGGAACAGGATTGGGCGACCCACCTCAGACCGGAAAAATTCCCCCAGAGCTTTCCTGGCTCTGGATGTGAACTCCAGTGGCCATCCTGTGCTGGGACAGCAGAATTTGTATGTAAAGGTGGAGCTGTGGCATCCAAGAAAACTCCCCAGTGCATCCCCCTGCTCCAGAGCTGCTCAGCCCGTGTGAAGACACCACAGCACGCAGCAGAGATGTGACCCCTGGCTCCAGCCACCAACAGTCATCAGGGTCTTTGCAGTTCTCGTCCTCATCCTTTTCCTTCCTCTTCCTATTTTTGGCCAAGCTGTATATCCAGAGAAGCTGGGAGAGCGGGAAGATTTGTCCAGCCAAGGAGTGCTGGCAGCACCACGTGCTACACACATGCCACTATGGCAAAAGCCCCCGTTTCCCACCCAAACCCCCACCCCTCTCCACCAGCAGTGCTTAGAAACCACCAACAAGCCACTCAGCACACCCCTCCTGCAGCCTGTGATGGCACCAAAAAGGCAGCCAGCCCTTCGAAAACAGCCACGAACATTCCAGGGAGCTCCCATTTGCTCCGGGGCAGCTCGGGGGCAGCCCCTCACCCCTCGGCAGGGTAAGTTAAGTAAAGTTAATTTATTCAGAGAAGGTGCCCCCGGGTACGTGATTCCTGCTGGGAAGGCTGGGGGAGGATGCAGAGAGCTGCAGGCAGAGCAAACAGCGCCCACGGAAAGGCAGCGAGATACCCAGGGCTTAATCAGCTGATAAGAGCCCGGGTAAAAATGCCAGGAGCGCTCCCGTTCTGAAAAACATCGCTGGGGCAATGACGTGGGTGAGGAGCCCACGAGTCCGGCACACCCCTGCGTGAGGAACCCTCCCCTTGGGCAAACACCCTCGGGGCCATCGTTTGCGGGTCACCTGCAGGGAATTGGGGTGGACAGAGCTCAGCTCCAGCGCTGACAGCTCTTCTGGGGGTGAGCACATCCATCTGCCCATCCAGCAGATCCCTGTCCGTTGGGAATAGATGATCTCCAGGGTCCCCTCCAACCCAAAGGAGGTTATGATTACCTGGTGGTCCATCCCTCCTTCCCTTCCCAGGGCTCTGCTGGGCCTGGGGGATGCAGAAACACCAGGACAGAGACACCAGCTGCTGTTAAAAGTTCCAGCCCGGTTTTTATCTTATCCATAACATGGAAACTTCCCCATCCTGTCCCTGTTCTCCCCATTGCCCTAACGCCCTGCTGAGACTCTTGGCACAGATTTAGGAGGAGATTTTTCCATGGAACTCACTCCAGCAGAAACTTACAGCCTGGAGCAGCCTCATCCTGCCCCTTGATTCCAGATGAGCTGAGGCCAATCTCTTTGCACCCCACTGGATGCTCCAGGCTGAGCATCCCACCAGGACTCTGCCCATTCCCTGCTCCAGGTGCCACTGCCACGGCCTCAGCGGTGCCCTGCCAGCCCAGCATGGGAATTTGGGTCCCCAAAAGCCTGCTGAGGAGACAATAAGCAGGGTCACACACGCCACAGCTGGTCCACAGCTGGGGCTTGGGCTGAGGCTGCTGGATGCTTCACACTCACACACACTTAAAACACAGGGAGCAGCCAAAGTGCTGCTGCTGCTGCTCTGCATTGCCCTCTACGGGAGCCTGTTTTCCACAGAAAAATGGCAGTCTGCAGGCAGAGCCTGTGCCTGGACCTCCTGCATCTCCAAGGGCTGGGTGGCACGGCCAGGGGAGCTGACATCACCCCTCAGTGTCACGTCAGCAGGAGGAGGCCCCAGCTCCCAGGGGTGTGACTGGGGCAAAGTCAGGCTTTCCCTTCCCCTGTCTACATCCAGAACACTCAGAGCAACCTCTGGGACTCAAACACCACAGGAGAAGCCCCAGAGTCATGGGGAAAGTGTCCCACCACTTTTGGCCCCTGGTCTGCCTGCTCAGTTGGGTTCACTGGGACAGGGATCACAGGATCACGGAATGCTTTGGGTGGGAAGGACCATAAAACCCATCCCACTCCACTCCCTTGGGCAGGGACACCTCCCACTAGCCCAGGTTGCTCCAAGCCCCATCCAACCTGGCCCTGGACACTTCTGGGATCCAGAGGCAGCCACAGATTCTCCTCCCAGAACAGAGGAGTGTCGATGAGGCTGCCTGGGGACTGCTGTCCAGGAGCCCAGCCAGCCACTGGGCTGGATCTATAGGATCTGCTGGGCCTGGATTGGGCAGAAGTACCATTCAACAGGGTGATTCAAAAGAGGAGTCAGGACCTGAAGGCAAGAATCCCATGCAGACATTGCCATTCACCATGAACCATATTAATATTATAATATATATTATAATATCATTATATAATATTATTATATTTCTGTATGTATATGTTTGTATATTTCACACTCAGCATCACCCAAACCAGCCTGGCTCAGCTTTAAATAGGGAGAGACAGTTGACCAGATTCCCTTTTCCTCTGTTTTTCTGAGCATCTCCCTCAACCCCTCCTTGCACACCCCCTAGAAGCGTCCTGATGGATTTCCAGGAGTCCTCTCCTGTGGGGAAAGGCTGGGCTAAAGGAGCTGACAGGAAACATGGAGAGAGACTGTGGACAAGGGTCTGGAGTGCCAGCACAAGGGGGAACGGCTTCCCACTGACAGAGGGAATAGATGGGATATTGGGAAAGAATCCTTCCCTGTAGAGGGTGATGAAACCCTGGCACAGGTTGCCCAGAGAAGCTGTGGCTGCCCCTGCAAGTGTCCAAGGTAAAGTTGGATGGGGCTTGGAGCACCCTGGGATAGTGGGAGCTGTCCTTGCCCATGGCAGGAGTGGGACTGGATGGGCTTTAATGTCCCTTCCCACTGAAACCATTCTGGAATTCCATGACCATCTTGGTTATAGAGGATCACCCTCCATGCACCCTCTCTGGTTTTCCATCCTCCTCTCTGCTGTTAACTCCTGGCATTTATATCTTTTGGTATTTATTGAAAGCCCGTGTCTTTTTTTTTTTTTTTAGAATTATGTTGATATGGTAGAAAAGTCATTTGCTCCTTTTGAGCAACAGGGAAGTTATAAATTAATGTTTTCTTAGTTATTTTCCCAAAAATCAATACCTGTTCCTGGAAAACAATAAAGCACTTAGAGCTTACATGCAGATGAACACAAAAGGAGAGAAGCTCATCTAAACAGACCCAGAGTTACATCTCCCAAAGGAGAGCTTGGCAGTCGATTCACAGGGAGGCGGGGCCGGGAATGCCCGGGGGCAAAAATATCAGAGGAAGAAATGCAAGGAGCTGATCGGTGCCAAATTACAGCCAGTTGTAAAGCAATGTCTTTGTGCTGGCTCGGGCTGGGGTGGTTGATTTCCCTCAGAGGAGCTGGGACGGGGCTGTGTTTGCCACACAGAGCTGGGGGAAGAAGAAGGAAGAGAGGGATTCTTGGAGTGGTGGCATTTCCCTTCCTGAGTCTCCTGTCCATGTGATGGAGCCTGGCTTTCCCAGGAAGGGCTGAACACCTGCCCACAGGAAACGGGGAGTGAATTCCTCGGGTTTGTTTGCTTGTCTACAGCCTTCACTTCCCCCATGGAACCGGCATTATCTCAACCCACGAGTTTTCTCACTTTTGCCCTCCCGGTTCTCTCCCCACCTCCAGAGCAAAGGGAATTGGGTTAGCCAGGGGTGCTCCTAAACCTGCCTCTGCAGCACCAGGGCTTGTTGTGCTGCCAAATCAGAGTGCAACACCACTAGACTGGGGAGCCTCAAACCACTTTTTTTCCCTCCTCCCATTAGAAACAGATCTGTTTCCCCTGAGCAGGGCCAGTGCAAACTGCCGGTTTACCTGCTGCAGATCTGAGCCCCTGAGATCTGGGTTGTGCCAATCCTGAAGTCCCTGCAAGGCAAAGAAACCCACCGAGCGGAGCTCATCAGAAGTTTAGTAGGATTTCTGCTTGTGGGCAGGGTGGGCCAGAGCAAAGCCTGGTTTTACTGGACCCTGCAGAGCTCCCAGCCCCTAGGAAAGAGAAACACCAGGGAGTGAAAAGCCCAAAATTATTGGTTGTTTTGCCTATAAGAAAAGGGTTTTCTTATAACACAACAAACATTTGTAAGTAATAGTAAATATCAGATTTTGAGAAGAAATTCCTCCCTGTAGAGGGTGGTGAGGCCCTGGCACAAGGTGCCCAGAGAAGCTGTGGCTGTCCCTGGGTCCCTGGAAGTGTCCAAGGCCAGGTTGAACAGGGCTTGGAGCAACCTGAGATATTAGAAGGTGTCCCTGCCCATGGCAGGGGGTGGGACTGGATGGGCTTTAAGGCTCCTTCCCACCCAAATCATCCAGGGATTTTGTGGGATGCTGTCAGCACAGTGCCCTGAGCAGGGTGAGGTGCCCCAGGCTGATCTGCCCTCCCGTGCTCCAAACACCCAGTGGGGCCAGGAATCAGATGCTGAGAGGTGGGATGCCCATCTGGAGCAGTGGCATTAGAAATCTCCACAAAAAAATTCCATCAGAAAATCCTCCTCGACTCCATCAGCAGCCAGCAACAAGAGCTTTCTATATTCATGAATTCATCAGAGTCATATTTCAAAAATAATAAATGCTGTTATTATTGTTATTATTGGAATGAATTTCTCCATTATGTACTGAGTGATTGTGAGCACTTGCTGCCTGCAGCACAGGAACCACCTCAGGAATAATCCAAGCAAATGATATTTGTGTCGTGCCTGCCATGGGGTCGTGTTTGGGGGTTTTTGAGCGAGGAAGGTATTAACCAGAACAACAGCAACAATCACAACACAAAGAAAGTCATTATAAGTTGGTGTAAAACACTGTCAGGGTGGGGTTTTTTTTCAGGCAAATTTAGTTTGGGGCACGTGACTCGTGCTTTCCTGAGGTTTGTCCTGGTTTCTTGGAGCTCTGCCTGCACTCGGAGCCTCCTGCTCTCTGCTTGCTTTGCCTGTGTACAGAGGAAGGGAAGGAGAACAGAGCTCAGGGAATGAGCACTGGGATGGAGCACCACTGTTTGCTCCCTTATCACACCACCTTGGCCCCGTGGCCACCGTGTGCCTCCTTGGCTCCTGAGCCTCAGAGGTGGAGCCCTCCCTGCTCCCGGGCCCCTTCCCTGCTGCTCCCTGCATTCTTGGCCAGAAAATGCTGCAAAGAGCAGAGGAGATGGAACAACTGACCAGGAGTCGGGCACTGGGAGGTTAAATCTGGACAACAAGTGGATGCAGGGGATGGGCTGGGGTTGATGGCTTTCCTCCAGGAAACTGGAGCCTGGGAAGCAGAGTAAAGGCAGGAGGGGTGGCCTGGTGTCCCCCTCCATCCCAGAAGGGTTTGTGGCAGAAGCAGAGTCCCTGTTCACCCTCTGTCCCCCTGAGTCCCCTCCCTGGCTCCATCAGGCTCCATCCCCACCTCCCTTTCCCCATGATCCAAGAGCTGCTGTGGGGCTGTAAAATACAAAATGGGAACAACCCAAGATTTTTCCAAGAGGCCCAGCCGAGCTGTCAGCACGTTTTGACACGAGGCCAAGAAGATAGATTCCAAAAAGATGGGATCCCACCATGCCAAAAAGTAACATTTGGTTGAGCATCTGCCAAAACAAAGCTAGCAGACTGCTGGGAAGGCTTCATTTTCCAAGGATTTTTTTTTGGGCATGAGGAACAGCAAAGAGGATCTCTGTGAGCATCTTCCCAGGCTATGAGGAAAAGGACCCCTTGATAGCTGGAGGGGACATTTACTCCGAATTTCAAATTCAATTAAAAATTAAAAATTTCAATTTCTGGCCCTGGTGAGATGACAAATTGCTCTGCTGCCACACCAGAATAATCTCAGCATATTCAGAATCCAGGACTTTGCCCTGGAATAACATGGAATCATTAAAGCTGCACACCCTTGGTCTGTCATGGCAAAGTGGACAAACAACATCCACACTGCCTTCATTTCAGTCACATCATGTCTTTATCTGTTAAAAAAATTAAAATTTTATTTTGCTGCCTAAAATTCCTGGGGAACTTGGCCTCACTAACTCCTGTGTGTCCATGACATCAGAGATGGGGGAAGGACTTCCCATGAGCAACAATCTGGCTCCAGATATTAACGATTAAATGAAGAAATTATTGATAATGAAGGTGGTGAGGCCCTGGCACCAGAGAAGCTGTGGCTGCCACTGGATCCCTGGAAGTGTCCAAGGCCAGGTTGGACAGGGCTTGGAGAAACGTGGGATAGTGGGAGGTGTCCCTGCCCATGGCTGGGGATGGGACTGCATGGACTTTTAGGTGCCTTCCGACCCAAACCACCCTTGGATTCCATGAGGGTCCAGATCAGAAGGATGACAGGGATGGACAAAAAAATGTTGGGACAGCAGAAAGGTGCATCTTCGGTGTGACGGAAAGTCAGGAGTCTTGGAAAGCTTCTTTAGGGAAATATGTAAATACAGGCAGAAAAGGGAACTGCCAGGACCCAGCCAGGCCAGACCATTCTCTGATTGCCCAAGAATTCAGGGAGAAGGGACACATGGAGTGCAGAGAGGACAGCAGAGCTTTCTAATGAGCTTTGTGGGTCAAATAGCACGGATTGAGGCTCTAAAGCAACTGGATTATAGGGAAAGTGAGGAAGATAAGGAGAATGGAAAGCAGGAGCATCCAGCTCTGGATGTGTTAACCCATTTGTAGTCAGACCTGGGACTGCAGGACAAAATCTGAAGGAAACGTTAATTAAATGCACTGAGAAAAATGAGATAAAGTGCAACCCAGGTTTACCAAAGGCAGTTTGTGCCAGCCCGTGCTGACATCTTCCTTTGATAAGATAATTGGTTTTCCAGACAAGGGAAATTTGGTAGATCTAATCTATCTGGAGTTCAATAAAGCATTTGATACAGGGCCGCATGGGAAATTATTAGTGAAGCTGGAGAAAATGAGAATTAACGGGGCTGGGGAGTGGGGAGAGCCGGGGCTGGCACAGAGAGCACAGCGGGATCGGGATCGGCCCGAGGATGGGGCTGGGTGTCCGGGAGAGCCCGTCCTGAGGCCCATCCTGGCAAAGTCCCTCCATCTCCGAGGCTGGGAGGGAAGTTTCCTGGATTTCCTGGAGCGGCTCCCGTGCCACCTGGAGCTCAGGGAGCGGGAGCATCCCTGCGGAGGCTGCAGGGCGGGCGCGGCACCGTGAGATGGCAATGTTGGTCCATGGATGAGCAGCCCGCTCCTCCTCATCCTCCAACCCCGGCTCTCCCCGCCTGGACACATTTCAGCGCCGGCTCCAAGAAATCTGCGATTGCCACTGCGGAGCGACGGCGGTGGGAGCTAAATCAGCCCGAGGAACGTGGCTCTGGACGACCAGCTCCGGTGCCAGGGGAAGGGAAGCGGTGTAAATCCATCAGATGGGATCAAGGCAGCGCTGCCCTCCCTGCAGAGCCGGCCCAAAGAGCGTCTCCCAGCGCACAAAAAGCCCCGAAGCAGGCAGAGCTGCTGAGGGTAAGTGCGAACACGGCCGCGCGTGTGCGCGGCGCAGCGAGAGGAGGAGACGGTTTTATATAGAAATAAAATCTGCTTACCCCTTGGCTGTATTTTTAGCTGAAATTACACCTAAATGCCACCTGATCAATTCAGCTAAAATGAGCCCTTAATCCTAATAAGTCTTGATCACTTTTTTAAACCTCACGAAACAGCAGGGAGGGTGTTTGCATAAAGCAATAACACCTTGATTCGGATTCCATTGGCAGGGAGCAAACTTACATAAGCACCAAGTGCTCCTGTTAATATTAAAGAAGGACTTGGAGAGGGCCTAAGGAATGCCTTGGGCTGCTTTTCTGCCCTTTGCGTCACATCTGGTCACTCCTGCTCCATCCCCAAGGACGGAAGGCACGTGAAATCTTCAGGGATTCCCTAGTCAAGGCAGCAGGGATAACAAACCCCACCCCGGCCATTTCCATTTCCCAGGGATGTTCTAATCCAAAGGCAAGCAGAGGAGACCAAGCAGACAAGGTTGGACTTGATGATCTCAGAGATCTTTTCCAACCTGGATGATCCTGTAATTCTGAGGACACTCCTCACTGCTGCTGGGTTTCACTCACCTGTGCTGCAGCAGATTTAGCCACGGATGAGACTCACGGCTTTCTATAATTTTTCACAAAAAAAAAAAAAAAAAAAAATCTGGGAAGAACTCATTATTCCTCAAACCCAGAACAACTTGTGTCAGCTTCAATAAATCTTCAGGGGGACTTTGAAATCCTGAATTGCCAAAGGATGCTGTTCCAGGGAAACGTGGGCGGCACCACCCACTGCACCCCTTCCTTCCATCATTAGCCATTATGATGCTTCCTGAATGCTGGAATTTATACATTATTATTGTGGCTTCCCAGATTCCTTCCCTTTTTTTAGCACCTGCGCAAGCACCGCTTTGCCAGTGGTGGCCTATACAATAAAATGGCTCCTTTCTCCCCCTCATTTCCCAGCTACCCAGGAATTTCTTTAGGTCATCTCTCACTCAGTAAGTTATGGGTTAGAGCTGTAAAAGAGCAGGAGCTGGGAGGCAGAGGCTCTTTTTATAGGAGTCTTGAACAAGCCTGGCCCCAGCTGCTCCAAATTAATGTGGATCCAGTGGCGTGAATGGAGTTGCATTCATTGGAATGCAGCTGGGATCTGAGCTCCCAGCTGAGTGTTTGATGGGGGGTGGTTTTCCTGGTAACCTGCTCATCCCTAGACCTGGTGCTGAGTGTGCTCGACGTGTGGGAGCTTCCCTGGAGGAAGGGGGAAGGCGTGGGGGAATCCTGAAGGTGGTGGTGTTTCCATTGCTAACCAAGAGCAAAGTGACTGTCAGCAGCAGCTGGGAAAACCAGGATGGGGCTGGAGGTGCCCCACAGAGATGGGGTCAGCTGGAGCAGGGCAGGGGATGGGATGCACCATCCTTGCAGGTGCCTGTGGGGATGGGGTGAGGTGAGCAGTGCAAAACTGCCCGTTCTGGGGAAAAAAAAGCAGTGGGAAGGAAAATTGGGATTGCAGCCTGTTCTGCAGATCAGCGCTTGTTGGTGTGGGTCAGATGGGTCGGAGCGCATGCTCAGGTGTGGATCCAGTGGACTGGAGATCCCACTCAGGTGTGGATTGGTGGTGGGAGTCCACATTCAGGTGTGGGTCAGGAGACCACACTCAGGTGTCCAGCTTGGTTTGCTCCTGGGAACACTGAGCAATAATCCATAGGGAGTGGATCTCAACCTTCACATTCACCTCCAGGGTAGGGCAGTGGTAAAACATTTCCAGGGTCTCATTTTCCAATGGATCCATGGAAATGGGGCTCCCTGCTGGGATCCACCCAAAGGCCACGCTGCTCTCACACCCCTGAGCAGTGAGATCTGAGGGTTTGGTCTCCACCTTCCACACGTTCTCCCCATGGACCAAAGGCTGCCTTGGTAAATCCCTGGGAGCTCCATCCCCTGGTGCCCCCTGTCACTGTGTAGGTCTGGAGTGTGGGTGTGCAGGTGTCCTTCCTCACATCAGCATTTCCCAACTGGAGCCCCAGGGTGACTGCAGAGCTCCCCTGCCATTTATGAATAAAAGGATCAAGGTCCTGACCTCTGGAACCTCCCGGTGACCCTGTCATTGTGCAGCCATGCCCAAAGCTCTGCACGGAGCTGGCAGGGAACATAAATCTGGGAAGAACTAATGAAGACCCCCAGGGCCACGGCTCTCCATGGCTGTCTTGTTAACATGATCTAGGAAAGACAGGGGGCCCTGCAAAAGACAAAACCCAGGGATAATAAGTAACTCATCAATGTCAGGGAGAACCAGAGCATTGTCAGGGAATGTTGGATGAAGGTTTGCAGAACATCCCACCCCCAGCCCAGCAGCACCACGGCCATGGGGCTGGGGGGGGCAGTTATCCCCCAGAACCTCATGGCTCACCAAAAATCAGCATCATGGTTAAAAGGCACTGGCACATGCCTTTGGCACATCCCTCTTCCCACTGGCAAAAGCCCTTTTGGTTTTGTCTTGATGCCAGCAGGGACTGAAGCCCTGTGGGTGGTGGGATACTGGGCTCTCTCACTCATCCCAAAGGCCTGGCATCAATATTTTCTGAGAGGCAGAGGAATTCTCAGAGGTGCCAGGGTGGTACCCTCAGGGCAGTGAGAGAGGGATGGGTTGCTCTCTTGGTAAAACGAGCCCCTGCCAATCCAAGATCCTGAAGCTGGAAATGGAACTCAGGGTCTCTTGGCAAGGAAGTGGCACTGATAACGATTGTGGGTTCAGATGTCACCCCTGTGATGGCTGATCCAGGCTGTGGGGGGAAGCCTCGGTGGCCAGGGCCAGCTGTCTGTGGGTGACAGCAAAGCAGAGAGGCAGCAGTGAGCCTCAGGTCCCCAAACTTGCACATCCTTGCTCCTGACCTTCCCGAATGACTGGCAGATGGATGGGAAAATTGCATGGGACAACAGAGAGTCAGGTAATGATTTTAAAACTGTTTCCAAGCCAGCTGCTCCATCCCTGTTCTCCAGTGCTGCAGGACAGAATCTCACTGCCTTTCCAGGTACTGCAGGAGCTGATTTCCCCTAAAATTGTCTTTGGGATGCTTCTGATGCCATTGCTGTCCCAGCTGCCACGGGGGATCCCGGTGGCCCCAGGAATCAGGTGGGTTCCTGTTGTGTTCATCTGTCAGGCTGACGTGCCAAGAACGGATTAAAGCTCGGCACCAGAGACCTGGGGAGCCCCAGCAGCAGCCTGTGTCCCTGCCTAATCCCATTCCCTATTAATTTGTTATCCCATTAACACCTTGCACATTCCTCTCTCTCGCCGCTGTGCTGCCCTGAGAGACTCCTGGGGACCTTGTAATGTGGTATTTTGTTGTTTAGAGCACAAGGCAGCACAACTCTTCTCATCTGAGCCCAGAAATCCCTGGACACAGAGAAAGAAAACCGCTGCTTTGTTTCTTCCAATCAATACCATCCATTAAGATCCGTGTCTAACAGAGTGAGTAACTGAACGAGCACCTCCTGCTCCCTCAAACCTTTAGAAACAGCAAATGCTCTTCAAAAAAGAACAATTGGATAGCACAGCCCTGGGTGGAGCAGCCAGGGTGGAGGGGGCAGCTCTCTCCTCAGAGGTGTGGGAACCAAATTGCTCCCGACTTCCACAGGAAAGGGAGTTCTCTGGAGAGCAGGCAGTGGTGGGTGATGGCAGCTGGGACAGGCTCCCCTCCCCAGCACTCCTGCACACGCCATGAGGTAAAATCCCCAGCATCGAGCCATGGGTGGTGGGAATTGTGCACTTCCATGGGCTCTAGGGGTGGGTTGTGAGCTGAGCTTTGCCTTGCTGCGCTGCCTGGGGTGTGTGGGATGCAGCAGGGCGTGGGATCACTGGGAATGTGGCCCCTCTGCATCTCTGGAGCGCAGCTGGATCCTGGGGGCTGCACGCCAGCGTTGGCAGGGTCCTGCTGCTCTCTACCCACACCAAAAGTGAATTTTACTCTCCAGAAGGGCTCACCTCAAGTGTGGTTAGAAACCTTCTCATTGCATCCTAAACCTGGCCGAGTCCAGCCCCTACCCCATTGTCCTTGTGCCTGTTCCTGCAGGGAAAACCAATATTATCACAATCAAAGCAGTGCTGTTCCTGATGCCTCCCTTCTCTTGGGAACCCCAAACCAAACTCTGTTTGAAGAGGGAACCTGAGAGAAAAAGCCCAGGGTTTCAGTCTGGTATGGCAAACTTCAGGAGATCCTGCTGGGAAACCATGCACACAGCCCTCAGACTGAGGGATTCCTGGTGCAGTTAGGGAAACACTCCTTGCCCAGGCAGCTGCAGGGAGCATTTCTCCCTGTCAACACTCCAGAGAGAAATCCCAGCCACAAACAGGCTTAGCAAAGGCTAGAAGGGGGGTTGATACCTATTTGTGTGAGGCCAGCCTGTTATGAAGGTGTATCTTAAGCTCCCAGAAACAGCTTAAGAAAAAATTAATGAGACAGCATGATCGGAGGTGTTTGGAAAACCAAAAAGGTTTTAATTAAAGAAAAAGCAACAAACTGTACAAAACAAAAGGATAAAAGCCATGCAAGGTGCAGGGAGGTTCCTCACACCTGCTAAGACACCCCGAAAATGCCCCGAGAATCTCCGTGCTGTCTCTTAAGTGTTCAGTGATCTGGGAGGGGTTTTTGGCGTGCTGCCCAATAGAAAACAGCTCCATTTCTTGGGGTACAGCTCAAGGATCCGGCAGGTGCCTTTGTCCTGGCACTGGGCCAGTTACGGTGAGAGGAGCATCGAAGTTTCCGGTCCTTTTCCTTGTAAGTGAAACAAAGAATGAAACCCAAACCTTTTCCTAATTTGGGGTCACCTGCTGGGGTGTGGGGGTGCGCTGCGACAGCGACGGAGAGCCCGCCTGAGGAGTGCTGGAGGAACAAACCCGTCAGGCAGAGCCCGCTGCAGTGTTTGCCCAGCCCGGGGCTCCGGAATCGCTCCCTCCGCAGCCGCCCCGGAGCGGGAGCCGCGGGAATGCGATCCGTGCTCGGCATCGACCGCGGGGCGCATCGGCTCCCGGCGCCCCCGTCAATACCGGATTATTCCGCCCATCGATCCCCGCTCTGCCTGTGAACTTTACCCCATTGATATCCATTAGAAACTTGAGCAGCGCTGATAAGGTTTTAAATCCGCGGCTCCAGATGGGGAAGAAAAGCCGCTTTTAGCCCTGAGCCGCCAGTCCTGCCGCGTCTCAGCGGCAGTGGGACCTTGCAGGCAGGTTCTGCTTGGATAACCTGGGATGCTCCTCTCTCCAGGCTGGACAGGGAAATGACCCCTTGGTCTCTTAAAGCCTAATTAGAGCCAGACCCTGGAATAAGCTGCAGAGGTTCAGGAGGGTTTGCACATCACTGAAGGAGTTTTGTTCCCTGGTTGTATCCCCTTTGGTCCCTTCCTGGCTCTAAGGTGCTGCCTGGGGGTGGGAATGGGAATCATTCTCCAAAGGACAGCTGAGTCTGGGCTACCAGAGATCCCACTGGATTGGGAGAGTGATGGTGGTGTCTCTCAAAGAGCTCTCTGCCAGTCCAGACTCCATTCAGGACATCCAGCTACAGTTCTTCTATTCGAGTCCTAAACACCCTCAGGATGATCCTGATAAGTAGAGTCTGACATGAGGAACAAGAAATCTCATGACAATTGAGGGAATTCAAAGTTCCCTGCAGTCCAAACCCGCACAGAGGCCTTGGAAAGAGCCCAAGCAGCTCCTGGCTACTTTTCCTCCAGGGGCAGGACATTGCTCCTCTGCCCCATGTTCCTGTGGCCATCCCGTGGCTCAGGAAAACTCTTGGATGAGCTGTAGATTGGAAGTGAAATCCTGTGGTTTGCCTTATGGCCAGATGCCAAAGGGTCCCACACAATGATTTTACAAGAGAAGGAATGCCAGGGAGGTGCAACCAGAATGTTGTTGGGGCTGGGCACGGAGCATTTTCCCACCATCTCAACATCTCAAGCCTCCCAGTGCAGGAGTTGTTCTCCAGATCTATCACTGGCCCCACATCTACTATCCCAGATTTTAAATTTCTCTGGCTGCTCATCCAGCTGCTGTTTCCAACATTCTCTGCTCTGCAAACACACGAGGGGAGCGAGTGAGGGGATACCAGTGCCAAAGGCTGCCCATGGTGGTGGGGGATGGGGCCACTGCTAAATATTCCTCCTCCACACCTGAAACCTGGGAATGCTCCACTTTAGCTGGTGCCCTGAGGATGCCCATGGCCATGGAGGCTGTTTCCTACTTGTGCTGGTTTGAAAAGACCCTGGCACACTGTGCCCAAGGGCAGTCATGGATGTCCCATCCCTGGAAGTGTCCCAGGCCAGCTTGGATCGGGCTTGGAGCAACCTGGGATAGTGGGAGGTGTCCCTGCCCATGGCAGGGGGTGGAACTAAATGGTCTTTAGGGTCCCTTCCAACCATTTGGTCTTTAAGGTCCCATTCTAATCTCAAACCATTCTGGGATTCTATTGGCATTCTAAGATTCTCTGATTTCCACTTTTTTAACCGAGTGCAGGTTCTCTCCAAGGCTCCTGTGAGAAGTCATACACCCCTTCTGGACATCCCATTTCTGGCTTTGAAGGCACTGGAGATATGGAGAATCTTCAAGCAGGGCATCCTCACACACTGGACCTGGCACTTCTTCAATGCCAGACCATTCCACCCTCTGACACAATCCTGCTACGGACACCATCCTTCATCCTGCCCCCTTCCCTCTTCCTCCCGTGGTCACCTAGGCAGGTGTGAAAAACATCAGGCAGCTTTAGGAAAAAGAAATCACCTCCCTGCATCACCCAAAGCATCCTGATCAGAAGTGGTTTTATTGCAGGATGTGAGCTGCAGCTGGAGTCAGCATCCGAGGGGCCAGCCCTGCTCTCCCCGTGCTCCCCGTGTGTTATTCACAGCTGCAAATTGCTTGGAGATTTCTGGAAGACATCAGAGCGGATCAAACCTGATTTCTCTGCAGCCCTTTTAAACGTCCCATTGTAAAATGGATTAACATTCATGGGGATGCTCGGGGATGAAAGGCAGGGGGAAAAAAAAAACCCACATCACTAGGAGGATGCGGTGCCTGAAGCTTCGTGCAATTTTACCTGAAAATGAAGCTTTTGTCAGTGTCTTTTCTCCACGAGGCTTTTCCATTCCCTGATGTAATCTGAACATTTTACTGTTTGTGTCATTAGTGAACAAAAGGGGGAAGATGTTGTTTTTTTTTAAATTAAAGGGCTTTCCCTCCCTCCCTCCCCTATAGGAATGGTAAAAGAATATCAAATTATGGCCTGACAAGGTGCACTTGTGAGAGAGAATCACCAGAGTACAGCAGATCTATATCTTATCTCTCTCTGAAATTGCATGGCTGGGCCGTGGCATTGGAACCGATTTCAGCGGGGCAGGAACGTGGAGCGTTGCAGGCTCAGAATAAGGAGTTCACTGGAACTATGCATGAACCAATTTCAATACTGACAAGCTCATGGCCACAGAGATGAGCAGGGAGATTGGGGGAGTAAATTAGCCCCTAGATCACCTAAACCTGGGCCTGCAGCTGGGACAGGGATGAGGGGAGATGTGGTTCTTCCCTAGGGAGATGCGCGTCTTCTTCTCCTCATGGTCTCACTTCTCACTCACTCCTTGGCCTCTGTGAGCAGCAGGAGGTGGCTCCTTGGCAGCAAAGGGCAGCCCAAGGTGGGCAGGCTGCTGCATCTTTGCCCCATGGAGCAGCAGCAGATCCAGCGCTTCCATGTGGTTTATTTTGGTGGGTTTATTTTAAATAAGAAATATGAGTTTTGGGCATGAGCAAAGGGTGAGGATGCCCTGGCAGAGGTTGCACAGAGAAGCTGTGGTTGCCCCATCCCTGGAAGTGTCCAAGGCCAGGTTGGAGCAACCTGGGATAATGGAATGTGTCTCTGCCCATGGCACAGGGTGGCACTGGATGGGCTTTTGTCACCGTGACTTTCAGCCTTCTGATTGGTTTTCATATTTCTACTGGAGTTTCTCAGGAACTGTAAGATAAATAAAGACTGATGTTTTGTAAATACACATTCCTTCTAGGGGGAAGGACAAATTGATGGACTTCCAAATTGACCACTAGGGTCAGAGACGTGTTCCTCACATCCCCCAATCTTTGATCAAATTCCAAACCCTTTTTAAACCCTAAATTATAATAAAAGTTCTCTTTCACTCCTCACTTCTCAACCTGACTGGTGAGTGTGGTTCTTTCATGTCATAATTGTGACAGGCTTTAAGGTCCTTTCCCACCCAAACCATTCTGGGATTCTATGAAAAGCAGTTTTTATGATATTTTAACAGAATCACAGACAGGTTTGAGCTCTGCATTAAGGAAGAGACCTTAATGACCATCTCATTCTAACAGAGTTTGCTTTCTGTAGTCCATACTTTAGGGAGACTCCTCAAAGACCCAAACATCCACCTGAGGAGCGCGATAGGACTCAGGGCACTGCTTCAATTAAATATGAAATAAACACTTTCCCCTCCTGACCCACCACGAGCCAGGAGTCCTTGGCTCTTTTTAACTGGTGGGGTTTTATTTTTATTCTCCTTTCATGCTGCATCCTCGCAGCGATCCTCTCCGATCGGGAACCTTTTTAACAAATATTTTTCCAAACGCCGCTCGGATTGGCGGCTCCAGCGTTCATAAACAGCTTCTCCTGATCCCAGGATTTCATCTCTCCTTAACGGGGAGAGCTGCTGATTTATGGCCACATTAAGCCCGGACGTGGGCTCACATTGGAGTCTGATAAATACGAGTCTTTAATATGCGCATGCATCATTTTTATGTTTCTTTTACAAAGAGGCTTTGAGTTGTGCGCGTTATAAAATTACACAGAGAGAATGGCTGCAGTCTGCATGGGAGCCAGGGCTGCTGAGGGGGATGAAAGATGCATTTTCTGGAATACTGGAATGCTCTGGGAGCAGTATAAAATTTACGATATCCTGAGCTATTCATTTTCACGGCTTTGGAGAACTTGGGCCTTGTAAAGGCTGTTAGGGATAACTGTGGAAGCAGTTGTTTGTTTGCTGCTTTAACGGCTTTCTTAATGACCGAGTTTGATTGTTATTGTAATTAGTAAATGAGCAGTTTTTTGATTTTGTGCTGGTTTTTGCTCCACGTTTGCAGCCTGGTTTCTTAAGGCAGCGAGGTTGGCAAGCTCTCCTGTAACCCTTGCTAAGCTCTGGCTTCTTCCAAACACCGTTTGGGAGTGCAGATGAGAGTTCTGAGATAATGAAGTCCCTGCAAATCTTGTGAAAATTTCTAACCGAGTAGAGGAGGGGAGAGACTCCCACCACTGCTGCCAGAAAGGGCCAGGGTGGCAGGGTTTGGGGCTGTCTGCCCATACCCTCCAAAGTCGTCCCAGAGCTGGATTTCTGACCAAGGCATCCAGATGACGATAAACAGGAAGTCCTCTCTGTTCCCAGAGCAGAGCTGCAAACCATGGAAATGGGAGAAGTGGGATTTGATGCATGGGAAGGTGGAATTAGAGGTGATGGGATGTTGGAAGTGCAGTCAGTCTGTGCCCATCCATCTTCTCCCCACTGGAACATGTCCAAGGCCAGGTTGGACAGGGCTTGGAGCAGCCTGGGATAGTGGGAGGTGTCCCTGCCCATGGCAAGGGGTGGGACTCGATGAGCCTCAAGGTCCCTCCATCCCAAACCACTCCATGATGTGTGACTGGCTCTGGGCACAGATCATGGGACAAACATCCAGTTCTCTAAAAACAAAGAACCTGGTGAGGTCACTGCATAACAAACCCATCAGGGACGGTCTCAGCAGCTCTGGCCTGGAAAACCTCACTCAGAAAAGGAGCAAAGGCGTTGGTTTCCCTTCCCCACCTGGAGTCAGGGCCCAGACAGGACCTGGAGCGGAGCCTCCCCAAGGAGACCTTCAGGAGCCTGATGACTTTGTCTGCTACTTCAACCCCTCAGCTTCCTAAACCCTCAGCGTTTTCCCGGGAAAGGAGAGGATAATGAGCCACATAAGCATCAAGAGGAGCAGCAGCAGGAGGGAGAGGAGCTTTCTCCAGGTGCAGGGAGGTGGGAAGGGCCCTAGCACTGCAATTCCCATTAACGTTTTCAGTGGCCATGGAAAAAGGTTTTCTCAGCCCAGCAAGGGCCCTCTGAGGGAGTTGGGACAGGAGTGACCCACTGGATGCTGAGTCACAAAAAAACACATGGAAAAGGGAATAAAGAGGCCTTTGCTGCTAAGCAGGAAAATAAGAACTTGTTCCTCTAGAGCCTTCCAGTGATGAACAGTATTCATTCCAGTGATGAGCAATATCCCAGGGACACCATGGGGCTGGATGTTGGGGCACATGGTCACATCTGGGGAGTTAGGAATGGAAAAGATCATCCGGAAGAAGCTGGGATAGGAGAGGCAGGATGAGGAGCCAGAAGCACTGGGATTTTGCAGGTTTTCCCTCTGTTGCCATCCTTAAAAATCATCAAACCACTAAAACTAAGCTGCGTGCTTTTCCCTTTCTCTAGATGGGTGGAATCATGGAATTCCAGAATGGTCTGGGTGGGAGGGGGCCTTAAAGGACATCCACTCCCAGCTCTGCTGCAGGGACCCCTTCCACTACCCCAGTTCACTCCAAGCCTCATCCAACCCGGCCTTGGACACTTCCAGGGGTGGAGCAGCCACAGCTTCTCTGGGCACCCTGTGCCATCAGATGTGATGGTTTAATTTTATTATTAGTGATTCATAACACTTTTGTCCAGTTAGGATAGTGCAAATAACGTGTTTTGTTAGTTTAAGGGGACAATAATTCAATTTTATGGCCAGCTTCTAGATCAGGTAGAAGCAGGTCCTACAGAGTCACGTAGCTCAAGCTCACTGCACTCAACTGACTGCAAGCATCATTTTGGATGATTCTGATGGTTTTTGGGGAGAAACCCATCCCTAAAAGATGATTCATGGCCCTATAAGATGAGGAGACCTCGGAGAGGTGAGAAATCTCCCATCACAACTCTTACTCCTCCAAGGTGCCCAGATCTCCAGCCAACCCAAATATTCCCATCAGGGTTTAGGAACATGACCCACCAAAGGCCCCGTCTGCAGAAGCCCATGGCAGTTCCATCGGCAGGTTGTTAACAATTATTGAAACACAAATCTGTGCCCACAGGCTGGAGCTGGCTTGGAGGATGGAAAAGCTTTTGCTGGGTGTCCTGGATGAAGGATGCCCGGGAATGGTGCCCGTTGCACTCTCCCACACTCCAGCAGTGCCTGTGTTTCCTGCCAGGAACAGGCTTGTCTGGTCTTTTTCTCTAATCCTCCCTTTCACACCTGAATGATCCCCAAGTGGTGTGATTGGGGAATGTCCTCTGCTCAAGGCTATCAGCTGTGCTCATTGGCCTTGGAACGTTGCTCCAGCAACACGGAAGAACCTGTGACATGCAACTGGTGAGTGCATTTTTCACATCCCTTTCAGAAGTGCAGCACTCCAAAAAGGAATTTTTTTGTGAATTTTTTTTCTTTTTTAAACCCAGCACTGGGCTCCAGCTCCCAAAATATCCCAGGGCTTGTCGTTTGAAGAGGGTTTTGGAAATGAATGGAGCACTGATCACAATTAGTACAAAGCAATTTAAAATTATTTGAAGGGCTTTCATAACGTGAAGTGTTCCAATAATTTGTAATTACCAAACGTTTCACCTGCTCCGAATCCCATTTACTTCCCAAATCAAGCCCTTGAAGGGCTCTGAAGTGGCACATCTCAAACTGAACAGGGCAACCTGGAGGAGATGCTAATTCTGGAAGCACTTCTGGTGCTCCTGCATAACAAGGAGGCTTTTTTGGGATGCAATCCCCAAACGGTCACTTAAAGGATTATCCCCCCAGGCATGTGGGGTGGTGCCTTAAGTTTGAGCTTTCATGTCTTTCAGGTTCTGTGCTGCCCAGGGATGTAGTTCTGAGCCTCACATTCAGTGTCACTCAGCTCTGCACAGAGCAGGGAGACAAAACAAATCCTTTTCCTGATGAACACCAAGGACAACTTTCAGGCCCAAAAGCACAAACAAGGGTGGACTGAAGGGAGGAACAAGAAGGATGGGACCTCACAACCTGAGGCTGTAATTGAACAATTAAACCCCAATATGCAAATGGACCAAAACTTATAAAAATGTAAGACTTTTTGACCAGTTGTGCATTTTGTGAGCATTTTGGGTCCACCTGAGGTGTAGCCCTGGTCAGGCTCTTGTCCTGCCCAAGGTGGATCCTAAAGGCCTTTCAATAAATACCTACTTTATTCTCCAGCTCTGTCCAGTCTCTGTTCCAGCTCAGCCTTCCCAAGGCATCAGAGGAAGTGGTGGGATGGAAGCAGGATGGGTGTCCCATCCCACAGGAGCAGCAGCAAGGGTGGGAAGCCCTGCAGGCCAATCCCAAGGGAGGTGACACGAGTTGAAAAGTGGTGGAAAAGCCCCCAAAAAGGGACAGAGAGGTCCAGGCAGGGACTGGTCAGAGCAGTGGGAGCAGACAAACTCCATGGACTGGCTTTGGACACTTGTGCACCTCTGGGAATGTCTTTGCTGATTCCTGTTCCCATTTCTGCCTTTTCCCAGGGCTCTGAGAGAAGGATTCACATGGAGAGGTTCTCCTGAAGAGTTTTCACTCACTTTGAGCCTAATCAAGGCTCAGAATTGGTGCTGTCAGTTGTTCCACAGAGATGTTTTATATCCTGGTGTGGCACAGCACGGGACCTCCCTGCTGCAAGACCCCAGGAGCATCCAGATTTAACCTTTCCCTTCAGAGCAGGCCTGGATCCAGCAGAAAAACCTGGCTGGAGTCGGGAGCAAACCTTAAATCTCAGGATATGGAGGACAACCAAACCATCATCCACTGAGGGGATGAGTAATTAATTGTATTTTCATGGTGCTGGCCAGGACACCCCTCTGTGAAAATACCTTCTCTGGGGGCTTTGGATTGGGAATGGAGGATTTTATATCAGAATGGAGCTCAGCCTTTATGGAAGAAGAGGCTGCTTCCAAAGGGTCTCTGCAGAGATTTTTTTTGCCAACAAGTCTGACAAAGACAGGTGGGATTTTTTCCTTCTCCTCCAGGATCAGTTACAGTGAGAACAAAAGTTCGAGGTGACACCTGTGCACAAGTGGCCACCAGCTGGGAGGGGAAGCATGGCCAGCAAGCATCTGGAGCAAAGGGCCACAGCTGGTGGCCAGGAAGATGCTCTGCATTTCCTCCCCTGCTAATCAAGGCAGAATCAGCTTTACTGGACGCCTGCACTCCTGAAATGGTTCTTTTTGCCTGGAAGGCAAAGAGAACCTTTGAACAAAGAGGGAGGAGGGTGGAGAAAAGGTCCTGCATGGGCCCGTGGTGACAGGGCTGGATCTGAGGTGGCCCTGAGGGGTTAATGATGGGGCTCATTAACCACCCTGAGCTGCTGGCTGGGGACAGCTGCTGTAAAAATGGAATGCTGTGGGCAGTGTTGGAATGCTGGGAAAGGGGCAGAGGGCTCTGAGAATGATTTCAGCTTCAGGGAAATACCTTTCTTTAAGCTGAGCAGAGGTTCAGGACCCTCCTCTTTTGGAGGGGCAGCACCTCTCCTGTCTGTGGGGTAGAGATAGAAAATCAATTGTTCCTGCCCAGCCACCAGCAGCAAAACCTCCCAGGAGGGTGTGCACTGATGGCAAGGTAACAGCAGTAAATAACAGGGAGAAGGAGTCCTCAAATCCTTGGGAAATAGAGGGAAAATAAGGCAGAAGGGATGGCAGGACTCTGCCGTGTCCCTGCACTGCCCTGACTGAGTGGCACAGGGCGCTTCTGCTCTTTTCCAGGGCGAGAAGGTGGGTTTGGGGTTGGTGGGGATGTGGATATGTGATGAAATTCTCCATGGGGCCAGCGTGTTATCAGCTCCATGAGAGTTCATCATGCTCTGAGGCTGTCCAGCACATCACAGAAATGGCTTAAAATAATGTGCGAGATGGCTGATCAGGTGTGCTTTGAAAAGCAAAAGGTTTTAATTAAAGAGAAAATAACAAACTGTACAAAAAAAAAAAGAGCAAAAGCCATGCAACAGATGTAGGGAGGCCCCTTCACACCTCGCTAAGACACCCCAAAAAGCACCGAGGGGCTTTGTGCTCGTTCTCAAATATACAATGGTCAAGGAGGGACTCTTTCGGCTTGCTGCCCCATGGAAACAGCTACAGGTTTTGAGAGACATCCCAAAGATCCAACCAGTGCCCCTGTGCTGGGGCCAACACCCTGGGCCAACCACGGTGAGAGAAGAACACAAAGTTCTGGTGCTTCTTCCTTAAGAGTCAGGGGTGAAACTGAACCCCCTTTCCTGAAATGGAAGCACCCACTCAGCTGTGGGGTGTGCACTGTAACAGGTCTGGGCAGCAGTGGAGTGGGGTTGGAAGGGAAGGAGGTTTGTGTGGAGCTCTCAGGAAAGCCAAATGGCAAATGAGTGGCACTCTGGGAAATCCAGGCTCCTGATGCTGCTGGAGAGAGGGAAAGCACCAGATGTGTCCTGGGAAAAGGACAGGAGGCACCAGGGCATCTCCCAGTAGCAGCCAACCCTCCAAAAGAGCTTCTCTCTCTTCCCTGGGTGCTTCTGCACCTTCCCTCCCCATTTATCAGCGCTGCTATCACCAAATGAATGATCCAAGATGTTTCCAGCTCTATTTCTGTAGGAAACACTCTCTTGGTGCCATGGATTTGGGCAGAGGCACCCCCAGGCAGTCAGGGAAGGGGGGCTGCTGTGCACCAGCTCCTGTTGGGCAGTGGTTTGGCAGAGAGAGATGAGAAGAAGGCTGTGGAGGGAGAAGTCCATTGGTGCTGAAAACTTTCCTGGGGTGTACAAATGTTCCAGCTTGGTCTGGAGCTCTGTTCTTGCTGAGGTTAAACAAAGCTTTTTGGCTTCAAGGGCTCTTCTGGGCAGAGCTTCTGTATTGCAAATTATTGTAAGCAAAACCTTACATCAGAGAAAGGAATCTGTGCTTGCAGAAGGGGAAAATAACCCTTTTTTTTTTTTTTTTTTTTTTTTTTTTTTTTT